>JACEFZ010005487.1:0-123806 GCA_014155875.1 Cepaea nemoralis
AACAACAAAAAAAAAAAAAAAAAAACCCCCCCGAAAAAAAAAAACAAGAGGGTTGGAGCAGGAGTCGAAGAAGAAAAAATGGTGATGAGGAGAAGAGAAGTATGAGGAAGAGGAGTAGAGGAAGAGGAGGAGTGGGTAAGATTAAATATTCACAAATACAATAGCTATACACTTTCTTATTCTGGGATATAATCACCAACCTGGGCAGCTGCTATTGTTGTTACTCCGGACAGCAGACGGCATCAATAAGATCATCACCGCCAACATCGGTCCCTCCATGGCTGCCAGCTTAGTGTCCCACAGCGCTGTCTCTGGGAGTGTCCGTGGTCAGATACAGCAGTTCTACACATGACATGTACCGGGTATTTGTAATGCCTTTCTATACTTTGTATGTAGAACAAATTTGAAACACACACACACACACTCACACACACACACACACACACACACACACACACACACACACAATTCTTTCTACCGTTGATAACACCATTCCGTTTGGAGTGCAAAGAATTACTCCAGCAGACGATAATCATTCGCTGCATATTGCTTCTCGGTGGACTGTGGAGCATATTTTTTTAATGACATAATGTACTTCATTTTTCAAAATTGTTCTACATACAAAGTGTAGTAAGACTTTAAAAACACCCTGTGCATTGCTTCATTTCGATGATACCGGGTGTATTTTTAATGATTGTGCCGTGTTTGAAAATATTGCCGTGCAAAGTTTTGTATTTACCTATCATGTTGCATGAACTTTACAGACAGTGAATACAAAACTTTGACCGGCAATATTTTCAAAAACTGCAGTCATTAAATATACACCCTGTACTTTTTTCATATCGGGACCACATGAGCGAAAGGACAATTGAGTCAAATAGGGGTGTAAAATTGGGGTTAAATTCAAGAAGATCGACTTCATTGCACCGGTTTCTATCTCATATGGTTCAGTCTCTTTCCTCAGAGCGGCTTGCCGAAAGTGTCTCTCAGAGCACGAACTCCATTGCTCCAGCGACAATACCCACGGGTTTCCGACAATGCCCAGGGGTTTCCGACCAAAAAAAAAAACAAAACAAACAAATCCAGAAAGAAAGAAACTGTGTTCGTGAACTGGAACCTACGTAAACGAACCTACGACATTCGTTGCGAAAGGTTAACAGCTTAACCACTTCCTCCTCCACGAGATATCTTTCCCCGCCCCTTTCCGGCCCAAGAGCGATCATCATCACCACGTGCCATGCCGGTAAGCGTGTACGGTCATGTTTCGCCATCTTACACGATCACTAGAGTCGTGGATCAGCTCTGTGTTCTTTTCTCGACCATGCCAAGCCATTCTGGTATTTACTTCTCTGCCTTCCCCTTGTTATTGTATCCTCAATCTTGCCAGTTGTCGCCAAGCTCTCCAATTTATTTCTTCTCACTAACGTGTCCAAACATGCGTGACTTGATAACAGCGTTCGTTCTTTAACATCCGGTGTGCTTTTGCCGAGGTATCGGGTTCAACAGCTATACGGGTCAGTTGGACTAAAATGTTGACTTCTCGTCCTTGACTTAGGGACGTAAATTACGCTACAACTGATCTCGTATAAAACATTGAATAATAAAAAATAAACTACATTATGAATAAGAAGATAACAGGAATATTCACCTCATTGAAGACAAGCAGAATAATGTAATACGTTTTATAATATTACACTATGTTTATTAAACTTACATGAAGGGCTGGTGTGAAACTAAGTTCTGACTGTAAAATACGGATTCGTTATACAATATAAGCTAGGACACGTGGACAGGATGTGACGTATTCACACTGAACGCGTACACGTATGCTATCCCAACTGTCTGACAAGTTGTCCCGGTGGAATGGGGGAAAAAAAAAACCACACAAAAGGAGAGAGAACCAAACATGAGACTGTAAGTAAGCACACGTGTCAAATAGTCTCAATGATTGCGGTTATTCACAGACACTGCCTTGTCGGCGTGAAATACAGTGGCAAATACTAAAACGAATAAAAGTACCCCCGGCGGGGCTGCAATGAACAGAGTCAATTACTTGAAACGATACCACGAACAGTTTATATAAATTAAATGGGGATGCTACAAAGAACACATTTCTACGTCGACGATGTAGGCATGGCTTCTGGGCAGACACACTTAGTGCTGACAATGTGGGATAAATGCGGTATACGAAATGTCTCGACAATGTGGGATAGTGCAATATACGAAGCATCTCGACAATGTGGGATACGTACAATATACGAAGCATCTCGACAATGTGGGATACGTGCAATATACGAAGCATCTCGACAATGTGGGATACGTGCAATATACGAAGCATCTCGACAATGTGGGATACGTGCAATATACGAAGCATCTCGACAATGTGGGATACGTGCAATATACGAAGCATCTCGACAATGTGGGATACGTGCAATATACGAAGCATCTCGACAATGTGGGATAAATGCGGTATACGAAAAGTCTCGACAATGTGGGATAAATGCGGCATGCGAAATGTCTCGACAATGTGGGATAAATGCAATATACGAAATGTCTCGACAATGTGGGATAAATGCGGTATACGAAATGTCTCGACAATGTGGGGTAATTGCGATAAACGAAACGTCTCCAAGGTGGATATGCGAACGCACGACAGATAAAACACCCCCCCTGAGAGTATCAAGAAGATAAAGGGGCCGAAACATTCTGTAAAGAAGGGGGAGGGTCACTTCTGATGATCGGAGGTGTCGAGCTTTCTTCGTTGCGGAGTTGTTACCATATTTGCCCGACTCGGAGACAACGTGTACATATTTTGCATGTACCTAGCTGGTGTTGGGTGTATTTTTATGTTCATGTTTAGAAATATTAAGCTATGATTGTGGATACGTCGCAAATAAAGAACTCCTTTAAAAAGAAACTCATAGAGAGAAACACTGTTGGCATTCTGGCGGTGGCATTATGCACAGTGTACCTGTGCGGGCTGTTGGCTAGCCGACACTCCTGTCTATTCCATTGTTCACATAGGGCAGTGAGGAGCATTTTGTGTGATATTCACTGGCACAGGATCGGAGCAATATGGGGATGACCCTTTGCCGTGAAGTTGGAACCGCAACTAACTAACTAACTAACTAACATTCTCTCCAATATTGTTTCTTTCTTACTGGTTATGCCTTGTGACGTCGGTGATCATGTCTGTCCACAGCCTTCTGTCTCGTGTGCTTCCAATCACTTCTGTGACCGACATTCCTCCATGCCATGATGTCAGACTGTCCAGTTTCTATGTTCTTTCTCTCCGCCTGCCCCTTCTCCTCTCCAACTTTCATGTTGTGACGATTTGCTCCAACTTTGTCGTTGTGACAACGTACTCCAACTTTCCAGTTGTGACGATATACTTCAACTTTCCCGTTGTGACGATATACTTCAACTTTCCCGTTGTGACGGCATACTCCAACTTTCCCGTTGTGACGGCATACACCAACTTGCCCGTTGTGACGACATAATCCAACTTTCCCGTTGTGACGACATACTCCAACTTTACCGTTGTGATGACATACTCCAAATTTACCGTTGTGGCGACATACTCCAACTTTCATGCTGTGACGACATACTCCACCTTTACCGTTGTGACGACATACTCCAACTTTCCCATTGTGACGACATACTCCAACTTGCCCGTTGTGATGACATACTCCAACTTTCTCATTGTGACGACATACTCCAAATGTCTCGTTGTAACGACATACTCCAACGTTTCCGTTGTGACGATATACTCCAACTTGCCCGTTGTGATGACATACTCCAACTTGCCCGTTGTGATGATATACTCAAACTTTCCCGTTTGACGACATACTCCAACTTTCCCCGTTGTGATGACATACTCCAAATTTACCGTTGTGGCGACATACTCCAACTTTCATGCTGTGACGACATACTCCACCTTTACCGTTGTGACGACATACTCCAACTTTCCCATTGTGACGACATACTCCAACTTGCCCGTTGTGATGACATACTCCAACTTTCCCGTTTTAACGACATACTCCAACTTTCCCGTTGTGACGACATACTCCAAATTTCCCGTTGTGACGACATACTCCAACTTGCCCGTTGTGATGACATACTCTAACTTGCCCGTTGACGACATACTCCAACTTTTCCGTTGTGATGACATACTCCAACTTTCCCGTTGTGACGACATACTCCAACTTTCCCGTTGTTACGACATACTCCAACTTTCCCGTTGTGACGACATACTCCAGATATTCCCCGTTCATGGCATGCCCAAAAAATGTCGACTGACTGTTTCTATGAGTGTTCTTTATGCTTTAACTTCTGTCAATATATCCTCACTGTGCTGTTTATCCTTTGTTGGTGATCTCATCATTCTTCTATAAAACCACGTCTCCATAGCTTCAACATAATTCCTCACTTGTTTGGTAATTGTTCATGATTTGCTTCCGCACATCAGGAGTAGCTAAGTGTAGTTCTTAAGAACTCTTTTCCTCAACTGGGTTGACAACACATAAATTGTAGAGCATATTCTGCATCTTGTGAAGTATTGCCTTTGCTTAGGCTAAATATTTAACTTCTTTAATACAGTTTCCATCTGATGTTACTAAAATAATCAAATACTTAAATATACTGAACTGTTTCAGTTTGATATTACATTCTTGTATACAATTATTCTTCGTAATAACCATTATTTCTGTTTTTCCGTTATTCAGACTAAGTCGTTTGTTTTGACTTTCTGTTGCAATTATGTCAATAATTTTTTTTTTTTAACTGAGTTTCATTTTCAGCGACCAAAAGCGTGTCTAGATATTAATATTACATAAAAACAGTGTATTTTGGGACACTAAAAATAATGCATTGATTAAAACCACAATGGGGAGAAAGGGATTGGGGTTGAGTAGAAGAGTACATGTTTTTACTTCCAATAAGCAATACCTTCTTTTTTCCGCCCTTAAATCCTCGTTCGAGGCATAGTCCCTAAATCAACAAACACCAAGCCATCCTCTGGTGTCTTCTTCATCACTTTATCAGTGCTAACATACTGGGTATTACACATCTAAATCACCTTTTCTGAATAGTCTAAACGAAATTTTGTAGGGAACATAACATGAAAATTAGCACAAGCAAAACAGAGGTAATGACTATAACTAAAGAAAAATAAACAACAACAATTCACCTAAACGAACATCCCTTGAAACAAGTAAAGAGTTTCAAGTACCCAGGAAGTATAATATCATCAAATGACAGATCAGAAGACGAGATTGAAAATAGATGCAATAAGGTAAACCAACTCACTGGACAAATGGCACCAATACTAAAGAACAAGCATGTATCAATGACTATTAAGAAAGCACTTTACAACACAGTCTTCCTACCAACTCTATGCTACCAATGCCAAACCTGGACAGTGACAGAAAAAGAGAAAAGAAACATCACAACAACAGAAATGAGATTCCTGAGAAGAATACTCAAGGTATCAAGAAGAGATAAGATCAGAAATGAAGAAATCAGGACTAAATTGGGGGTTATAGCAGCACTAGATTTTATTAGAGAGCAGCAAGTCAAATGGTTTGGCCATGCAAGTAGGTTACCAGTCAACAGCATGCCACAACAAGCAATGATGTACAGACCAGAGGGAAACAGAGGAAGAGGCTGACCACGTAAACGTTGGACTGAGGGAATAGCAGAGTCCATGGGAATATCGATACATGAAGCCCATAATCGGGCACTCTCACGATGTTTATACTTCACCTCGACTCCGCAAGGTACAAGAGGAACATGATGAGATGACGAGAATCACCTTTTCAGCCATGGCACGCAAGGTACCAGCGGTGTTATGTTTCTAGGAGTAATTGTGGCAAGAATATTAGCTGGTCACCTCACCTCGTTATTTTGTAACTTAGTATACGCGAAAACTTGATACCTGAAACACCAAAAGAAAGAACAGGCAGTCTTGAAAGTGGGTGCTGAGATCCAAGTTCTAATGCCGAGCGCTAAAAATAAACAGTCCATGCTGCAGGACTCTGGACAAACTGCAGGGATCAGCTTATGTTGATCCTGGAAGGTATAAAGATACCAGCCATACACGGACTCAACAGATTGAGTACAGTCGTCCCATGTGGCTGCGTGTCAGTTCAAAATGAACCTAAGGATTGGACAATGGGCAATGTGCACACGTGGATTTGCGCCGCAGTCAGCAGATCTTATACTAAAAGACTGCCCAAAATACAACATATCTAGGGAAATATTTTGACCTAGAGAAACAACAGTGGAAGATAACTTCTGTGGACAAATGAGAACTTCCTCTTGTTCTGCGTTCATCCGGAGTATTTTTATTTTTTTTTTCAGATGTGAATGGCTGGGGCATATAGAAAGAATGGGAGATAATAGGGAAACAAAACTCGCTTACACTCAGGAAATAAATGACAGTAGACCCCGAGGTAGACCAAGAAGACGGTGGAGAGATAATATATTTACAGACCTGCAAGCACTTGGAATCAACGACTGGCAAGAGAAGGTCCACCAGAGAGACGAATGGAGACGGATTGTATCTGCAGCAAAGAACCTCAATGGCTCGGAACGCTGAAGAAGAAGAAGAAGATATGCCTGGGAAGAGAGGAAGAGAAAAGCCAAAGAGAAGATGGGCGCAGGATGTGGCAGATGATCTCCAGATGGGTGTATCAGTCGCGGGACATCTTGCTTATGATCGAGAGGTTTTCCGGAAGGTTGTTATGGGAGCGAGGTTCTGCAAAGGACATGCTACTGAATGAATGAATGAATAGATATTAAATAGCAGAGGTGAGAGCACACATCCCTGTCTCACTCCTGTATTGACTGTGAACATATCCGATATACCTTCTTGTGCTCTTACTGCACTTCGGCTCGAGTGGTACATGGCTATGATGTTTTCTAGCAATTGACCTTGCATCCCATATTCTTCAAGGATGTTCCATAATTTGTATCTGTCTACTCTATCGAAAGCCTTTTCCTGATCCACAAACACAATATTCTGCTGATGACTATATTCGATAGTTTGTTTGTTTGTTTTTTTATTTTTTTTTTTATTTTACATATTTGTCTAAGTGTAAATAGTGCATCAGTGCAACTTTTACCTTTCTGAAAACCGAATTTCTTCTTCTTCTTCGTTCATCCGGAGTAATTTTTTCGGATGTGACTGCGCTGTGCCTGTTTACAGCAGAGCTGCGTTCTTGCGCCGTTAGGCCGACACATCCGACTTCTGCGGGCATTTGTTGACCGGGTTAACCTTCCCGGGGGTTTCTTAGGACGTTTGACTCTCACTGTTGTGGTGTTATCCCCCATCCCAGCTGGTCCATATAGAACAGCCAAAGATCCTGGTCAGCCCTCAAGGGAAGGCAGGGGCAGACCATGGGCATTCCCCGCCATCCAAGGAGGCTTCCAAACTTGCAGAGCCGATACATAGCGCTTTGGTACTGGGCTCACCCAAGGAATCGTCACATCCTGCACATGGCTGCTTAGCCTCACTTCCGTATATTGGGCCTTCCGTTCACCATAGGCTGTTCTTCCGGAAACCAGAAGTATGCAGTCTGCAGATGACATCCACACAGTGAGCTTTCGATTCGGACTTTCCATGTAATGGATTTGCTATCCAAGCAATATTCCATTTCGTGCCACTAGGACACTTTTCCACCTTTTATGAAGCCCACACAGTGGGCTTTTGATTCGGACTTTCCACGTAATGGATTTGCTATCCAAGCAATATTCCATTTCATGCCACTAGGACACTTTTCCACCTTTTATGAAGCCCACACAATGGGCTTTTGATTCGGACTTTCCACGTAATGGATTTGCTATCCAAGCAATATTCCATTTCGTGCCACTAGGACACTTTTCCACCTTTTATGAAGCCCACACAGCGAGCTTTCGATTTGGACTTTCCACATAATGGATTTGCTATCCAAGCAATATTCCATTTCATGCCTCTGGGTCTTCATGCACCTTTAAATGTCAACCTGTATGTAGTTAAAGTAAGCTGCGGTCAACTTTAGCTTGTTGATATCTCCATAGAGCTTGTCCTCAAATGAAGCAGGTGTGGGCCAAAATATCTTTCTCTGTTCTGCATACGTTGGGCAATCCTGCAGCAAATGTTTTGCTGTCATTTTTACCAGTTCTACAATTACATTCATCGGTATCTCCTATCTTTAGTTTATTGAACAAGTGGTATTTCAGCCTGTTATGTCCTGTGCGGAGTCTGAAGATTGCTACTTGTTCTCTTCGGTCGAGTTTGTAATATGCATCATCCTTCTGATGGCCTGGATGCTCTGATTCCCATTTGGTTCTATAAGTGCTTTTTATCAACCTCTTTGCCTCATTATAGGTTATGTCTATGTCAGGCTGTGGTAGTCGTCCGCCCTCTTTTGCCAGTCTGTCAGCCTCTTCGTTTCCAGGTATACTGCAATGTGATGGGATCCACTGTATTACAACTTTTTTTGGATTTCTGGCATAGACCATGGAGTGCTGCTCTTAGGTCAGTTAGTTCTGTGCTGTTATTGCTCTTCAGTATTGAGACAGCTGACTTTGCATCTGTGAAGATAGCTATTTGCTTCTCTTTATTTTCCTCCATCAGGAGCATTTCTGCTGCAGTTTTCAGAGCCTCTACCTCCGCTTTGAAGTTACTTGAAAATTTTCCAGTTGCCATTGAATGTGTTTTTTTCACTCCATTTTTTAAATTTAGGAGAATTCCTCCTCCTCCATTCTCTATTGAATTTTTGGCTGATCCATCTGTATATGCATGGGTCCAATTCCTGCTTGGGTAATGTTCTTTTATGTAGTTTAGGGTTATTTCTCTTCTTTCGGTTTCATGCTGAGTGTTCTTTTTCTCAATACCAGGAATGTTTTCTATCATCTCAGGCAGTTGCTGCTGTCTCCAAGCTGGGAACTTGTGTGCATTGTGTATGGGCTTGACTGTTGATATGTTAAGTATAGGATCTGCCCTAATCCTTCGTTTTGCAGTTTCTACAAAGTTGCTACGCTTCAGTCTTCCCTTTCCAAAACCATTAAATCTGTTGTACATAGGGTGATCTGTCAATCTTCTAAATTTTTCTGCTTGTTGCTGGGCTCTGCTATCTCTTCTATCCTGCATTGGTTGTAAACAAGTGATCTTTTCTAGTTCATTAATAGGCGTTGTCTTCAGGCTTCCAGTTATGATTCGCATTCCTTGGTTTTGGACTCTACTTATTTTGTTAAAGTTTGACTTAGCTGCTGTTGCCCAAGCTGCAATGCCATATTCCAGTACTGGCCTCACCCGTCCAGTATATAACTTCTTGAGAACTTTCTCATCTGCTCCCCACGTTGTACCAGCAAGCTTTTTCATGATTGCCATTCTCTGCCTTGCTCTTGTTCGATTTTTCTCAACCTGTGTCTTCCATGTCAGGCTGACGATCAAAGGTGACTCCTAGATAGTTTGGATTTTCTTCATGGCGCAATATTTTTCCATTCAATACCAGCTTAGGTTGCTGAGTTTTATTTGAGAGGGAGAACACTGTGCATGTTGTTTTCTCCTCACTTATCTTCACTAGCCATGATTTTGACCAGTCCTCTAGCGCTAATAAGGCTTGCTGTATTCTGCTTGTTAGCTGTACTAATATATTCTTCAGATGTCCATATGGCTAGGTCATCTGCAAAGGAGGATGTGTGTACTCTGGCTGGAAAATTTTCTGTGATGTCATTTATATATGCTAGGAATAATGTTGGTGAAAGAACTCCTCCTTGGGGGACACCTTGCTCCAGCAGCATCATTTTGCTTGTTTGTCCTTGTACTTTTGTCCTGGCAGTTCTGTTCTCAAGGTAGTGGCTGATCCATTTATACATTTTTCCACAAACATGCATGTTTTGCAGTTTTACTTTCAGTCCTTCCTTCCATACTTTATCAAATGCTTTTTCTAAATCTATCCAGACCTGCTAGTGTGTGCTTTTTCTCTTGGAAGGCATCCTCTATTTCCTGAGCTATATAGGTTATTTGATCTTCAGTGGATCTGTACTTTCTGAATCCTGCTTGGTGTGGTGTTAAGAGTTTGTTTTCTTCCAGATGCCATGTTAGCCTGCCATTGATAATGCGTTCCATTAATTTTCCTACACAGCTAAGTAGACTGATAGGTCGATAGCCATTTGGTTCTTCCAGGTCTTTTCCTTTCTTTGGGACTGGTATTAGTATAGCTTCCTTCCATGCCTGTGGGACTATTCCTCTCTTCCAGCTGTTATTTAGGACTGCTAGTAGTTTCTTCTTTGCCTTGGTGCCTAGTCCTATTAGCATTTCATTTGTGATTCCATCCTTTCCTGGTGATTTCTTCTTTTTTAGGGTATTCATTGCCTGTTCCATTTCTTCCATTGTTAGATTTGCCATCATATATTCTGCTGCTGTCTCTGTATTTCTATGATGTATCTGTTTGTCTTTGATTGCTTTCTTCTGTTCGGTTGTAATATCAATGTGGTTTGCATTTGCATAGTGTTCCATTAGTGCATTGCAGCCTTTTTTCCTGTAAGCAAGGCATTTCCTTGTTTAATTGTTATTTGTTTGTTTCTAGGTCCTTCATTGTTCATGGCTTTCACTAGTTTCCATAGTTTGTTTCCATCCCTGTCAAAATTCAGGTTTTCTGTTTTTTCCCTCCAACAATCTCTTGTTGTTTGATTTACTGTTCTTTTATATTTTGATGAGATGGCTTTGAGAAAGATATTCGCTTCAATTGTTTGTTCTCTCTCTGCTGTCTTCCTGGCATCTTCAACTTTGTCCTCCAAACTTTGTAGTTCTTCAGTCCAGTATGGTTTGTAATTTTTCCTCGCTCCTCTAGGAATGGACTCAGTGGCTGCCTGTATTATCGCTCTGTTTAGACTTTCCACCATTTGCTTTATGTTGCCATATCGTGTATTTATGTTTTCACAATATTTGTCTGTTAGTATGGCAAATCTGTCCCAATCTGCCGTTTGTAATTCCAGCGGGGCAAGGGCTTTTGCTCCTGTGGAACATACTCCATATTCATTACAAGCTTGATTGGTCTGTGGTCACTACCTGCTAATTGGTCCAGCACATGGCGATCGATTTTGTGGAGGATGTCTCCTGTGCAGAAAGCTAAGTCTGCAGTAGAAGTGGTAAGCCATCTTCTGGAGTAGAAGCTCGGTGTGTCATCCGCTTTGTTGAGTAGATGGAGATTTGAGTCTATTTCCCAGTCCTCCAATTCATCTCCTCTTTTGTCAGTATCTGGGTATCCCCATCTTTCTGAACGGCTATTAAAGTCTCCGACAATAATGCAGTTTGTGTCAGTTATTTTCATGTTTGAGAGTGTAAGGTCCTTATCTGCTGGGCTATACAGATTGTAGATTCTTATTTTCACGTCTTTTATCATTATATCAACACCTATAATTTCCGTTTGGTTGTCAGAGATCACAGATACTTCGCTGCAAGGTATTGTATTTCGTGTAAGTATTAGAACTCCTCCTTTGTGTCCTTCGCGGTCGAAACGTGTGGCCTGATATCCTCTGACTGAGAATTTGTGATTGGCGTTGAGGTGTGTCTCTTGAATGCATGCCACATCTATTCTATCTTTATGAAGACGCTGTGTTAGGGAGTCTTTCTTCTTGTAAACTCCTTCGGCATTCCACTGTAGTATGTTGAGTGTCCGGGGTATTTGGTCAATAGCTCTTAACCTACTCCTCTGTGCCTTGACTCCACAGCACAGGGGAAGGTGACCACCAGTAGTCATGGGTGGACCCCCTCGAGGCAGGGGGCCCGGCACTATCGCCGCCTGATGGGACTTCACGGGATTAGCACCATAACGATTAATTTTGATTTGTGACATCATGAATTAAGTTACGTTGCACTGCTTTGTCAAGCCTGTGAGATTCCGATTTCCGACAAGCATTTATTTGGGATGCTTTCCCTAGCCTTTGACTGTCTCCAGTCTACCTACAAGGCAGCAGGTTTTACGTTGCACTGCTTTGTCAAGCCTGTGGCTCAGTACATCCGATTTTGACAAGCATGTATTCGGGTGCTTTCCCTAGCCTTTGACTGTCCCCAGTCTACCTACAAGGCAGCAGGTTTTACGTTGCACTGCTTTGTCAAGCCTGTGGCTCAGTACATCCGATTTTGACAAGCATGTATTCGGGTGCTTTCCCTAGCCTTTGACTGTCCCCAGTCTACCTACAAGGCAGCAGGTTTGCGTGTCTCTTCGTCTGGTCCCTCTCCCTTGACCTGTCCGACATGGGTGGCCCTACCAGTAGCTGTGCTACCGTCGGCATAGCTCTTGGGGTCATTGGGACGCACAAGCCCCTCTACCTCGTCACGGTGGACACACAGCACAGGGGAAACCGAATTTTACTTTGCTTCCTATAGTTTTGCGTACATTTTCTCTATATGGCTTAGGAGTGATATACCTCTGTATGTTTCGCACTCTCTCATATTGCCTTTCTTTTTCCATATTGGATTTATAGTAGTGATGGACTGCATTTTGCGTGTAGATTAACTTTCCCTATTAACAGTGTCCCTCGCCAACAGGCGAACCTACTCCGGCTTCAGGGGTACTTGTAATTTACGTCCCAAAGTCAAGGACGACAGGTCAACATTTTAGTCCAGCTGTCCGGTGTAGGGGTTGAACCCCTAACTTCGGCATCAGCACACCGGATATCACGCGTTCTTATCCATTCAACCATGCTGACCTGTATACCGGCACACGTGACTAGGGAAGAACAAGGGAAAGCAAATACCTGGCAAAAAATCTGGCAACGACCGGAAGCCATGACCCCATTACTTCAGTCTAGCTAGAAGGAGACGGACGCCATGTTATGTTACATACCCGAAGACGCCAGTTGGTAGACCCGCAGTCTAGGGGACGTGACAAAGGCACATCATGGCCAGCTGTAAGTTTTTCACTTGTTGGATTTCATATTTTAAAGTTAAAGCATGTGGAGGTGGATGGACGCTTATCGGTGCCATGTGTAGGGCATGGGGTATTCGGTTATTAAACCCTGCGTAAGTGATATAAACACACAAAAAAACTATCTCTGAAGAGAAGTTGCAGTGGGCCCGCCTGTCTTATGGCCAGGGACACTTATTAAGTAAGTGTTAATAGGGAAAGCTAACGCTAATCCACACTCAAAATTCAGTACAGCATTACTAGAAGTGTATGGACTACGCTTGAGTTCAACGCGATCGAGCGAAAAAAGAATTATGTGGGGAACAAAGCGGTAAATGATGCTGACGTGGCATTTTTTAAAATAAACTGCGCCCTAATACTTAAACCAGCACTCTTTTTTTTTGTGTGCGAAAATAGTAACTTAGCTGACATTGACATAATTAAATTACTGGAGATTTTTTAAGACAAAACTTTTGACGAACGTCATCGGATTCAATTTAGTATAAGTGTACTATTAGTATTAGATTACCATTTAAATATGTGGGGAATAAAGCAGTAAATAGTGCTGACGCGACACTTTTATAATTTCAGCCCCAACACTTAAACCAGCACCCATTTTGTGTGAGCAAAAATAACACTAGCAGACATCAACACATAATTAAAATTACTGGAGACATTTTAAGATATAACTTTTGACAAACGTCTTAGGATCCAAGTTAGTTATTACCATATAAATTGTTACATTAGATTACAAAACCTGAGGTGCCATGGTTTATAGATTAGTTAATAACACCTTTAACGACAATGCTGCTGTAATAATATATGTTCAAATTTGGCTAATTAAATAGAGCAAACCATGTGAACTATAACAGACATGATTTGCTTGGATTAAGATGAA
Source organism: Cepaea nemoralis (assembly GCA_014155875.1). Taxonomy (NCBI): domain Eukaryota; kingdom Metazoa; phylum Mollusca; class Gastropoda; order Stylommatophora; family Helicidae; genus Cepaea; species Cepaea nemoralis. The sequence continues at coordinate 13,795 of JACEFZ010005487.1, forward strand.
CCTAGTGTCCTGAAGGTCACATTGCATTGAAGGTCACAGTAAGAAACATTCAAAACGTGATTAAATATAATCATAAATTAATCTTTATGGCATCAGCCCATGGAATCATGATTAAGCAAGACAAATTGAAACGTCACAGCCACTGTATTATTTTGTTAGAACCTAATAAAGAGAAGTCGCGGAAAGCGTCACACAAAGCACGAACTCCGCAGCTCTAGCGACGACCCACAGGAGTCTCCGAAAAATTTCACTCGTGAACCGAAGGGCGCGGCCCGGAGTTGAACCCACAACCTTTGGAGCCCGAGTCAAAAGGCTTGACTGCTTCGCCACGGAGACTCCCATAAAGAGAAGTAATGTAGTGTACATTTAATAACAGACATGCTGATGTGCATGCTTAGTTTTCAGAAAGTTGTGCCAAGATGGCAGGTTTTCCTTTACATTATAACAGTATGTACTATGATGCATAAGTACAGATCTGGTTTTACTTCAAAAACTCATTCTAATAGTGTCCTGAGAACATATAACGTTGTTTGTGCCCTTTCCCCACCACAAATCCACTGTTCATCGCTAATTTCTGGTTTAATCTTGTTTCTTATTCTTTTCATAATTATTCTAACAGATTTGTCATGTGACTCATTTTCAATCAGATTTTAAAATTGATTATTTACTAATGAGACCACCACAGATAGATTGGCCTTGAAAAACAGTCTTTACAAACATGGGTGAATGAGACCATGCCGCAAGATTTCAAGGACACATCAATAGTCCACCTTTACAAATGTAAAGGAAAGTTGATCGTATTCTGTAACCACACGGCCACATTTGTCGTGTCCAGCGTGTACCACGTGGTTACACACCCGCCTCACGCGCCAGTGATCCGGGGCTTGTTTCCGGATCCGGTCAGGGATATGCACTACTGACGAGCTCAAACGAGAGCGAAAATCGAGTATAGTGCTTCCATATTGACGTGGATAGGCCTTAGGTTCATACAGAATACGATCAGCGTTGCCAGTAGTGGGTTGTGCTGAATATTTAAATTTCAAATCCCGAAACAACCAAATAATCAAGTAAAGGAAAGTGCCAATCCTATGACAATCACTGAGGCGTCTCCATGCTCTCAATTGCAGGGAAGATACCAGAATTCTTCTCAGTTGCCTCACAGCCCATCTCGATCAAAGTCTTCTTCCTGAGAGTCAATGTGGCTTCAGAAAAGAACGAGGAACAGTTGACATGGTTTTCGCTGCAAGACAGCTGCAAGAGAAATGTCAGGAACAGAACTCCAAAATGTTCTCCGCTTTCATTGATCTTACCAAGGCTTTTGATACAGTCAGCAGAGGACTGTTGAAGATTATGGCGAAATATGACCGTCCACGAAAGTTTGTCCAAATAGTGCGGCTATTTCATGATGGTATGCAGGTTAGAGTACAGGAAAATGGTGAACTGTCTGAGCCCTTTCCTGTCACCAATGAAGTGTAGCAAGAATGTGTCCTGGTGCCAACGCTGTTCAGTCTCGTTTTCAGCTATGCTGATGAATGCCTTCGAGAACGACACTGGAATAGACATCAACTACCGCATGGATGAAAAGTTGTTCAAACTCAGAAGGCTGAAAGCCAAAACCAAAAGAACACTAACACCATCAGTTTGCTGTTTGCTGATGATTGCCAACTCAAGAGGCAGACAGAAAACCACTGCAGGAGATCCTCTTCCTGGAACATCAAGCATTCCTTTCCCACATTGTCAAAGAACAATAGGCTTTATCAGCCATCTTAGAACTCACGGCCCATACTTTCTACCCCACTGGATGAAATTAATGGTCATCATCATTCTAATGGACAAGTGTGTGTGTGTATAAATGTGCATATATATATATTGCACACACACATTAGAAGCGTTCATTTGAAATCCGTTTGTGCCGCACTGCGCGTAATTGCGTACGTTGAACATGATCATGTCATAGTCATGTGATAAGTACTGACCAATGAATAAAAAAGCATGTGCTTATCATCCCATGATGCATAGGTTCTGTTTCTGACCGTTGAGAAAATGGTCGGGTTGATCCAAAATCCGTTCAAAGAGCGGTGATTCAGTTTCTTTCATTTGAAGGATGTCGACCAGTGGACATTCATTGAAGAATGCAGGCAGCGTACGGTAACAAATGTGTGTCGAAGACAACAGTGACAGACTGGGCACGAATGTTTTGGAATGGACGTATGTTCACAACAGATCTTCGATGGCCGGGTCAAGCGCATATTGTTGCAACAGAAAAAAAACCATCGCCAAAATTGATGCAGCAGTACAGCTGAACCGATGTTGAAGCATACGTTCGCTAGCGAAAGAATTTGATGTGTCAATTGAGACAATTCAAAAGGTTGTTTGTAAGAAACTGCAATATCAGGTGTGTTCACAGTGGGTACCACGGATGTTGACTGACCACCAAAAAGATGAACACACGGGATGGTGTTTGAACCACTTGCTGCGTTACAGAGTGGAAGGTGATGCATTTCTATTCTGCATAGTGGCAATCATTTGTCACCACTTTGAGCCGAGCAGCAAAAGAAAGTGCATGAAATGGAAGCATGCTGGATCACCAAAAGCTAAAAAATTCAAGTTAAGGTTTCCGCTGGTAAGGTTATACCATGAAGGGCTGTTATTGGCCAACTTTAAAGAACCTGGTGTCAACATTAACTCTACCCACTACTTGCAAACACCAGACAACCTGCAAAAAGCCATGAAGAATAAACGACCCGGCATGCTTTCTCGCGGTGTGATTTTGTTGCAAGATAATGCTCGTACGCATGTTGCAAAGATTAAGTAGGAAGCATTAGTTTGGAAGAAGCCCTGGGAAGGTTAACCCGGTCAACAAATGCCCGCATAAGTCGGATGTGTCGGCCTAACGGCGCAAGAACGCAGCTCTGCTGTAAACAGGCACAACGCAATCACGTCCGAAAAAAACTGGATGAACGCAGAAGAAGTTTGGAAGAAGTGGGAAATTCTGCAACATCCAGCTTATAGTCCTGATTTGTCACCATGTGATTTTCATTTGTTCGGACCTCTAAAAAAAGCTCTTAACCCTTTACAGGGCAGACGCTTGTCCGTTTTGTAGCCCTGAACGGGCAAGATTTTTTCAGGTTCTGTAAAAATTTCGGGTCGCGTTAGTAAAAACATCACAAACAAGGTGTTAGTCAACCGATTTTAGTTAAATAAACAACACAATGAAGGGAAAAGCATGCAGAATATGTTACTCACGTGATTGTTGCCGGTAATCCATATATGAACACAAATATTTACGAACTACGGCATGTTGTTTGTGATTTTCCGTCATCTATACGGCAATTTACAAACACATTTTCAGAATCATAATCACTTACTTTAAAGTCCGACTCACGACTGCTAATGCAAAGTAACGCTTTGCACTGATATCTAGCTCCGATTAATAATCAACTTCATGCCCTTTAATGTCATTTAAATTGAACAGAGCGAAATCTCGGCTATCACTGGAAGAATCGCCGAAATCCATTTTGAAAAACAGCGTAAAACTCCCGAAAACTATCAAAACAAGTCCGTAAAAGTCCGTTCAAAGTCATTGTAGCGCGTTTACAAATGGCGGCCACGTTGTCAAGCTATGGGCGAAAGTGAAAGTAGCCGACGGAAGTGTCGGAAAGCCGAGAGATCGCGTTTTTACAATGCATAATAGTATCGGCCGGAATCGGCCGTTACGCTCGTATTTAGAGACCGGCCGGTAAAGGACGCTACGCCTTGTAAAGGGTTAAGGGGCAACAATTTCACACAGATGCAGACGTAATGAACACAGTAAACACTTGGTTCAGGGATCAACCACAATCCTTTTTTTTTTTGCGGACAGCATTTGCCGCCTACCTAAGCAATGGGATGCTTGTCTGACTGCATATGGCGACTTTTTCTGACCAACCCGTGGTGCATAATTCATTCAAAATGAATGCTTTGTTTAATTCTACCACACCTGTAAATGTTTCTTTCATGCTTTTTTAATAAAGCCATTGGAACAGGTTTCAAATAAATGACCTTGTGCGCCAACTGTAATAGTGATCATGTACCATTATGTGGACAAATAAAAGTAAGATTAAAGAGAGGGAAAAAAATGGTTAGGAACATGAGACTTAATAGTTTCTGAAAGTAAATAAAGAAATTCAAGAACAATACATAGTGAATGAAAAATAGGTACAATGCAATTGCTAAAATACAGAGTATAAATGAACATTGGGAAATGTTAAGGGACTCCAATCATCAAGCTAGCAAAGAAATATTACTGGAGAGAAGTCAAATAGCTAAGAAAAAATGGATGAATGAAGAAATCTTAACGCTGAGTAAAAATGACAAACAAGAATACGCTAAGATAAATAAAGAAATAAAAGATAAATGGTGGAAGGCAAAAGAAAGTTGTTTAAATGAGCAGTGCAAAAAAAAAAATTGAATTAAATGCCATTAAAGATACAAAAAATATGCACAGACAAATCAGTGAGCTCATGGGAAGAAAAATAAGAATAAATACAGGGTGTTTGAAATCAAAAACAGGAAAGATATTGGAGGAAGGTGCTATTATGAAGAGGTGGAATGAGTATATGAGAGAATTATAATATGGGGAAAGGGAAGAATTAACAGAAGAAAGTAGCTTAGAAGGTCCACCTATTCTAAAAGAAGAAGTCACTGACGCTATGAAATATATGAAGAAAGGAAAAACAGCTGGACCAGATGAAATCACAATAGAAGAATTAGAAGTATTGGGAGAATTTGGAGTAGATATATTACATTGGCACCTTGCCGTCTTGACAGACGATAGTTTGTAAGGGATGGAGTTATTGCCTCTCCATAGCACAAAGCCTGGGCTACAATATAGAGATCATGTGTTGCCCATGCAGCATGATCCCTCTCTTGGCCTACCTAGTTCACTCCAGAGGAAAGGTAACACCTACATCTGGAACAATACAAGCTGCAGAAGCTGCCGGATTAGCAAAGCAATGCTTTAATTGTCCGCCTGTCAAAGCTTCGATCCTAGACCAGCCGCCAACCAAGGCTTAGGGCAGTAGATATATTAACCAAAATGTTAAATATTTACAACAGTGGATGTTTACCCAGTGATATAATGAAATCCGTATTTATAGCTATACTAAAAAGACCAGGAGCAATTGAATGTGAAGATTTTCATACAATTAACCTCATAAACCATATCACTAAGCTTCTGCTCAGAATCATAATGAGAAGAACCAGAAAGAAAATAAAAATGGAAATTAGTGAAGAACAGTGGAGGGAAAGGGCACAAACAATGCAATATGTACATTACCGACACTAATGGAAAGGTCAATAGAGAAACAGAAAGACATATATTTATGCTTCATAGATTATACTAAGGCATTTGATAAAGTAAAACATGATGAACTGATTAAAATGTTGGAAGATATCAACATTGATGGAAAAGATTTAAGAATAATAAAGAATATTTACTGGAACCAAGTAGCAGCAATTAAAATTGGAAATAAAGAGGGTAGTTACGAACACAAAGCTAGGAGTATGACAGGGATATGTCTTGTCACCAGATCTCTTCTCCCTATATAGCGTCTAGTGATCAAAGCAAGAATTATATGGGGCAATAAACAGGAATGTATGTCTGAAAATACAGAGAAGACTGAAGTGTATTGACAGGAATGTGATTTGTAAGCCTGCTTATCTTACTAGTGCTTTTGTAAATTTGCAGGTGGTAGAAATTGTTGTGCGAGACGTTGGGTGACCAAAATTGTTGCTGCTGACGTCTTCTGTCTGGTTACTAATGGCTTCTGTGCCGACAGCTTGCGATAGCACGGCACCATTGATTAAATAAAGATCAAAGCAAGTTGCAGAAAAAGGTAAGTCTTAAATAAATGTGTAGAGGTTCAGACATTAAATATGAAATTTAAGTGACGGTGACTGGTATAAAAGTTGGACCATGTCTCAAGTGCCAATTGGTCTTTTAAAAATATGGGGCTGGCACAACTGACTCGACAATGAGGTCTAAACATTCATAAGGGAACGACATAAGAGATTACACCAAGCAGATAACCTCACTTCAAGGGGCAGAATTATAGCAGCCTAGACAGAACAAGTGTTAATTCAATAGGCAAGAGATTTCATATAACTAGGAAATTTGAAGTCAAAAGAAATTATATCTTAGCAGCAAGTGTAGAATATTGTAACTTGTGTTATAAACATACAACTGACAGATCAGAAACATGGTTGCAGTAAAGGCTCCTGTTACATGCCTTCAGCTATGGGCACTTGATGTTAGCCCACTGGGATAACTGAGACAGCTTCTGGTTCACAAGATGTTGTAGGTGTGAGGTGCGAACACCTGAGGCACTTAATAATGGTGATAGAAAATGTTCAAAGGCATTGTGATTGACTTCTGGTTCACAAGATTTTAAGATGTGAGGTGCGAACACCTGAGGCACTTAATAATGATGATAGAAAATGTTTAAAGGCAATATGATTGACTATTGCACTAGCTTTATCCCATGTGGATTTGTATTTGCTGTCTACAGTGGGTAATGTGTGGGAACTGAGTTGTTTTAGATATTAGGTGGTATATAGGAAGACAGAAATTGCCGAAAATGCTCTCAGCAGCATGGAATCAGTATTAACATCTAGAGAGATTAACAGTGCATTAAAAATGAGAATTGTCACAAATGTTACATATATTCAACACTATTGTATGGTGCGGAGGCCTGGACATTGAACAAGCAACTAGAAAGTCGAATAGATGCCCTGGAGATGTGGATATACAGAAGAATATGTCACATTTCAAAGAAACCGTAACAATCAAATACTGAGGTTCTAGAAAAATTGGGAATGAAAAGGGAGAGGATGAAAGAAATAAAAAAGTCAAGTAAAATATTTCGGCCATGTTAAAAGACGTAACTGTCTGTCATTTACTGCCAATATAGTACCTTGCGGTGAATGGCAGAGGGGTCTTTGAGCCTGAGGAATAAAGGCCGCCTGGCTAGTGCAGTCGCCGCGAACTGTGCAGGTTAGGATTTTCTTTTTGCCCCCGACAGAAAAAAATCCCGCACCTTACCGGGGATCGAACCAGGGTCTCCCGAATGAGAGTCCGGCGTTCTATCCACTCGGCCAGCCGCTTCTCAGTAACACTCTTATAAAACCATACTTGAGGACAAGTGAGCAAGAGATAGACAATGATACAAGTGGGAAGATAACATCAAGAGATGGATGAACATCAGTCTGACAGAATGTTCAGTCAAGGCGAGAGACAGATTGTGTTGGAGATCCATTGCAGCCAACCTTCATTGTGGAGACGGCACTTGATTGATTGAGGAAGACAGATACATATATGTGTCTGGATGCTTTTGCATTTTAGATGTAGGCAAGATAATCACATTCATTGGTGTATCATTACATGAACAAGTCCTTGTTGCTTCAGTATAGTGCTAGGTGCACAAGAAATAGATCATGGGACTTCATCTCACTGAGTGTGGGACATTAAAATGATACAGTAACCCAGGTGTCAGATACTTGGTGTGTTAATGGTGAGATGTGCCTCTGGTTTTGTCTTGAGTGTCTAGATGAGATATTGATTAGTGGCTAGAGCCAGAGGTGGTAAGACAGGGAAGGCTTGAAATGCATGGATTAAAAGAGCACATACAATAATGTGATTTGTTTCACTGTTTTTTAGCATATTACCTAGTGCTTTTATCCATTTACAGGTGGTAGTACTGCCTGTGAGATGTGTTTGATCTCTGCCAATTTGAAATACCAAATATGTGGTATTTTACACTAACTACCAGAGCGCAGGAAAGTATGAAAGACTACAGGGTAAGAGAATATGCCAAACCTTCTAGTAACAACCATTGACATAAAGCACCCAGAGACGGAACATTCCAGGTGAACATTCTACCAGTCACCTCAACACAAGAATGGGTGAAAGCCATTATCCAGTCAATCATAGGAGATGGTTAGCCGGTTTTTCAGTTAAAGAATGCAGATGATAGATTGGGTGCTGCACTACGTCAGAATAGTAGCACCAGTATAACAAGCACCAACTATTAAGGAAAATAGCCGGTCTGATATGTGGACATGACCAGCGGGTGCCCAGTTGTATGCGGTTTCCACCCGAAGGAGCACCAAGAACTCAACACAGATACCAAAGACACAGACTACAGCCAAACAAGAGGTTCCAACAGTAATGTCCAAGAAGCAACAGGAATGGAAATTTACAGGTTTCAACTTATTCACACGTAGACAAGAAAAGCAGTTCCAACTTCAGCAAGTCAAAGATAATCCTCACCAATTCAAAATACAACAAAGGCAGCATCGACACAACTTCAGTAGGTTGAGGCATTTAAATGTGAGGTGAATTTATAAACTTTCTTTCTGTATTATATGCAGTGAATTTGTTAATATTACATACACATTATTTAATGTATTTAACATATGCTGTATGCATACAAAACAAAACTGCATGTAACATGACACAGCGCATACTTAGCACTAAATTTTAGTTACAAACTCATAAAAATACGTCCCCTGGATCGCCATACATTTCTTTTTTTTAACACTAATATTAATCATTTGTAGCAACATTGTATTAATGAGAATATTAATACATGAAAAAAAAACATCAAATGTGTACTTTATTACAGACTAGCACTGGAATTTTCTTATGCAAACAGGCTTCTGAGAACATCGTAAAAAACCAATTTTGCATTTGTCTGCTGACTTATTACTTTGTAACTGCTGCTTAACATTTGCTCATGCGATTTGACCTGAAAAACATACTCCTAGTACAAAATATTCAGTGACATTTCCATAATGTATACTTATGACTAAAAATGTTTGCATTCTTTATTTTAGCTTTAATTGCCCATAAACAATTTAATTCGACCTGAGGGTTTTATGGATATCACCATTTCATCATATAACCTTAAATTAAGTAGGTACTTTAGTGAAATAAAAAAAAAAAATGGTTCTGATAATGATTAAACCTGGACATCTAAATAGGGCCTGAAATATTATTTCCAACGGTACATCATTCAAGTCTGTGTGTTGATTCTAAGCCGAAATATCTAGTTTTGTGTATACAATTATGTCATAAAAGGAACATAGAGGAAAATATTGATTTAGCTGATTTTGACTTGCTGCCCAGAAACAATTGTTTATATTGTGTTTAAAATTGCTACAACTTCTTTAATTTTGAGAAAACCCCTAAGCAAATATATATTTTCGCATTCAGAACAGCGAGGCCTAACAGCCTAAGTAGAAAGTTTTTGATGAGTTATGCAATATCGACTCATTAAAATTCAAACTATTAAATTTAGCTGAATGAACCTAGAAATGCCAATTATGAATATTTTTCCCTTCAGTTTGATAAAACAAATTGAAAGGCCATGTTGTGATGTGTAAATATGTTTTGTTACTAATTTAAAACAAATCAAAAGACCATGTTATGATTATGTAAATATGCTTTGTTACTAATTAAACTTCAAAATGGCATCTAATTAATCATATATTAGCAAAGCAACTTATCAAACATAATGAAGATCTAGAAAGCAACAGCAAGTTTTAACAACATTTGCTTCTACACTCTAGCGATAGCATCCTGCCAACCTGAACAAGAAAAAAAAACAATTACTAATAGTTATACCAATTAATAGTAGTAGTACTACTAGTAGCCACTTTAGTAACATTTTCTAAATTGCTTTTTAATTATATAACCTGCATAGTTGGATACATATTGAAATAACAAATCCAACGGTGCCTTATTCAAGTCTGTAGGTCAATTATAGGCCAAGATATTAATGTTTGTATGTCAGCTTATCATTTAATATAAATAGAAAAAAAAACAATTTTGACCTTTCACTTTTTGTGACCTACCTACACATTCATTTAGCTGTTGGTTACACTGATGCCAAGGGATATTACCACTGCCACTGTCTAACTCAAGGACATAACTCTGCCAGTTTATGTATATAAACATGCACACACAGATATATACATCTCCACATCATGCTGTGATGACTTGAGGCAGCATGTGCTACCACGCACGCTGTTGTCAACACGAGGCCATGAGATGGAGATTTTAACCAGAGAATTCGCCTTACAAAGTTATTCAAAAATAATTAACCCCGGCCACGTTGAGTGATGACAATTTACAAATAAATACTACAGTGGGCGTTGAATGCAAACATGCATTCATTATCATTTCGTCGCTCTGAATAATCCATAAGAATATTAAATAAACATCGCTTGATTATGACACGGAAAACCGCTATTTCACCGCCATTGAAATATTCCATTACAGCACCGTAGCGTGCGATCTTAATTTCAGTTTGGGATGCCCCCGCCAACTTAGTCGAAAATTTCACAGTATGCATACAAATGGATGCTCAGTTGAATTATTATTACAAGATCAATTCGCATCGTCTATATAAAACAAAATTTACGAGTCAACTTACGTCTTAAAAACGCTGTCTCTTTATCTCTGTAAGAAGAAAAATTTGAGAAGCCAAGATGTATAGATTTGTAGACAATGGAGGCAACTACAATCCTTGGTAATCGGTTTCTGTTTTAATGCGATCTTGAAATAATTGCAGAATTTATACCATTATGCGTACACTTACCGGCCCCATATCGGAGACACAAAAACAAATAACTGAACGTTACCGAGAAAAAAAAAATTTCGGTAAAATACAGCAAACATGAACCGCAGTACCCACTACTAGTACTAATTAACCCTTTTAATGCTACGTAATTCTGAGTAGCGTCCCGCCCGGTGCTAAATACTTTCTCCGCCGACTGCCCCGCCTGTGCTAAATACTTTCTTGACCTCTAAGAAACTGGAAATGTCACGGCGGTGTTGACCATTTTTGTAACACCGGAAAATTTAAGCACTCCTAAACTGGGTAGGTTGGCACCATTGTTTGAACAAACACTTTTACAAAGAGATAAAACAACAAAATAGCTTATTCATGTTTTAAAAATGTTTAGTTTAAAGTTATTTTAATTATATATAAATAATAATGTATTAATATTAAGATATTAGGTAAAAGATAGAAAAATTAAAAAAATAAAATGTAACAATATGGTGGAATGACGATGTTACAGAAGCAATAACAGAGAAAAATAAACTATTCACATTATTTTAAAATTCAAAAGATAATGTAGGTAAAGACCATGTTATAAAGGTAAGATTGATTGCATAGATTGGCATGAAAAGAATAATAATATATGAACCTATATTTCATATAAAAAAATAAAAGCAATGTATACAAATTGGCAAAGTGCTGTAAGATCAACACATGCCGACTTGTGAATAAAATAACATTCTCAGCAAACCATGAATCATAAGCATTACGTGAATTATTGTTTGCGGATGACCAAACTCTAATAAATTGAAACAAAATTTACAACATATAAATGCTCTCAATCACAAATAATATCTCATACCAACTATCACCCATACCCAAACACGCATACGTGTAATTAAACAATAAATTGCGTCTAATTAAGAGTATTTCGCGTCAACATTGTACTACCTATGTCAAACACACATATAATGTTGCCCAAGGCAGGAAGATACAAGGCTGCGAGATGCTATGTTTGAGAAAAGTGTAAGTAAAACAAGAGATTGTGTGAGAAATGCAATCATCAGAAACGTCATGGGGATTTAATCATACACATATACATTGGATTTTAGCACAATCAGCCAGCAACTCTGGCCTACAACTGCCTATATAAAGGACACAGACAATCGGAAGACCAATAACAAGATGGATTGATAGTGTAACGGAACATACGCAAAACAAGGAATGGAATGACAAGAAAAGACCAAAGGAAAGTTAATAATTTAGTTGTTTGTGGAAGACCCCGAAGCAAGGTACGACACAGAGAGGTACATCACAATCCTTGCACATATATCTTGATTCCCGTCGTTTTTTATTTTTAGAGCACACCACACACTTTCTTGTTGGCCCCTTCTTCTGTGACGTTGTGGACTCTATTGTAGATGGGAAATGACGATGTACCAATCGTAGTGGCAGATCTTCGCTCCTTCGTCCCCCTCCACTCTTTCTTCTCTCCGTAGAATATTTTTGTAGAATTTCACGAATTAAAGATAAATGAAAATCAGCAAGAGGAATATTATTCCCCGTTACCAATTTGTACATGGAATATGCATTTAAAATAGACAGATCTAGAACATGAAAAAACAGTTTCTTGTACCACTTTACAGTTTTCCTAATTGACTCAATAGAACCGAGAAGCATGTCAGTCCGATCAACCGCGCCCATATTTTTATTGTAGTCAACAATGCACTTTGGCTTTTGTATATTTTCTCCGGTTTTCCAATCTTTTTTCTCTGTTGGTACAATGTCTGAATTGTGACATGTAGACAGCATCCAAACTTCTCTTTTGTCGCACCATTTCAGGGCTAATAAACAGCTTGTAGACCTATAGCAAATTCCTTTTTTTAATAATTTTTCTTCCATTTTAGGCAAATTCTGTCTATTCTTTCTGACCGTGCCACATGCATTAGTTGCATGATCGTGAAGCCACATAAACAAATTAGGACTGGTGTACCAATTATCTACAAAAAGGGTATGCCCGTTTTGGAGATATGGTGCCAGTAAAGTAGTAACAATATCAGCCCCCTTCCCAAGACCTGATACAGTAATGTCACTGTTGACACCAGTGTAGACAATAAAATCTAAAATATAACCCGTTCTGCAGTCACACATAACAAATGTTTTCACACCAAATCTGCTTCTCTTTGATGGAATGTATTGCTTGAATGATAATCGTCCTTTGAACAAAAGGAGCGATTCATCAATAACAACATTCTGATACGGCGAAAATGCACTCTTGAACGACGTACGCAAACTGTCAATCACACCTCTAATCTTGTAAAGTCTGTCTCCGCCGGCGTCAACGTTGTTGTCTGCGAAGTGCAGCATTCGCAAAAGTAGTAAAAATCGATCCCGAGGCATTACCTCGCTGAACACAGGAGTACGGAGCAAAAAGTCCTTTGACCAGTACTCAACAATTTTAAGTTTCTTTACCCTTGGCATTAGCATGCACAAAGCAAAAAAGCAAAAAAGTTCGTCATAATTAGTATCTGTCCAGCGGGAAAGACGAGCGCTAACAGTGTCAGGAGCATTCTCTAAAATGTTCTTGTAAAACCTGTTGCATTCATCAGCGATGCCTATAACAAGTGTTTCAGTGAAAAATAGTAAAAAAAACTCAAGCACTGAACTGTCCTTATTGACAGCCGCTTTACAGCCAGAGCTGGAATCATCAAAACCGTGTATAACCGGTCTCAAATCATTGGAAGTCCATGCCATTGAGTCGGTTTTCTGCCGTTTTGAGGGCATCTCCTCATTCTCACTGGACTCTGCTTCCGATGATGATGAGGACGCAGGACTGGCAAATAACCTCTTTTCAGTTACGCCGGTTTTTTCTTTCGATGTAGATGGTTGCATGATCTCGTCATCTTCGTCGCTCATTTGGAATTCATCTTCACTGTCACTTCGTGAAAGAAACTCCATTAATTCTTCATCTATACGAACTGGTTTCTTCGCCATTTTATAAAACAATTATGTGAAAAGCACAAATACTCTATCACAAACGCGCACAAATACTCTATCACAAACGCGCAAATACTCTATCACAAACGCGCACAAATACTCTATCACAAACGCGGGGGTATTATAAAACCAGTACACCGTAGAGATTAAAACGAACAAAACAGGCCTGTTGCTGGTGAAGCTGCCTAAACAACACATTATCAGCACACTAACGCCTGTTAAGCCTGTGAAATAGGTCATTTGGATCTAAAAATAGGTAACCTTTGTGCCCCATTCATAAACGCTTGAAAACGGCTATAGCCTTCTTCTATAGATGTTATAAACGGGTTAGCTCGTCCATAGCACCGGGGGGACAGATTACGGGAGGTGAGTCAACTCGTCAACAGCATCGTACCGCGATACTACTTAACTCGTCTATAGCCGCGAAAGGGTTAAAAAACTAATCCACTTGTTCTTTGTCATTAAAACCGTCCTGTGACGTCTGCAAATCTCTTAAGCCTTGTAAACAGATTTCTGTCTGTGTAAAATGAATGTTACAGAAATATTCTTAACAAAGGCAATTATGTAATTATATATCTAGTAAAACTGAAAACATATCTAATTGCTTTTATATTAATATTTGGTGGGTGTCATATACGTATGGTTTGTGACATAAAGTAATGTTACTTGTGATGCCCCAGCCAACCCAAACTGACTGTAATGGAAATCAACAGACAGGGACTACAGCTTTCTTTTATAATCTGCTTGTCTAACAACCCCTGTATTTCACTTCTTGATACAGAGCAGGAAGAATCCTCCTGTACGGCCGTTTTATGGGAACTTCTTTGGTCAACAGTATGTTATGGGTTAATCTGTCAGTAAACCCAATGTCAATGTCATCTTTGGCAAAGAGGCTGTTGTATCGAGTTCCTCGAGTCGCATTCTTTCCTTACTGCTTCCCTCAAAACCACTCAAGTCAAAAAGGGGCTTGTCTGGTCTGTGTTCCCCACTGTCTGGTTTAACGGACAACTCTATTTGTTGCGTTCCTATCACCCTAAAATGTCTAGTCAGGTCAATTGTGGCATCGAATATCTCCCCCCACCTGAGTACCTCTCACCAAAAACACATCTTCGTCACCCATATTAACTACCTGTATTTGGCATATGCCTCCTTCTAACCTAGTAAAACAGTAAGGCAGAATCGACTCTAATCGACTGTAACCGACTCTTCCTACCTTCATCTAGGTCTGTAAGGGAATAATTAATCACATCTGCTAAAAAGGTTCTGTACTCTTGAATACTATAGCTCTTCTTACTAATCAACAATGAATTATCTAACTGACTCTTCCTACCGTCATCTAGGTCTGTAAGGGAATAATTAATCACATCTGCTAAAAAGGTTCTGTACTCTTGAATACTATAGCTCTTGTTACGATCAATCCCCTGTAATTCATATCACGCTTAACAACATCCTAATCATGATAATCGATCAACGTGCATCTTCATTCATCAAATGTTTATCGTCTTTATTAGCAACCTTCTTCAATATTCAGCTCTTGAAGTATGGATGCACATGTCCTTTTCTTTACCTAAGATATTCTCACAACCCGTCTGTAATGTTTATACCCAAAGGTATTTCTGTCCTCTTCAGCTCACTTAGTGCGCGTCCAAACCTCCAGTTGTATCTAACCACCGCTGTCTATCCCCCTACTCGCCTTATAGTATTAAATCCATCCCTTTGTATCCTGAATTATTTTATCTATAACTTTGTAACCATTTTATTTTTCTAAATGGTATATTTTAATACATATACAACTAAGATATGAGTCTGGGTAAAAAAAAAATTTTAACAATAATATTTTACAATTTGTTTTTTGGGACTTTAAAGTACCAACAGGAACCAACACATAAATTTTTTTTTTTTTAAAATTGTTTTATGAAAACATCTGCTTATGTGCATATCTATACATGGTATTCATAAAAGCAATTCTTTTTTTCATTGCAGCACAAAAATACATTGCAAAATGAACATTTTGAATGTGGTTTGGACTGGATTTTTTTTGTAGAGCACATTTCACACCTTCCCCTTTCTTGAACAAAGGTAGGCCAGTGAGCTCCTAGGTTTTGTCCTCTGATGTCTTTAGACACAGAAAAGTTGTTCTTCCTTCTCTTCTTTGGCTGCTCTGGTGTGGTGCTGATTGAAGGACGACCTCTTTTTTCTCACAGGGATCTTTCCCTGAGCGATTAGTCCCATCGCTAAGTTTCTTCGAAACTCAAGTAGTGTTGATTCATGGTGGATCTCTTTGTAAATTACAAAAGCATTGACGTATGCCATTTCAATCATTGCAAAAAACAATCTATGCCACCACTTTTTGGACTTTCTATCAGGATCATATAATGATCGGAGCATATCTGCCTTGTCCACGCCTCCCATTGAGGAATTGTAGTCCCCAACTATAGCAGGTGCTACAACGTCTTTTCTAGTCCCGTTCCGCTCTTGTCGACTCAGTTGTAGCTTCATTGCCATGGTAGTTTGACAAAAGGTGAACATATTTATTGTCTCTCCACTTGAAGAAGGTAATACCTTGCTCTGTAGAGCTGTAGTCAAAATCTCCCCTTTGTAACTTCTTATCCTCTTGAAGCTTAGGGAGATGCTTCCTATTGGATCTAACAGTTCCACATGCAAATATCTTGTTTGCCTTCATGTGCTCAAACAGTTCTACAGATGTAAAATAGTTATCCATCATGACCACATAGCCACATCCTCTCAAACTGTGGGTCAGTCTATCAACTATACTGCCTCCCAATCCAAATCTGGCTTTGGAATTATTTGTGTCTTGAGATTTCCCTTGATAAATTTCAAACTCATAGACATAGCCAGTCATATCGGCTCGACACCAAATTTTATAACCCCGCTTTATTGGTTTCATGGGGTTATACTGCTTCAGCGATGAACGCCCTTTGAAGAGAACCATGCTCTCATCTATGCTCTGAACTTCATTAGGTAGTCTGAGCATCTGAAAATTGCGATTCAGGTCCTGAATAAGAGATCTAATCTTGTCCTTCGGAATTGCACTATTATCATTTACATGAAGATTCGCAAGAATCTCAAAGTATCTGTCACGCTGCATAGCTTTAGGTACAATTGGAGTAGAAAAATCCATGTCGCTTGACCAGTAATGTCTCATGTGTGGTAACCTATGGTAGCCGAAAAAGAAATGCAGACCCATAAATGAAAGCATTTCTCTTGTGTCAACAGGTTTCACTCTTAACTGTTTTTGTTGAATGTACAAGTTTGTTTGAAAAACTACATTTTCAATTGTGGATTCTGATAGCACAGTGAGAAATATATCTGCTGCAGTCTCTTTTCCCACAAAATGCTGGAGAACTGGCCCAACCTCCTTAGAGAAAACTGGCAGACTCTTTGAGATTGGTTTCTTTCTCCAGTTCCTTTGGATTACTGAAAATGTCTCCTCATCACTGGAACTAGTATCAGAAAGTTGCACATTCTGAGATTCAGAAGAACCGGCAACATTAGGGTTGTTCTCTAGTTCCTCATCCGAGCTGCTCTCTACTGGTGTATCAATATCAGATGGGAGATCTTCTTCTAGGGCAATGACAATTTCTTCCTCAGTCAGATATTTTCGTTTACAGGCCATGACACCTAGAAAAAAAATCAAAAAAATCATATAAACACACACAAATTATATGGTACTTGCTATCAAAATAAGTCAATCACATGATGATGATTAGGTTCAAAATAAGTCTATCACATGATGATGATTAGGTTCAAAAAAGTTAACTTTTCTCACATCCCTTGGTTTACCCGAGTTTTACCCACTTCCGACCTGGCGGTACTTATAAGTACCATGACATATTTTAGTGCATACAATTAAAAATAAACTATCAATTTAGAAGACACATATATCAAATGCTTACCTGTATAATACTGTAGTTGATTAAAAATCTGTAGCACCAACAAACTGTAAAATAACGATCAAATAGTAGACGTCATGCAGGCAGTGTCCAGTCCCTATTTCAAGATGGATGACTAATGAAACTCGACACAAAGAAAATGTATTGCGCATGCCCAGATCGCTTCCAAACATTCACGCCACCTACCTGGGAAACAAGCAATGTTATTTTAGATAGACCTTTAAGTACCGTCAGGATTCGTGATCAGATTGTAAAAATATAGCCATTTGAAGTGAGTGGTACTTAAAAGTACCGTCAGTAAAGAAAAGGTTAAGCCTTTTATTCTTTATATAAAGCCTTATATATAAAGTCTAGTTTTTCATCTAGTATCATTCCCAGGAATCTTGTGTTTCTTGTTCTCTGTATGGTCTTTCCGTGAATCTTTATGTTTCCGTCCAAGTATGTCCGTTTTCGTCTCGTGTTAAAGATCATGCTGCAGTGTTAACCTGGAATCCCCACTTTTCCATCCATCTAGCGATTCTGTTCAATTGCATTTGTAGTCGGATTCTTTTGGTTTTTCATGTCTCTACCGCTTCTCCATATTGCAGTCGTCGGCGAACTGTGAGATCCCTATTCTGTCATCTACGTTTTCTTCGTCTAGGTCGTTTACTAGTATTGCGAACATCGTCGGCGATATTACTGATCCCTGCGGCCATTTTCTTGATCATAAGTTTTGGATTCTTCATTTTGAATTCGAACTGAGAATTTTCTGTTTTGTAGGAGGTTTTCGATATACTTGTATGTCTTGCCTACTATCCCTATGTTGTTGATTTTGATTAGTGCAGCTTGCCTCAGGCATTGGTCGTATGCCTACGCTAGCTCTAGAAACACCGCAATTGTTTTTTCTCCTGTTTTAAATCCCCTTTTCGCATGGTTCTCCAGCTTGATTATCTGGTCTACTGCACTCCGGTTGGCCCTAAATCCAGACTGTGTCGCTAATTAGTCAGTTCTTTTCGAGATGATGGTTAATTCTTTTCGTTATGATCGTTTCCATGATTTTCCTAAGGTGTGAGGTTAGGTAAATTGGTCTGTATGAGTCTACTCTCTGTGGGTTTTTTAATTGGTATGATTGTCACCTTCTTCCATTGTTCTGGTATCTTTCTGGAGTGCCATTGTTATCGTCAATTGTTTTCATTGGCAACCTTTTTAGTATTGTGTAATTTATAATATCTGCTTCTGCTGCCGTGTCGTCTTTTTCTTTGATTGCTGATGTTACCTCGTCTACTGTTATATCCGCATCCATGTAGAAATCCTCTATTAGTTTGTGTTGTATTTATCCGGTCTCTTCTATGAATTTTTCTCGTCTCATTCTCTCCTGCTCCCCCAATGCCGTGTTAGAGCTGACTTCGTAAAAGTACTTCCTAACGGCGTCTGCTTTTTCTTTGTCTGATATCGCCACTGTTGGGATTCTTATTGTTGCTGTCTTGCACTTTGTATGGTTTCTTTTAATGGCGTTTATTTGTTCCCATACTTCTTTTGTGGGTGTGTTTGGTGACAGCTTCTGGCAGTACTTCTTCCATGCTGTTTCTTTGGCTTTTTTAATCATTCTATTGGCTTCATTTCTGTAATTTTTGCATTCGTTATAGTTCTCTCCTCTGACCTCATTCTTCTGTATTGTTCAAGTGCCCTCTTTCTTTTTTCAAGTGCTTCTGTGCAGTTTAGGTTCCACCATCCCGATGACTGTTTGTTCTACTTCTTTCCGGTTGACCGCATTCTAGATATGTCATTCGTCAGGTGTGCTGGCATATTTTTGCTAGATGTGTGTTTTATCGCGACCCGTAGAATGATGTTAGTGATTCTCTGTGTATTTTTTTATGTTACCCCCTTCTGCCTGCTCTATTTCCATCCCGTCTAGTTCTTCTCTAAATTGATCCCATCTAGTGTTCTTGAAGTTGAAGGTTGGTTTATTACTTTCCTGGCTCTTCTGTGCGTTTGTGTTTATGTCAGTTATAATCGGTAGGTGGTCGCTTTTGGTGTCCTCTTTTACCTCCCAGTTGCTCCTTATAAGGTCTAGTGTAACTATTGCTAAGTCTATTGCTGTGTCAAATCTTCTTGGGTTTGGGTCTATTCGTGTTATCGACCCGTCATTAAATACCGTCAACTGGTTCTCTATAAATTCCACCAGTTTAGTTCCCGCTGCGTTGCTTGTCATCCTACCCCACATTTCTTCTTCTTCTGCGTTCATCTGGAGTTTTTTTTTCTGGACGTGATTGCGTTATGCCTATTTACAGCAGAGCTGCGTTTTTGCGCCGTTAGGCCGACACATCCGACTTCTGCAGGCATTTGTTGACCGGGTTAACCTTCCCGGGGCTTTTGAGTTCAAGAAGCTGTAGTATTAAATAATCCAATGGTACTCTGGTCCTCAAGATCAATCGCTGCAGCAAAGGTTTCAATGCCTGAGTGGAAACCTTCATAGACATCATGGGCAAACACTGCTGCATTGGTCCATGTTTCTCTCTTTGGATAGTACCCACCCAGGGTAGGTGCTCACTCAGTCAAGACAAGTGTCGTTTTCTTTCGCATGGTGAGAATTATTATTTTGCTGAGGCGACGTGAGGCTGCCGTCACCTATGTTTTATCCGCATTATGCGCTTTGAAGCAAGCTAAAAATGGAAACGTTCCACAGGTTTCCTTTGCCGTTTCCCATCTAAAGTTACTTTTTTATCCTCCAGCCGACGTGAACGGCGCACGGGCTGATTTTGTCTGTGTCGCCTCTGTTCAATCAAATCAATTTCATCATCGTCGGCAGCCATGGGTGGCTCTAAAAAGTTTAAAAATCATTGCCAGACTGTACTATTTATTTATCATTTAACAAGGCGGAAAATATCGATGACGTCGTGTTGCATGTCTGTTATGATGTCCACCATAACCAGTTTGATACCCTACCCCACATTTGATGATGACAGTTGAAGTCGCCGACAACTATTGTTGCTGTTTTGATTCTCTTCTTTACCTCTGATGGGTCTTCTTCTTCAGTTATTCCTCTGGGGCAGTAGATGTTGATGATGTTTAGGTTGTGTGATTTGCTTGCTATTTCCACCATAATGCCCTCGAAGTTGGTTGTCCTAAACGTCCCGCTTGTTAGTATTTGTAATTTATCTTGGATGAGTAGAGCCACTCCGCCTCCTGTTGTTTCTGTTCTTTCGTTTCTGAGGTTGTTAAAACTATTGCAGCTGTATCTGTCCTTGGGTTTGAGGAATGTTTCCTGCATGGCATAGATGATGATGTTCCTCCCCAGTTGTTCCATTGTGCTAGGGAGGTTTGCTTTCATGCCCCTGCAGTTCCATTGCACTAGTCTAATATTGTTGTTCCCCATGGTATTTGTTGTGGTTAAGTTAATGGTTGGATTGGTTGTTCTTTTCAATTTTTGGATATCTCGCTCTTATCCTCGCTTGTATCATCCAAGATTTCTGCTAGTATTTCAGGGAATTCTTCATGTGAGATTCGGCCATCTTTCGCTCTTGGCACATAGTGTTGATAGTATGTCGACGATTTGATTTTTTTTCGGTCGGTTCTGCACTGCTTGAGTGAATCTTCTTATATCTGCGTCGATTTCCCTCTTCTATTTTTTAATGTCGGGTTGCCTCCTTTTTTCCCTCTCTGGTTGTCCTAACTTGATGTCCTTTATTTCTACCATCATCTTTTCTGTGTTCGAGATGTTTTCGTGTAGTTTTGTTATGGTCATTTCCTGTGTTAATTTTTCTATCTTTTCTTTGATTGTGTTGTTGCCTTTTATCTGGTTTTTCAGCTCTGCTTTGGTGAACTCCAGCTCTTTAGCCATTTTTCGTACGTTGGATCATCCCGTTTTGTGTGAATCCTCAGTGTGAGTTATCTCAACATTATTTTCCGTTTTGATGTCGTCAGTCACCTTTCGTATGTCCGTGGTTGGATTTATTCCTTTGATAACTATGGTTGTTGTTGGTTTACGTACCTCAATGTTTATTTTGACTTCATGGGAGAGAGTCCTAGTAACATGCCTCATGTGTGCCACACACTCTGCTGTTTCGCCTTCGGAGCCGCTGATTTATTTAGATTCGCCTGCTGTCTCCACCATCCCAGTCTTTGTGTACTAGGGATGGATATTCCCTTAGTAGGATATTAACCCCCCCCCAACTGCTCAAGTTCCGCATATATATCCCAGCTAACTTGGCTCCTTCCTGGAGTTACTTGGCCTTGTCTTCCTCCGTGCCTCACTGGGACCATCCAATCCACGTTGCTTTGGTTCATTTACATTTATAATTTTGCATAACCCCGCTATGTCCTAGTTTTGGGGTTCCTAATCCTGTCTTCCCATCTCACCTGCTTTAGGTCAAGGGGGATATGTTTTGTACCGTAAATTCTGCAACATAATGCAGATACCTTTGTCCAGTGACAGCTTGAGAACAAAAGCATAGGTTGGTTTTGACCTTACTTGACTGGAAAGCCTGACTTCATCTCCTGTGGGGAACTCAAGTTTATTGGGTCGCCTATGTCTCAGCCCTTGACCCTTCACTTTAAAAAAAAATATCCCGGTCGATGCCTCAGGTAAGTTTTGGCAGTTTGTGGAAAATAATTTCCCAGACTGCCACACTAAGTTACATATATCCTTCCTTAGTGACATTGGATACATAATTATTTGCAAATATGTCAAGGTAGTGTGATGCTGCATCTGTAACTTTCGGATACACCTTCATACTTCTACCGTAAACATACCTCTATGGCAAGTGTTTGGTTCACTGTCATCATTCTCAGTTATATTGTCTTGATGTCCGCCCTTTTCTTCGTGTTTCTCTGCAATCTTGTTCTTTAAGCTGGTTATCTGTGAGGTTTATTTATTAGGGGTTCATCTTTTTGAATGTAACACCCACTCAAGAGGAATTTAATTATCTGAGGAATGTTATCAGGGTATGCCCAAGGGGATGGGTCCCTATCCTCTATCAAGATCACCTTCTAGAAGCTTATGGCTCGTGCCTTCACGTGAAGATACTAAGGAGTCTTCGTATCTACACGAATTAATGTAAAATATAGATATAAGTTTAGGCTTCTTGGGAAGGTGTGGAGACCACGGACTGTTGCCACTATCTCAAAAAAAGGGATGCCCTTTTCTATCACTTGGGAAAAGGTGCTCGTGTGCAGGTGCCCGCCCTCATGCGGTCTCAAATAGTATTATCTCTGATGTATACACTTACACAAGTATGTGATGGACTAGACCAGCAATATCATGACAGAACATTCACAGTATAAACAGGACATACAGTGACATCACAGAATTTAGAATATTATCTGTAAGAATCAATCAACAAATGGTCTGGTAACATGAAGTGTAATAAATCAAAAGTATGACAACAAAATATATTATTCACATTGGACACATCTCTGAAAAAAAACATTGTCAGGTTTACAAGGAATACCAACTGATGTGAATACATAATTGTGGAAAAAAACAAAACATTTGAATCATCCATATTACATTAAAGTATATTTATGTATCACCAAGTAACTACCACTTAAACAAAGGATATGTATATCTCCAGTGCAGCTGATATCTGCTGGTAGGTACTACAGTGTGTAAAGGATTCTAATTCCTCCCTGGAACCAGTTTTCTATCAGAGGGTCATCTCCAATGTGAGTGAGGTATATTTAAGTTCTTCTGTCAGGATCTAACCTCTGGGATTCTCACTTGGTTCATGGGTTACATGGGTTAGATCTTTGAATGATGGGGGTGGTGGATGATGCAAGGAAATGGGCTGTACTAAAATTGGGCTGGCAAAAGATGGACATGACATACTACTTTACTGCCCTCAGCAACCACGTCCGCATCTTCAGAACCGTAGGCTTCCAGTTACACCGCCCATCTTAACTTCAAGGATTGATTCACCACACATTGAAAGCTGAGTTTACCTGAGGAAACTAGAACACTGCTTTGCTTTGATTCAACACACCATGCTGCTGATCATCTCGAAGGTTAAGCGATGACTCAATCTCACTTCCCACCAATTGTGCCTAGAAGGGTCTGGCTGGCTCTGTGGCCCGGCTTTAGCCAATCGCTCATTGGTTTGAATCACCCGCATAATTTTTATTCTTTCTGTATCAGCTGCTGAGCAATGCGGGTGTATGGTGTACCAAAATGGTCAGATATCTGAGTGTTGGAGACCGTGTGGTGGCTGGAAATATCGCACATTATCTCATTCCTCAGGATTCACATTTCTGACATTCTGGTCATTTTCCCGCGTTTTCTTGTCGCCATCTAGCTACTCTCATGGGAGTTTGCATAAGCACCGCTTCTCTCCACGCTGTCTGTTATTTTGTGCTGGGGACAGCCCTTGTATCTTGAACTGTGGTTGCCTTGGCAGTTTGCGCATTGCCTGGCTGGATTCGCAACTAGTTTTTGTCCCTTTTGGCTTCTGGGCATTCCCTAAGCCAGTGGTCTTTGCTGCAGAATCTGCACACAGGGTTCTTTTCCCTGCAGTAGGATGCTGTATGGCCTAGCCCCTGATATTTTGAACATTGTGTGACCGGGGGTATGTATTGTTGTGTGTATTTTGCTTTTTCCTAAGTACCTTATCTGGTCTGGCATCGCCATGCCGGCTAGCTTGATCTTAATGATTGACATTGGATCACCCCGTTTTGTGTGAATCCTCTCAATGTGAGTTATCTCAACATTCTTATTTTCTGTTTTGATATCGTCAGTCACCTTTCGTGTGTCCGTGGTCAGATTTATTCCTTTGATCACTATAGTTGTTGTTGGTTTATGTACCTCAATGTTTATTTTGACTTCGTGGGAGAGAGTCCTAGTAACATGCCTTATGTGTGCCATACACTCTGCTGTTTCGCTTTCGGAGCCGCTGATCTATTTAGATTCGCCTGCCATCTCCACCATCCCAGTCTTTGTGTACTAGGGATGGACATATCCCTTAGTATATTAACCCCTCCAACTGCTCAAGTTCCGCATATATATCCCAGCTAACTTGGCACCTTCCTGGAGTTACTTGGCCTCCTCCGCGCCTCATTGGGACCATCCAATCCATGCCCCACTGGGACCATCCAATCCGCACAGTGCGTTGCTTTGGTTCATTTACATTTATGATTTTGCATAACCCCGCTATGTTTTAGTTTTGGGTTCTTAGTCCTGTCTTCCCACCTCACCTGCTTTAGGTCAAGGAGGATATGTCTTGTACTGTAAATTCTACAAAATTATGCTCCTACTTTTGTCCAGTGACAGCTTGAGAACAAAAGCATAGGTTGGTTTTGAGCTTACTTGACTGGAAAGCCTGACTTCATCTCCTGTGGGGTTTAACTGGAGGTTATTGGGTTGCCTATGTCTCAGTCCTCGACCTTTCATTTAAAACAAAACATATCCTGGTCGATGCCCTTGGGTAAGTTTTGGCGGTTTGTGGAAAATAATTTCCCAGACTGCCACACTAAGTTACATATATCTTTCCTTAGTGACATTGGATACATAATTATTTGCAAATATGTCAAGGTAGTGTGATGCTACATCTATAACTTTCTGATACAGCTTCATACTCCTACCGTAAACATACCTCTATGGCAATGTTTGTTAAATGTCAATTACTGGGTATGTCAGTTTTCATCAGTGTTAATAATATACCATCAACGAAAATGAATACCAAGTATAGATCTTTAACATAGCTAAAAGAAAAATAAATAATGTATGCATGCAATATCTATGAAATCTTAAATACCAAAAAGTAATAATTAATTACCATTGCTGTCTTTGGGATATTACATGGTGAGGCCCCAATCTCTTCCACGATGGCCAGCCATGTTCACTATCATATCCTGAAGATGCCTCATGTGTGCCACACACTCTGCTGTTTCGCTTTCGGAGCCACTTATCTATTTAGATTCGCCTGCCTTCTCCACCATCCCAGTCTTTGTGTACTAGGGATGGACATTCCCTTAGTAGGATATTAACCCTACTTCACTTATGTAGTTTAGCCAGTCAGCCAAGACTTGCACAGTGGTGTAGCCTACGCCATACATAAGTGGTATTCGTGGAGCCATAAATGAGCTAGGTAAAGAGATGGGAGCCAAATAGGATCCTGGTCTATTACTTGGTATATGGCTGCCACTCACTGTGAGGTACTATCCCTCTCTCTTTACCCTACAACACACTAGGTAATGGTGAATTGCAATGATGATGATAATTACCTCAGTTTGGAAATTTGATGAATAAGTTCTGCAGCGTGGCATCCCAGGGCACTCTTCTGTCTGTCTTCATCTGTCACATTGACTGGTCCCAGCATGTGCAAAACTTCACCAGCATCTATCTGTCTCATGTCACTTGCAGTTTTCTTCTCCATGATGATGATGATAATGAACTTCAGAACTAGGGGAAAATTGTTCTAAAATAATTTCAGTGGCATGAAGTTAGAGAGAGGGGGAAGGAGAGAGAGAGGCAGGAGAGGGGGGGGGGGGGGGACTGGGAGGGAGGAGAGAGAAAAATAAAATTTAAAAAAAGGGGCAGGGGCAGGGGAGAGGTACAATTAATAGGGTCATATGTATTAATTAATCTATTTTTTATCTATTTTAGGCTATTTATAATTTATTTTACACAGAGATATAAAATTATATGGAGAATTCAATTATTAATAATATTAATCTCTGTGGGGGATTTACCAATGAACTGTTAAATAAAGAAGTAGTGTAAACAACAATAAAAAAAAGTCCTATCTGTATTATAAGCCTAAAGCTGCCGATTTTTTCAATAGAGACCGACTGAAGTGATTCACTTCAAACAGCTACTGTAAATCACCCCGATCGTTTCTGATGATATTGTACACAGAGATATAAAAGTGGATGAAGAATTAAATTATTATTAATATTAATCACAAGGTGGCTTCAGCAACAGTCGTGAACTGTTACAGTACAAACGTGAACTTACCTCAATACTTGAAAATACACAGCAATAATAGTTACCAATTAGCACATGTGCTTGAAACTAGACCGCATGGCTCACAATACTGGCCCGTAGGTGCAAGACCTTGGATCCTCCCATGTCCTCATGCTTTCAAACCTGTCATCATATCCGTGTAAATAACATTGCAACAAGATCATCCTTGGTACATCTACACCGTATAGCGACCCATAAATGAGTCAAGACTGACACTTAGCACAGAAATTTGGTCTTTGGTGTCTCAGCTTTTTGCGAGTTTCCTCGCTAATCTTCGGAAAGTCACTTCTCAAGAGTTCCTTTTTTTTTTGGCTATTATCCCTATGTCAAGATCTCAAAAGGGACTCAATGCACTTAAAACTATGGCTGCAATGGACACAGAGCAGAGAATGCTCTTCACACTATACCAGCACTTGATCCTCTCAGTGATTGATTATGGACTAGGAATGCTCACTGTCTCAAAGAGTCAGCTGGTGAAATTAGAGCGCATACAGAATGAAGCGATGCGTTACATCCTTGGTCTTCCTACTGTTGCTAGTAGGCACAAGGTGATGCAAGCGAAGGCATACCTCAGAGTAGCTGCAGACACAGATCACCCGTTGCATGAGGCGCTGGACGTAGTTATGGGTCCGAGACTGATAAGAGGGAAATCATGGATGGCTCAGGCGGAGGATACGATCAGACAGGTGTGCCCCTTGGAGAACATCAGGCGAGTAGAGGAGTGGGTCAGAGTGCCAGCCGTGCAGAGTGCCAGCCGTGTCACGGGTAGTAAGCATCACCTGGATCTTTTCTCCTGGGCATGCCGGTGTGCTGGGGAATGAACAGGCGGACAGATTGGCTGGCTCGGCAAAATTTGGTCGAGTATTGATGCATGGCAAGGCAGACGTGGTTGCGGCCTTGTGGGAGCACGTGTACACCTCGAGGGGCAGATGGAGCACCATGGTCTGGTAAGAATGAGACAACGAGGTGTGACGAGGGGATCTGGCCGACGCTCGGCGCTCGGAGGAAAGGCGAGACGGACATATAATCAGATTGCTACTGGAACTATTAGTGTTGGAACTCTTCGCTGGCTGCTGAGGATGGAGACGGAGCGCTTATGGGAATGTCCCGAATGCTGTGATGTCGGTTCCTCAATCAATCAATCCCTATGTTTCTCCTTATTAGGCATTTGTCCAGTGGTCACTGAAACCACATGTTGGACATGCAGTTCGACATCAGGGCATTTTAAACAAAGTGAGTCCTAATCTTTTTTTATTTTCAAAGATGACCTTGTGGCAGAGTTCGATGTTCTGAACACATATGCAATAACATAGCTTGGTTAAATAGTTACTTTTGTGAATGCTCTTGTATGGAGAGGTAAGGACTACTTGGAGTCGCATATTCAGCACCTGATCAAGACATCAAGAATTTTGAGATCTCGGCTTCCCCAGAAGACTACAAATCAATGGGTCAGTGTATGGTAATTCTTGATGACGGTTGCCGAATTGGGGGGGGGGGGGGGGGGGGGGGGGGGGGGGGGGGTGGTGCTTGTTAGATATTACGTGAGGCCTAAAATAGACAGTTTAGGGGGCCTTAATCTAATTCTTTCCACTGCCCCATGAAGTAGATCAATTCTTTGCCAGCTCGGCTGTCACCATTCCTGACTCTATCAAATTTGGTTCTACAAGGATGTGATGTATTCATAACAAAAGAACCCCTTGGGTTCCCATGAAGTCGACCAAGTTGATAACGGGTGTTGTGTCCATAGGTGATGCCTGTTTTGTGCCGATAGGTGATTTCTGTTCTGCGTCCATGGGTGTTTGGTGGTATTTTCGTATGTGCTTTTGTATGTTGTCCTTTCTGTTGAATGACTTGCCGCATATACAACAGATGTTCATTTTGTCAATGGTGCGATGAACTGTGCGAAGATTCCGAGCTAGATTGTTACATAAGGTGAAGTCTTTCCCATGTGTGACACATAAGTGGCTTTCTTTTTGAGGAGTGGCCATAATGATTCTGGCTGACAATGTCACTTGATGATGCTAGTATGTTGATAGTACCAACTTGGTACAAGGTCTTTAGATTTCACCACCTTTGATTTGTATAATAGTGGCTGTTTGACTTCAAGGATACAGGATCTTTATATTTCACCACGTTTACCACGTACGCCACACCTGCGAAAGCATCAGGCACAATATCTTAATTTTCATGTTTTTATTGATCTACTGAATGATCATATACATATAATGTTAATCTTTATAGGCAATATGAAGTTAAAACATATTTGAGGTACCTTGAAAGGTTTAATGTTAGACCACATTTTTGCCTTCGTCTGCATACCCGCAACTCCATGTGAGATGAGAGCCTCATCCCAAAGGGCAGTTTTCAAAAGATTTAACGTTTCCGCATTTTTGTGTCCTATCACTTGGGAGACCAAAAATTTAACTCCTGGTGTAATTGTATTTGGGAGCCAGTTAAACGTCACTTTCTCCCTCTCGTTTTCTAGCCCTGTCGGAATCTTTGATCTCATAATTATAAGGTCTGGTGTGGGGACTGACAATTATGTGTATCAAGGGGTTTTCCGATTCCCGTTGCACAGCCCTGATACTTAGTGATTCTGCGAACCTGTGTTCCTTTGTCCTTTTGGTATATCTACTAGAATAGATTCACTCATGATTTCTATGTTCGGACACGGCCGTTATCCAGAGTCAAAGCTGCTTAATCTCCTGGACTGCTTGAGTTCTGTCCCTATGTTCTAACTCTTTTGGTGCCATTTCTGCATCTTGGAAGTCACATGGTGCCTTGTCTTCCCTGGTTGGGATCCTTCAATCAGCTCAGTGCATCGCTTTGACTAATTTGCATCCCTTATTTTACATAACCCCGCAATGTCCTAATTTGGGTTCATTGCTCCTCAAAGTAGAGTTTTATGTCACTAGGCGTGTTTTGCTCTCATAAGCCTGCAACATCCTGTGTCTACCTTTTGTCTTGTGACAGTTCGAGACAAAGCCTCCGTTAATTTTTGCGTCCTTTGCCTGGAAAACCCCGGTATCTAGGTGAACGTATGCAAATTTACATTTAAAATTATCTCTTTAGGTCGATGTCCCTTAAGTGTGGCAGATTCCCAATCTGCCACTATCACATCCTCTAAACAATATGGCGTCCTCGCCATCACTAAAATGCCCCTCCTAGCCTAAAATCGAAGTCCTGTCACCTCTGCTCATGCTGCCTGGTCATGTCCCCAGGCTCGAACATTTACCACTGTTTCGTCTGGAATGTCCTGGTATACCCAGACAACTGCAGGTGCGTTTGGTTGTGCTGGTAGTCCCAGCATTATCCCTAGTGCCTCTTCTTCTGCTTCATCCTCACATCGTTGAAGCTTGTGGCCAGTATAGCATCAGTAAAAGGAAGGGAGAAGACCATCATAGTTGAGATCAATCTGGTGTCCAAATGTGCCATAAACACTCGTAGCTGATTCCCATTTTGGTGCTCATGGTGACACCACTGATTTGTTCAAAGTAGTGGCCATTGAACTCAAAGGAATTATTTGTGAGGACCAATTCAGCAAGTTGCACAAGAGTACGATTAGGGATGGCTTGATCTGTGAGTTGATCCAGAAAGAATTGTAGTGCCATGAGGCTATCACCATGAGGAATGGAGGTATAGAGAGAACATACATCCATTAAGATAGTCTGTATGTGGGAGAAAGTAATGCATGCATTGTATCTTTGATGTATGACGTGAGATTCACAACTAGAGGTTGGAAAATACTGTCAAGAATACCTTCTCCGAAGAAGAGCGCTAACCGCCACGTCAGCCCTGTGGTACCGCTTGCAAAAAGTCAACACATCATATTTTTTTCCCCTCCACAAGCCGATCTGGACACGTAATACTGGCCATTTAAGGATTTTTTGGTGGTGTTCTGCTTCGCCATCGTCTAGAAGTTTGCCGTATTTCTCTCTGGGGGGTTTCTTGGTTAAGATGGCAGAACAGGAATCTGATTGCGCACATCATTAATGCTCTGCCCAAACACATTACAATGTCTGCTTCTGCTGTCGCTGTAGTCACTGGTAAATGATCTTGTAAAACTAAAGCTAGGAGGGCGTGAACTTTCTGTGTCAGAAATTTCTGTCAGAACTTTCTGAATTTGATGGTCATACAATGAATTCCGTAAATCTCGTCTTGAAGACAGTGAAGACATTGTGATTGTGCAGTGTTATGTCGATAACGAACGCAATAGAATCCATTCTAAGAAGGACAGGAGCGCTAACCGTCACGTCAGCCCGGTGGTACCGCTTGCAAAAGTCAACACATGCCACTGGATCAGTGGTGTCTTCTCCGATTTGGTGAGCGCGATCGTCTATGTCTCATCTTTCTTCTTGGCGATCTTAGCCAGTGTCTCGAAGTTCGCGGTGCGTCTCTCCTCCAGTCGTATGCATCATTTCTCTCTGGAGGGCTTCTTTGTTGAGATGGCTGAATAGGAATCTGATCATGCACATCATTAGTGCTCTGCCCAAACACATTACGAGGTTGGTTTATTGGT
This sequence comes from Cepaea nemoralis, assembly GCA_014155875.1. Taxonomy (NCBI): domain Eukaryota; kingdom Metazoa; phylum Mollusca; class Gastropoda; order Stylommatophora; family Helicidae; genus Cepaea; species Cepaea nemoralis. The sequence goes on from JACEFZ010005487.1 coordinate 44,764, forward strand.
GGTGCTGATATTAGCTGTGCACTGCTTCCACTCTGCTGGCAATCAATAGTTGGTTAAAGACAGGGGTTTGAGTCTCCCTCATGTCCTTCACAACTGTCACAAATGGCAATTTGTGAAGCGTAAACTTACTAGCCACTGCATTTAATTGGCGCTGTGTCTAAGTGTTAGATCTGTCACATATACAACAATATTACATCAATCTATGTTTACTCACACCCTTCTTATGTCAGTGGTCATGTTCACCCCTTTGACTACTATAGTTATTGATGGTTTGTGAATTTCTATGTTGATTTTTACGTCATGAGAGAGGTGTCTGGTAACCGGTTTGTTCTCCATTTCCATCTCTTCGACTAGCTTTCGTACTGGATCTGTGTTACGATGTTTTTATTTTCCAGTTTGAGGATGTCTGTCACCCTTCTTATGTTAGTGGTCATATTCACCCCTTTGACTACTATAGTTATTGATGGTTTGTGAATTTCTATGTTGATTTTTACGTCATGAGAGAGGTGTCTGGTAACCGGTTTGTTCTCCATTTCCATCTCTTCGACTAGCTTTTGTACTGGATCTGTGTTACGATGTTTTTATTTTCCAGTTTGAGGATGTCTGTCACCCTTCTTATGTTAGTGGTCATATTCACCCCTTTGACTACTATAGTTATTGATGGTTTGTGAATTTCTATGTTGATTTTTACGTCATGAGAGAGGTGGTCTGGTAACCGGTTTGTTCTCCATTTCCATCTCTCGACTAGCTTTCGTACTGGATCTGTGTTACGATGTTTTATTTTCCAGTTTGAGGATGTCTGTCACCCTTCTTATGTTAGTGGTCATATTCACCCCTTTGACTACTATAGTTATTGATGGTTTGTGAATTTCTATGTTGATTTTTACGTCATGAGAGAGGTGTCTGGTAACCGGTTTGTTCTCCTTTTCCATCTCTTCGACTAGCTTTCGTACTGGATCTGTGTTTTAAGGATATAATCTCCTCACTCACTAGTAGTGTTACAGGCAAAAACATGTAGGTTTAAGCAAAGTAGTGGTTCAAGCACACAGTCTTCTGGACAAGCATATATAAAAGTAGGCATTTTAATGAAATGCATCAGAGTGCATTGAGAGCGTTACTTCCTACGGTTTTCTATGATAGTATGTTGTAATATGCACACATAAAGACAACAGAATTAAAGAATCAATTCAGAGTGAGTAGATTCAGAGATTAAATTGCGTCAAGTTGGCCGGGGATTTGCACAGGTCGGCCAGGCAATGGCAGCTTGTGAAGTTAGCACATCAGATTTTTTATTTTATTAATTAAAAAATGTTTTGCATATCCTTTACAGGACTTAGCTGTCAACAGCAGCATCGTTCAGCTGTCTGTTGATCCCTTGGCAAGATTATGCTCAGTAGTTTGCCATTGCTTTCTGAGCGGCCGGCTCTGTTATCGCGCAAGTCACCAGTGGGGGGTCGAACCGCTGCCAGCTCTCGCCCGCTTACGAGGCTGTGCGTGATAAACGGGATTACGGAGAAAGTGTTGTAACCCCTCGGCCAGAAAGACCGGCATTTTATTATTACATTTAAATAACGCACAAACACAAAATACCTTATCCCTTCACTTCTGGGGCATCATATAGATCTTAGGAATAGTAAGCTTACCTCGAATCAAGTACTAAGACTACACATTTAATTGAAAATTGGCCACCGCTGAGCGACAATGACCGTCCGCCCGGCTGCTATATGAAAAATGCGCTTTTCAAAAGTTGGACGCTGTTGCCGAACCAATTCGGAGATCACATGACTGACCCCCTCCAATAGTTATAGGTATCAGAGACGCTTTTTAGGCTAATTATAACCTGGTAGTTGTCCATCACGAAGTGTCAAGTGTGGCGTAAGAAGTGCAGTATTTACTCTGTTGGGTGTGCTTAAGTTGACGAACTGCAAAATGATGCGTTTCGTAATGTTACAATTGTACATTTTTGTTATTATACCACAGAAGAAATTCTTCTAATGTGGTCATCTTATTGTCACCCCAAACCTTCTGACACTCTTAATACTCTTTCTCTGCATTGTTACTATTTCTAAGCTTGTTAGATATTACGTGAGGCCTAAAATAGACAGTTTAGGGGGCCTTAATCCTAATTCTTTCCACTGCCCCATGAAGTAGATCAATTCTTTGCCAGCTCGGCTGTCACCATTCCTGACTCTATCAAATTTGGTTCTACAAGGATGTGATGTATTCATAACAAAAGAACCCCTTGGGTTCCCATGAAGTCAACCAAGTTGATAACGGGTGTTGTGTCCATAGGTGATGCCTGTTTTGTGCCGATAGGTGATTTCTGTTCTGCGTCCATGGGTGTTTGGTGGTATTTTCGTATGTGCTTTTGTATGTTGTCCTTTCTGTTGAATGACTTGCCGCATATACAACAGATGTTCATTTTGTCAATGGTGCGATGAACTGTGCGAAGATTCCGAGCTAGATTGTTACATAAGGTGAAGTCTTTCCCATGTGTGACACATAAGTGGCTTTCTTTTTGAGGAGTGGCCATAATGATTCTGGCTGACAATGTCACTTGATGATGCTAGTATGTTGATAGTACCAACTTGGTACAAGGTCTTTAGATTTCACCACCTTTGATTTGTATAATAGTGGCTGTTTGACTTCAAGGATACAGGATCTTTATATTTCACCACGTTTACCACGTACGCCACACCTGCGAAAGCATCAGGCACAATATCTTAATTTTCATGTTTTTATTGATCTACTGAATGATCATATACATATAATGTTAATCTTTATAGGCAATATGAAGTTAAAACATATTTGAGGTACCTTGAAAGGTTTAATGTTAGACCACATTTTTGCCTTCGGCTGCATACCCGCTACTCCATGTGAGATGAGAGCCTCATCCCTAAGGGCAGTTTTCAAAAGATTTAACGTTGTTTCCGCATTTTTGTGTCCTATCACTTGGGAGACCAAAAATTTAACTCCTGGTGTAATTGTATTTGGGAGCCAGTTAAACGTCACTTTCTCCCTCTCGTTTTCTAGCCCTGTCAGAATCTTTGATCTCATAATTACAAGGTCTGGTGTGGGGACTGACAATTATGTGTATCAAGGGGTTTTCCGATTCCCGTTGCACAGCCCTGATACTTAGTGATTCTGCGAACCTGTGTTCCTTTGTCCTTTTGGTATATCTACTAGAATAGATTCACTCATGATTTCTATGTTCGGACATGGCCGTTTCCAGAGTCAAACTGCTAATCTCCTGGACTGCTTGAGTTCTGTCCCTATGTTCTAACTCTTTTGGTGCCATTTCTGCATCTTGGAAGTCACATGGTGCCTTGTCTTCCCTGGTTGGGATCCTTCAATCAGCTCAGTGCATCGCTTTGACTAATTTGCATCCCTTATTTTACATAACCCCGCAATGTCCTAATTTGGGTTCATTGCTCCTCAAAGTAGAGTTTTATGTCACTAGGCGTGTTTTGCTCTCATAAGCCTGCAACATCCTGTGTCTACCTTTTGTCTTGTGACAGTTCGAGACAAAGCCTCCGTTAATTTTTGCGTCCTTTGCCTGGAAAACCCCGGTATCTAGGTGAACGTATGCAAATTTACATTTAAAATTATCTCCTTAGGTCGATGTCCCTTAAGTGTTTGTGGCAGATTCCCAATCTGCCACTATCGCATCCTCTAAACAATATGGCGTCCTCGCCACCACTAAAATGCCCCTCCTAGCCTAAAATCGAAGTCCTGTCACCTCTGCTCATGCTGCCTGGTCATGTCCCCAGGCTCGAACATTTACCACTGTTTCGTCTGGAATGTCCTGGTATACCCAGACAACTGCAGGTGCGTTTGGTTGTGCTGGTAGTCCCAGCATTATCCCTAGTGCCTCTTCTTCTGCTTCATCCTCACATCGTTGAAGCTTGTGGCCAGTATAGCATCAGTAAAAGGAAGGGAGAAGACCATCATAGCTGAGATCAATCTGGTGTCCAAATGTGCCATAAACACTCGTAGCTGATTCCCATTTTGGTGCTCATGGTGACACCACTGATTTGTTCAAAGTAGTGGCCATTGAACTCAAAGGAATTATTTGTGAGGACCAATTCAGCAAGTTGCACAAGAGTACGATTAGGGATGGCTTGATCTGTGAGTTGATCCAGAAAGAATTGTAGTGCCATGAGGCTATCACCATGAGGAATGGAGGTATAGAGAGAACATACATCCATTAAGATAGTCTGTATGTGGGAGAAAGTAATGCATGCATTGTATCTTTGATGTATGACGTGAGATTCACAACTAGAGGTTGGAAAATACTGTCAAGAATACCTTCTCCGAAGAAGAGCGCTAACCGCCACGTCAGCCCTGTGGTACCGCTTGCAAAAAGTCAACACATCATTTTTTTCCCCCCTCCACAAGCCGATCTGGACACGCAATACTGGCCATTTAAGGATTTTTTGGTGGTGTTCTGCTTCGCCACCGTCTAGAAGTTTGCCGTGTGTCTCTCCATTCGTATGCATCATTTCTCTCTCCGGGGTTTCTTGGTTAAGATGGCCGAACAGGAATCTGATTGCGCACATCATTAATGCTCTGCCCAAACACATTACAATGTCTGCTTCTGCTGTCGCTGTAGTCACTGGTAAATGATCTTGTAAAACATAAAGCTAGGAGGGCGTGAACTTTCTGTGTCAGAAATTTCTGTCAGAACTTTCTGAATTTGATGGTCATACAATGAATTCCGTAAATCTCGTCTTGAAGACAGTGAAGACATTGTGATTGTGCAGTGTTATGTCGATAACGAACACAATAGAATCCATTCTAAGAAGGACATGAGCGCTAACTGCCACGTCAGCCTGGTGGTACCGCTTTGCAAAAGTCAACACATGCCACTGGATCAGTGGTGTCTTCTCCGATTTGGTGAGCGCGATCGTCTATGTCTCATCTTTCTTCTTGGCGATCTTAGCCAGTGTCTCGAAGTTCGCGGTGCGTCTCTCCGCCAGTCGTATGCATCATTTCTCTCTGGAGGGCTTCTTTGTTGAGATGAGTGAATAGGAATCTGATCATGCACATCATTAGTGCTCTGCCCAAACACATTACGAGGTTGGTTTATTGGTGGTGCTGATATTTTTATATATTATTATTATATATGCTGGCAATCAACAGTTGGTTAAAGACAGGGGTTTGAGTCTCCCTCATGTCCTTCACAACTGTCACAAATGGCAATTTGTGAAGCGTAAACTTACTAGCCACTGCATTTAATTGGCGCTGTGTCTAAGTGTTAGATCTGTCACATATACAACAATATTACATCAATCTATGTTTACTCACACCCTTCTTATGTCAGTGGTCATGTTCACCCCTTTGACTACTATAGTTATTGATGGTTTGTGAATTTCTATGTTGATTTTTACGTCATGAGAGAGGTGTCTGGTAACCGGTTTGTTCTCCATTTCCATCTCTTCGACTAGCTTTCGTACTGGATCTGTGTTACGATGTTTTTATTTTCCAGTTTGAGGATGTCTGTCACCCTTCTTATGTTAGTGGTCATGTTCACCCCTTTGACTACTATAGTTATTGATGGTTTGTGAATTTCTATGTTGATTTTTACGTCATGAGAGAGGTGTCTGGTAACCGGTTTGTTCTCCTTTTCCATCTCTTCGACTAGCTTTCGTACTGGATCTGTGTTTTAAGGATATAATCTCCTCACTCACTAGTAGTGTTACAGGCAAAAACATGTAGGTTTAAGCAAAGTAGTGGTTCAAGCACACAGTCTTCTGGACAAGCATATAGAAAAGTAGGCATTTTAATGAAATGCATCAGAGTGCATTGAGAGCTTTGCTTCCTATGGTTTTCTATGATATGTTGTAATATGCACACATAAAGACAACAGAATTAAAGAATCAATTCAGAGTGAGTAGATTCAGAGATTAAATTGCGTCAAGTTGGCCGGGGATTTGCACAGGTGGGCCAGCAATGGCAGCTTGTGAAGTTAGCACATCAGATTTTTTATTTTATTAATTAAAAAAATGTTTGCATATCCTTTACAGGACTTAGCTGTCAACAGCAGCATCGTTCAGCTGTCTGTTGATCCCTTGGCAAGATTATGCTCAGTAGTTTGCCATTGCTTTCTGAGCGGCCGGCTCTGTTATCGCGCAAGTCACCAGTGGGGGGTCGAACCGCTGCCAGCTCTCGCCCGCTTACGAGGCTGTGCGTGATAAACGGGATTACGGAGAAAGTGTTGTAACCCCTCGGCCAGAAAGACCGGCATTTTATTATTACATTTAAATAACGCACAAACACAAAATACCTTATCCCTTCACTTCTGGGGCATCATATAGATCTTAGGAATAGTAAGCTTACCTCGAGTCAAGTACTAAGACTACACATTTAATTGAAAATTGGCCACCGCTGAGCGACAATGACCGTCCGCCCGGCTGCTATATGAAAAATGCGCATTTCAAAAGTTGGACGCTGTTGACGAACCAATTCGGAGATCACATGACTGACCCCCTCCAATAGTTATAGGTATCAGAGACGCTTTTTAGGCTAATTATAACCTGGTAGTTGTCCATCACGAAGTGTCAAGTGTGGCGTAAGAAGTGCAGTATTTACTCTGTTGGGTGTGCTTAAGTTGACGAACTGCAAAATGATGCGTTTCGTAATGTTACAATTGTACATTTTTGTTATTATACCACAGAAGAAATTCTTCTAATGTGGTCATCTTATTGTCACCCCAAACCTTCTGACACTCTTAACCCTTTCGCGGCTACGTAATTCTGAGTAGCGTCCCGCCCGGTGCTAAATACTTTCTCCGCCGACTGCCCCGCCTGTGCTAAATACTTTCTTGACCTCTAAGAAACTGGAAATGTCACGGCGGTGTTGACCATTTTTGTAACACCGGAAAATTTAAGCACTCCTAAACTGGGTAGGTTGGCACCATTGTTTGAACAAACACTTTTACAAAGAGATAAAACAACAAAATAGCTTATTCATGTTTTAAAAATGTTTAGTTTAAAGTTATTTTAATTATATATAAATAATAATGTATTAATATTAAGATATTAGGTAAAAGATAATCTTTTTTCTCTGTTGGTACAATGTCTGAATTGTGACATGTAGACAGCATCCAAACTTCTCTTTTGTCGCACCATTTCAGGGCTAATAAACAGCTTGTAGACCTATAGCAAATTCCTTTTTTTAATAATTTTTCTTCCATTTTAGGCAAATTCTGTCTATTCTTTCTGACCGTGCCACATGCATTAGTTGCATGATCGTGAAGCCACATAAACAAATTAGGACTGGTGTACCAATTATCTACAAAAAGGGTATGCCCGTTTTGGAGATATGGTGCCAGTAAAGTAGTAACAATATCAGCCCCCTTCCCAAGACCTGATACAGTAATGTCACTGTTGACACCAGTGTAGACAATAAAATCTAAAATATAACCCGTTCTGCAGTCACACATAACAAATGTTTTCACACCAAATCTGCTTCTCTTTGATGGAATGTATTGCTTGAATGATAATCGTCCTTTGAACAAAAGGAGCGATTCATCAATAACAACATTCTGATATGGCGAAAATGCACTCTTGAACGACGTACGCAAACTGTCAATCACACCTAACCTTGTAAAGTCTGTCTCCGCCGGCGTCAACGTTGTTGTCTGCGAAGTGCAGCATTCGCAAAAGTAGTAAAAATCGATCCAGAGGCATTACCTCGCTGAACACAGGAGTACGGAGCAAAAAGTCCTTTGACCAGTACTCAACAATTTTAAGTTTCTTTACCCTTGGCATTAGCATGCACAAAGCAAAAAAGCAAAAAAGTTCGTCATAATTAGTATCTGTCCAGCGGGAAAGACGAGCGCTAACAGTGTCAGGAGCATTCTCTAAAATGTTCTTGTAAAACCTGTTGCATTCATCAGCGATGCCTATAACAAGTGTTTCAGTGAAAAATAGTAAAAAAAAACTCAAGCGCTGAACTGTCCTTATTGACAGCCGCTTTACAGCCAGAGCTGGAATCATCAAAACCGTGTATAAATCATTGGAAGTCCATGCCATTGAGTCGGTTTTCGTCCGTTTTGAGGGCATCTCCTCATTCTCACTGGACTCTGCTTCCGATGATGATGAGGACGCAGGACTGGCAAATAACCTCTTTTCAGTTACGCCGGTGTTTTCTTTCGATGTAGATGGTTGCATGATCTTGTCATCTTCGTCGCTCATTTGGAATTCATCTTCACTGTCAGTTCGTGAAAGAAACTCCATTAATTCTTCATCTATACGAACTGGTTTCTTCGCCATTTTATAAAACAATTATGTGAAAAGCACAAATACTCTATCACAAACGCGCACAAATACTCTATCACAAACGCGGGGGTATTATAAAACCAGTACACCGTAGAAATTAAAACGAACAAAACATGCCTGTTGCTGGTGAAGCTGCCTCAACAACACATTATCAGCACACTAAAGCCTGTTGAGCCTGTGAAATAGGTCATTTGGATCTAAAAATAGGTAACCTTTGTGCCCCATTCATAAACGCTTGAAAACGTCTATAGCCTTCTTATATAGATGTTATAAACGGGTTAGCTCGTCCATAGCACCGGGGGGACAGATTACGGGAGGTGAGTCAACTCGTCAACAGCATCGTACCGCGATACTACTTAACTCGTCTATAGCCGCGAAAGGGTTAATACTCTTTCTCTGCAATGTTACTATTTCTAAGCTTTAAAAAAAATGCCTTGTGTGGGGGGTATGCCTCGTGTCGATCCACATACGTTGATTAACAGTAATAAGTAAAAGCATTCTGCATTGTTTGGGTGAACAGTGTGCAGATGGGCTTAACGCGCCAGTCGATTATAAATTGGTATGTCCTTCAACTGCTTTACCTTCTTTGCGACGTTGAAACTTTTTCTCTGATACATTTCATGTGTAGTATGTTGGCACTTCAGAGTAAAGTAGCATCTTTGCAAACATATCATTCCCTGCACAATGAAAAAAATGCAGTTAACGTTGCTGGTGGTGGTGACAATGCTTGTTCACTTGCATTTTCTGTTGTGAAGTACACTCGCTGTCCATTATCAAGGTGCGCTGCCAAATGAACAACTGTTGGATGACGTTCGTGGATTGGAAATGATAAAATGCGCCATACTGCTTCATTACTATTAATGTAGCGTTCCACTTGATATTGGTCTATTTCATCGAATAGATGCAGTTTGCATTTCCCACTCCAAAAACTGCCATATCGCTTCCTTTGTTGACATTTGCAAATGTACCTGATCGATTTAACCAAATTGCAATACTCGACATTGATGTGTGCTTTTTACGTCTTCGAGAGTAATTGTGAATATGGTACAACCCAATGATTATCGACTTCAGCATCATTGTTTCATACTTTTAAAGTGATAGATTTGCCGCCATCTTTAGTTGATCGTCGGCGATAGACTGGATATCCCTTTTTTTTTTTTTTTTTTGCCATTCAATGGAATACATCCAACAGCCTCTCTCAAAAACATGATGCTTGACAATGAAATCCATTATAGATTTAATATTATTTTTTTGAACACATGCAGAAATATCAGGGTGGTCTGATGGTGATTGTCCAGTTAACAAAAGTTCTTTTATTTCATCCCATGTAGGATTGCATGTGAAGGTAATAAACAAATCTGAGCGGCCATATGTGCAAACATATGTCATTGCATCTTGTGCAGATTCATGCATGTGCCGTGGACTCCCTGTAAATGTGGTGGTAGTATGATCTTTTACCCAAACTGATTTGGATTGACATTGCTATCATTAACAACTGCATCACGTAAATGAATGCATCAGGATGCAACTTGGTTTGATTTAACCGAATGTAGAGGAGTCGTTCGGTTTTGATTTTCGCATACATATCGACGATGTATTGAAGGAACAATTGTCGACATTTCAAGATATGATTTTCAGCATTTCCACGAATGATCAATCGATATGAATGGTAATTCATGGCACTGGCTTTCTTATTCATTTCCTCATCTGTTTGTGGATTTCTCAATTTGGTATTTATATAATATCCATCTTCCCCTTGCCAAAATATAATAGGATATTGCAATGCATCATATGAGTCTGAGTGACTCAGACCCATCGTGCAAAGATATCCGAATACTTCTTTTTTATGACTCCGGCTAGGTCCAGTTGTAAGTATCATACGTTTACTAGGATCACCAGGTGGTGCTGGTCATCTCTTTTTTCTAATACCACCACCTGATTGGGTAGCATGATCGACAGCTCCTTGCAGTATGCCCTAAGGGCTGTCAAATTGGCCGTATCTTTTTGTTGGATATTCTCTTCCTCTGCTACTATGTGAGCAGTAGTGTGTTTCTGTGCTTTAGAGCTAATGGGTGTCTAAGGGTGGTGTCCTTTTTCGTGATGCTACTGTGGATGTCTGGTGGTGTGCTCTTATGTGACGTTGTAGATTGTCTTTTCTTGTGAAACGTTGCCCACAGATATGACATAAGTGTACTTGATCCGTATGACTGAATGGTCCGAATGTGGCGGGTAAGATTATACTTAACACTGAAGGCTTTGTGACACATAGGGCACACGACCACAGATTTGTTAGTACTGGCCATATTGATAGAACAAAACGTGCTGCTAATGTGGTCCACGAGTTATTAGCGTAATGTCTGAATACATCAACCAACTGTATTGTTCTGTACTGTCAAGTTTTACGAATCTTTGAACCAAGCGCTGATGTACGCACCGCACTATTACTTGTTTTTAAACCACAAAAAGTTCTGGTGTAAGCACGAGCAATGTGAGGATTGAATGCCAATGACGCAAGTATAATGAATATCCCACAACAGCTGTTTCTGACGGTGTTTTTAGGTCTCAATAAACAATAAATGTTTCACTGTTTATCAAAGCTCAGATACCAACATCACCAAGAACAGTTGTGAATGAATAAAATTAGTGTTTCTTTTGACGACAAAGTTGCATGACACTTCTTCTGATTTAATAAAATATGAGAATATGTATGTCTTAATGAGGTTAATATCGTACTTCTAATGTGGTCATCTTATTGTCATCCCAAACCTTCTGACACTCTTAATACTCTTTCTCTGCAATGTTACTTTTAAGTTTAAAAAAAAAAAAATGCCTCGAGTGGGGGTAATTTTGTTTCCAGTAATTTTCCTAGGTCTGATATGTATTCGTAACAAAAATTTGTTTGGTTTCCTTAATGTCGTAGGCAGCTCAGTATTTTGAATAGTTGAATCCTGGCACTGAATAATTACTTATATCTAGACATTTTAGTTGGTCGGTGGCAATGCACATAAAATTAGTGTTTCTTTTGACGGCAAAGTTGCATGACACTTCTTCTGGTGTAATAAAATAGGAGAATAGGTATGTCTTGATGAGATTAATATCGTACTTTCCAGAGGTGAACCTCAGGATCAGCATCTCTTTTTAGTACGCATCAAACCTATCAAGGTGTTTTCATGTATCTCCTCTAATGATATATACACATCTTCGAACTCAGTCTGTAGTTCTGAATATGCTGCATCAGCAATTTCAGTGCTGAATGTGTTGTTCAACCACCATCCAAAATAGTTGCCGCAATTCCAGATGATGTGATAACCAACACATTATTTTGTTGTGATCGTATGGTTGCCAAAAATAAATGAAATGGGAAAGGTTTTGCATGTGGTCGCATCTAGGAAATACAATCCGCTGCTTTGGCTTGTAATTGCATGCATAATTCTGTCATACGTTATAAGCTGTTCTGGAATCAATTTTAGAAGAATCGTTTGAACAAATGTACCTAATTCGTTAACATCAAAGAGTGTTTCTCGTTGCAAATCATGATCGAAAAGATCGTTTGCGGATCGATTTCGGCACAGTACATTCCCAAATGTACCAGTGGTTTGTTAGCGATTGCCAACCATATGTCCTCAATCGAAACCAATGCCTCATTGTACACATTTGGTGTGAAATGAATGTCTGGATTTTGATTCAATGCACGCAAATGATGTAGGATGTCTTCACTCATATAGTCTTTGTATTTTTTGCCACATATCTTTTGGATTGGATGGGAAGCACGTTGTCAATATGATGACAATTAACGTGCATATTTGCTGTGGTTGAGCAGTATTTGATGCATCAGCGAGTGAAGTGTCCCAATTTCCATCGTTGGGCAGAAATAGGATTGTTATTGTCTCCAAAGCAGTGGTAAGTATTGCTGCACAAGGAGGTCATCCCTGACCCCTCATACTCTTAACTCTAACAAACCAGGGGTTCTTTTGTCGTATACTTTCTTCCCTTTACACAGGGCACAATCTGGTACACTACCTCCACTACTAATAAAGTACTGTTTATGGGTATCATATGTCTCCGAGGGGAACCACCTATCGTAAACTCAAACTCTTCCAGAAGATGGGGTCTAAATACTTCTGCTAGGGTTGGTTTGCTAAGTGCTAAATATAGACTATCTGTGTCCATCTCACACAGTTAGAAATCCTTCCTATCTACAAACCTATCCTAAAAATCATAATAAAACTGTAACGTGCGCAACTTGGCATATTGATACACAAAATAACCTATTTGGAGGGGGAGATCCCAAACCGTCGTCTTCTTCAGCATTTCTACTTCATATATATCCTCTGACAGCATGGTCATCTTCTTGAATAGGGGCTCGTTGATTAATTTTGCCGTATCAGCCCCACGACAATACGAAACGTTGGTATGCTTGGCCTTGTTGGTTAGTGTCTTTCCATAGGCTGCGTTTCCCAACAGTTTCATCGTCTCTGCCTTAATGGTACAGGCAGTAACACTGTCACCTTCACGTCTGGCATCAGACACCGTATCCCCAAATGTTTGAAAGCAACGCACTGGTTGATATTCAATCACCTGGTAAATCTTTGTGACAACGAGATCATGCGTCAGATACCATCTTAACAATGGTGTGGCCAACAAGATCTTTTCCCCAATATAACTACCTATCAGAGTCCGACGTGGGGCAGTCAAAAACTTAGCTGACTCGGCTTATTGCTGCATAAAGTCACCAATTTTGGCTCTAGACACCTGTGTTCTTAAAGATAGGCGTCATCTCGGAGAATCGCTCTTTACACTCGTCTGGCACATGAATGTCACACTCGACTAAACCAATCAAAGTCTCAGCTCTTACAGCTGAGAGAATTTTCTGTGTCAATGGGGTATGTGCCATAGTCTGGTTTGAGTTGTGGAAAAGCCGTATCTGCAAAAGTCTCTTTATCAGCCTTTTTTAGTTAACCCATCAACTCTAATGTGTCGGCTGCCTAGAGACATCTCCCGTCCATTAAACTGGGTTTTTAACTCTGTTCTTACTATGGGACACCCATGCCAACCACTCTCTCCACTGCACTGTGTAAACACCAACCTTATGGGGCTTGAACCTATCTTCTGCGTGCTGTATCACAGGAAAATCTGTGGGCATTGGCTGCATTAGGGGCCCCCTGATAAATAGCGTTGGCATCTCTTGGCATAAAGAGCGTTGCATCCCTTAATGGATTTCACTCTTTTCACTCCTCTAATCAAAGTCTCGCCTACCTCATTATGTCTATGAAAAATGATTGAGGGGGCCCCCGACAATATTCTTTCTAATAGTGGTGTGCAGCCCACTATCAGTCTTGCCACATAAGGAAAATGAAACATCTTTGGGGATGGTCTTAAAAAGATATTTCAAAGTTACCCCGGGAACTGAGATGGCATCTTAAAAAATATCTACCCCTAGATCCGCGTAAAAACTAACTTGGGCCTTTAATGCCTCGATAAAAGGACCTACATCTTTATTGTTGTACCAGACCAAGAAATCTGCCAGTGTTGACATACGGCGCTCACTCCATAATCGTTGGCAGTAGGCATAGTCAGCATCTGAAATGTTGGACTTTTGCAAATGTGAATACAACGCCTTGTGTGGGGGTAGTAAGTCTTCTTTAATCTATTCAAGTTTGTTATGGTTTCTTTTACCTTATAGGCCGCTAAATATTTGGAATAGCTAAACCCCGAGGCTAAGTAATTAATGATGTCTAGAAACTTTAATTTTTCTGACACGATGCTCATAAAATTATTATTTCTTTTGACAACATATTTAAAGGGACCACCAGTGGCAGAGAGGAAATACTCTATAAAATAGGGTTTAATTACGTTAATATCATATTTCCCCGAGTTGAATCCAATCACCGGTAAAGCTTTCAGGTACGCATCTAACCTTTTGACTAAATGGGGGTACTCCTCTAACTTTGTACACTTTATCCAATTTCTCGCATAGCGAGACATAAGCTGCCTCAGCAATCCATGTCAGATGCTCAAGCATCCTTTTCATCAAGTCAGAGGGTCACCCATTATAAAGCAAACCGGGTCCGTAAGATCAGGGACATTTGACGCCACTGAACAGCTAAGAGGGACATGTTTACCTAAGAATTTTGTGGACTTGGTTTCCTTGGGGAGAGTGCTAGTGTCAAAACACTCAAAGTCGTAGGTGGCCCTGTAGGGATACATAAAGTTCGTATCTACGTCTGTACACTGTGACTGAATAGTTTCCCATATGGTCTCGGTCACATTGTATACCCCACCATTATAGGCATCTTTGGTTTTGCCTCCACTACAGGTTTTATTGTGTCTATCCATATCCCTAACCCTTTTAGCACGGAATTATTTTAGGCTTATTAGCCAAAAACACTGAGCATTATTTCAGTAAATTTGGTTGTATTTTTGTTTATTTTTTTAGACACCTTTCTGATTTTCTGACACCATGCAATATATATATTTATAGGAAGGGTATATATTGAAGTGTATGATTTACAACAAATTGTTTTTTTAAATTGACAAATATGCAAATTAGCTCATTTGCATATCTAAAAATAGAAAAGACAAAATGTGAATTTACAACTTCAAAGTAAGATACATACAGCTAAATACAGTTATATATGCAATTTCCTACCTTATTATTGTCCCTTGGCCTTCTTACATTGGTGTTTATCAAAACAGTAGTGATGCACACCCTTTTCACATGTAGAACACATGGTTCGGCTACGCTTCCTTCCTCCTGGCTGAGAGCGGTCACTGCACACAGAACAGTCTTTCTCTTTTCTATTTGGAATATCCACATAGCCTCTGTCCCCAGCAGCATCAGTAGAAGGAGGAGGATATTTTATGTCCAGATAGTCCTGTGCCAGATCACTCACAACATTGGCAGTGAATTTATAGCGAGTTAAATTCCGGGTATTTGACGTATTTTGACAATACAAAATATATGCATTTACTGTCATGCGTCCAAAAATGGAGAAGACAACCTTACGCCAATACTTTAACGTTCTCCTCTCATCTAAATAGGCGTACAACATCATGTCGCTTTGATCCACACCTCCCATGTACTTATTGTACTGCAAAACAACACGCGGCTTTGATCTTTCGGCAGGCGTTGGGTCATTTTGTCTTCTCCTCACAGTAACATCTACTTGTTCTGCTTTCTCTTTAGTAGACATGAGAAGAACTGATTTTGTTTGGGATTTCTTTTCCCTGTATGCTGCAGTCAGTATGCTTCCTTTCCTGTAGTAGAGAGTTTCATTAGGCTGAAGATTGCCCTTTATTGCCTTGGGGAGATTTCGGCGATTGCGTCGCACTGTACCTGTGAGGTATGTTCCTTGCAAAAACAGATCAGTAGCCAGTTCAATACTTGCAAAAAAATTATCCACAAAAACATGATACCCCTTCTTTAGGTAGTTTCCTATTGATAAGAGCTTTCTGACTACTCTATGGGATAGTCCAAGGTGATCTTCCTCTTGATCTCTTTTCCCCTTGTACACAAAAAATCCGAGCACATACGCACTTGCAGACTCACACAGCATCCATAATTTTATGCCCCACTTGTGGTGATGCTTATTGGGCATATACTGTAGAATCTGGCTTTTGCTCTTGGTACCAATTAGGCTCTCATCAACAGATAACTCCTGCTTTGGGGTATAATGGTGCCTAAATAATCTATTAGCATGATCCACCAGTGGAGCAAACTTACCGCATGGATCATAGCCGTCTTCCCCTGGTGCCGCTAAATTTTCATTATTTACAATATGAAAAAATTTTAAAATGAGCTCATATCTCTCCCTGGGCATAACCCTTCCAAACCAAGGGGTTTCTTGGGATTTGCAGGTAGTCCAGTATGAAAAAAGGGTTGGCTTTCGGTTCAGTCCCATATTCAGGATTATCGCGATAAACGCCTTCATTTCTGGAATACTGGTGGGTCTCCAATTTTGTACAATGGATCTCCTTTTGAGTACATTGCCACTTTTTGCAATGAACTGGCTGGCATATCTATTTGTTTCTGCTACAAATACTGTCAGTAACTCAATTGTGAGAAACAGGTATAGATAACTGACAGGCTTGGAGTCACTAGGTGGCATTCGTTTTGGGCCAGTCAGCTCAGAAAATGGATGTATCTCAATCCCATCATCATCTTCAGGAGGATAAACCCTGAGCCATGGTTGAGCTGTTGTCGGTTCATTCTCTCCATCTGCACTTTCGTTATCGCTCTCACTAGATCTATCATCAGCTTCCTCACTAGACTCACCAGATTCACTCGATTCAAACGTTTCATCGACATCCCTATCAGTGGCGGAATTATCAGAATCTGACATGTTTTGGGCCGTTTAGGTCTGTTTCAAAAAAATTCTACAACAAATTAAACGCTTGATACAGAACAAAGACGAGCGGACATTTGTAAACAAAATACCGCAAGGAATCATGGGACACTATTTTCCGTGTTTCAAAAGCGGAAAGTTCTTGCGGTGTCTACCTGAAATACGATGGGGCCGATGATCGGCCGTTCCGTGAATTTGGCCATTCTATGCCGGGCCGATAATCGGCCCGGGCCGTGCTAAAAGGGCTAAATAAGTCAAAGGGGTATAACTCATGAATCGATCAGGTTTTTTCTGGTACTATTACATCCCTTATTATCGCCGCTACTCTTCAATCTGGCTCTAGAGAAATTTGTAAGGAAGGTAAAGGAGGAATGTGATATTGGAGGAACATCCAAGCTGCTTGGTTATGCAGATGATATAGATATTATAGGGCAAAGTGAACAAAAGACATTAGAAATATTGACTCACTTAAAGGAAAAAGCCCAACAGATGGGGCTGGTTATCAACCAAGATAAGACAGAATATATGGTAATTTCAAGAGACGGAATGGCTAAAAACTCTGGCCACATACAAATAGATAATATGACCATTAAAAGAACGGAAACATACAAATACCTGGGTACAATCTTCAACTGCTCCAACATCATAAGGGAAGAAATACAAACTAGAATCAACTCTGGAAATAAGATATACTATGCACTACAACATCTACTAAAATCAAAGGCGCTATCTCGTAACACCAAAATCACAATATACAAAACACTGATCAGACCAGTTGTGCTGTATGGCTCTGAAACCTGGAGTACAACGAAAGGAGACGAAGCCTTGTTACAAACCTTTGAGAACAAAATTTTAAGACGCATCTTTGGACCCATTAGGGATACACAAAGTGGAGAGTGGAAAAGAAGAAGTAACAAAGACATTTATGATTTGTTTAAGTCCCCGCTAATCACTGGTATCATGAAGGCTAATAGACTACAATGGCTGGGGCATATAGAAAGAATGGAAGATAATAGGGAAACAAAACTCGCTTACACTCAGGAAATAAATGACCGTAGACCCCGAGGTAGACCAAGAAGGCGGTGGAGAGATAATATACATACAGACCTACAAGCACTTGGAATCAACGACTGGCAAGAGAAGGTCCACCAGAGAGACGAATGGAGACAGATTGTATTTGCAGCAAATAACCTCAATGGCTCGGAACGCTGAAGAAGAAGAAGAAGAAGAAGATTACATCCCTTTAAAATCAGGCGATCGGGTGGTGGTGGGCTGCGGCGCGCCCACCACAAGTTGATAACTAATCAACAAGAACAAGTTAACTAATCAACAAGAACAAGTTGATAACTAATCGATAGTAATAATAATGGGGGGGGGGGGGTGTTGGGAGAAGTATGCAATCATCAGAGTCATTGTACTTAACTGTTTCCGCACTCGTCCAGCTTCGGATAGGGGATTATTGTGTGGTGGTGGTGGTGTGGCCTCCTCAAATAAAAAGGTATCCACACTTTGCTGGCTTCGAAGAGGTTGTGTATTTTGTTGTGGAGTACTTGGTTGGCTTGGTGCTGAAATAAGTTCACAATCCGAATCTGAGGAGAGTGATGAGGATCAGGGTCTGAACCAGTTGTAGTGTGGTGGTAGGGTGTGGCGTGTAGGTTGAGGTGATTGGGGAGGGCGCTCCTGTTCTCGACGAAGAACACACCTCCTTAATTGGTTTAATCCCAAGTCTATTAGTTCTTCCTTGGTCAGAAGCCATTCCATAACACCTCTTACATGGGCATCCACAGCCTCTTCAAAAGTTTCGCTCAGGCAGGAGGGGGCCAGTTGATTTCCGTGCTCTTCAATGCACCCAGTGCAATAATGGAACGAGTTTGTGCACAGCTCATTAAGAATGCGAGTTGTAACGGTCTCGGCTGCAGTAATTCTGTAACAACAGAACATTATACAATTTAAAGTACTGTTTATGGGTATCACAGGTCTCAGAGGGGAACCACCTATCGTAAACTCTGAAAAACTTTTCCAGAAGATGGGGTCTAACTACTTTTGCTAGGATTGGTTTGCTAAGTTCTAAATATAGACTATCTGTGTCCATCTGACACAGTTGGAAATCCGTCCTATCTACAAACCTATCCAAAAAATCATAATAAAACTGTAACATTCGCAACTTGGCATATTGGCACACAAAATAACCTATTTGGATCCTCTGACAGCATGGTCATCAGTCTTGAATACGGGTTCGTTGATTAATTTTGCCGTATCAGCCTCATGACAATACGAAAACGTTGGTATGCTTGGCCTTGTCTTTCCATAGGCTGCGTTTCCCAACAGTTTCATCGTCTCTGCCTTAATGGTACAGGCAGTAATACTGTCACCTTCACGTCTGGCATCAGACACCTTATCCCCAAATGTTTGAAAGCAACGCACTGGTTGATATTCAATCACCTGGTAAATCTTTGTGACAACGAGATCATGCGTCAGATACCATCTTAACAATGGTGTGGCCAACAAGATCTTTTCCCCAATATAACTACCTATCAGAGTCCGACGTGGGGCAGTCAAAAACTTAGCTGACTCGGCTTATTGCTGCATAAAGTCACCAATGTCGGCTATAGACACCTCTGTGTTCTTAAAGATAGGCGTCATCTCAGAGAATCGCTCTTTACACTCGTCTGGCACATGAATGTCACACTCGACTAGACCAAACAAAGTCTCAGCTCTTACAGCTGCGAGAATTTTCTGTGTCAATGGGGTATGTGCCATAGTCTGGTTTGAGTTGTGGAAAAGCCGTGTCTGCAAAACTCTTAAGGTCTTTATCAGCCTTTTTTAGTTTCTGCCACTCGCATTCCCACATCTCCACCACTTTTACATTGACCTCTTTTACCAAATAATCGCGAATCTCACGCGTTTTGGCAAACAAATCTACCAAGGGTTTCTTGTTGACCGGGTTCACCTCTTTACCATGTGTCAGCACACAGCCATGATGTACATGCCACAAACATCGTGAAACTGGTAGTTGGTTTTAGACTTCTTATCCCACCCATCAACTCTAATGTGTCGGCTGCCTAGAGACATCTCCCGTCCATTAAACTGGGTTTTTAACTCTGTTCTTACTATGGGACACCCATGCCAACCACTCTCTCCACTGCACTGTGTAACCACCAACCTTATGGGGCTTGAACCCATCTTCTGCGTGCTGTATCACAGGAAAATCTGTGGGCATTGGCTGCATTAGGGCCCACTGATAAATAGCGTTGGCATCTCTTGGCATAAAGAGCGTTGGCATCCCTTAATGGATTTCACTCTTTTCACTCCTCTAATCAAAGTCTCGCCTACCTCATTATGTCTATGAAAAATGATTGAGGGACTCCCGACAATATTCTGTCTAATAGTGGTGTGCAGCCCACTATCAGTCTTGCCACATAAGGAAAATGAAACATCTTTGGGGATGGTCTTAAAAAGATATTTCAAAGTTACCCCGGGAACTGAGATGGCATCTTTAAAAATATCTACCCCTAGATCCGCGTAAAAACTAACTTGAGCCTTTAATGCCTCGATAAAAGGACCTACATCTTTATTGTTGTACCAGACCAAGAAATCTGCCAGTGTTGACATACGGCGCTCACTCCATAATCGTTGGCAGTAGGCATAGTCAGCATCTGAAATGTTGGACTTTTGCAAATGTGAATACAACGCCTTGTGTGGGGGTAGTAAGTCTTCTTTAATCTATCCAAGTTTGTTATGTATTCATAACAAAAGAACCCCTTGGTTTCCTTTACCTTATAGGCCGCTAAATATTTGGAATAGCTAAACCCCGGGGCTAAGTAATTAATGATGTCTAGAAACTTTAATTTTTCGGACACGATGCTTATAAAATTATTATTTCTTTTGACAACATATTTAAAGGGACCACCAGTGGCAGAGAGGAAATACTCTATAAAATAGGATTTAATTACGTTAATATCATATTTCCCCGAGTTGAACCCAATCACCGGTAAAGCTTTCAGGTACGCATCTAACTTTTTGACTAAATGGGGGTACTCCTCTAACTTTGTACACTTTATCCAATTTCTCGCATAGCGAGACATAAGCTGCCTCAGCAATCCATGTCAGATGCTCAAGCATCCTTTTCATCAAGTCCAGAGGGTCACCCATTATAAAGCAAACCGGGTCCGTAAGATCAGGGACATTTGACGCCACTGAACAGCTAAGAGGGACATGTTTACCTAAGAATTTTGTGGACTTGGTTTCCTTGGGGAGAGTGCTAGTGTCAAAACACTCAAAGTCGTAGGTGGCTCTGTAGGGATACACAAAGTTTGTATCTACGTCTGTACACTGTGACTGAATAGTTTCCCATATGGTCTCGGTCACATTGTATACCCCACCATTATAGGCATCTTTGGTTTTGCCTCCACTACAGGTTTTATTGTGTCTATCCATATCCCTAAATAAGTCAAAGGGGTATAACTCATGAATCGATCAGGTTTTTTCTGGTACTATTACATCCCTTTAAAATCAGGCGATCGGGTGGTGGTGGGCTGCGGCGCGCCCACCACAAGTTGATAACTAATCAACAAGAACAAGTTAACTAATCAACAAGAACAAGTTGATAACTAATCGATAGTAATAATAATGGGGGGGGGGGGTGTTGGGAGAAGTATGCAATCATCAGAGTCATTGTACTTAACTGTTTCCGCACTCGTCCAGCTTCGGATAGGGTATTATTGTGTGGTGGTGTGGCCTCCTCAAATAAAAAGGTATCCACACTTTGCTGGCTTCGAAGAGGTGTATTTTGTTGTGGAGTACTTGGTTGGCTTGGTGCTGAAATAAGTTCACAATCCGAATCTGAGGAGAGTGATGAGGATCAGGGTCTGAACCAGTTGTAGTGTGGCGTGTAGGTTGAGGTGATTGGGGAGGGCGCTCCTGTTCTCGACGAAGAACACACCTCCTTAATTGGTTTAATCCCAAGTCTATTAGTTCTTCCTTGGTCAGAAGCCATTCCATAACACCTCTTACATGGGCATCCACAGCCTCTTCAAAAGTTTCGCTCAGGCAGGAGGGGGCCAGTTGATTTCCGTGCTCTTCAATGCACCCAGTGCAATAATGGAACGAGTTTGTGCACAGCTCATTAAGAATGCGAGTTGTAACGGTCTCGGCTGCAGTAATTCTGTAACAACAGAACATTATACAATTTAAAGTACTGTTTATGGGTATCACAGGTCTCAGAGGGGAACCACCTATCGTAAACTCTGAAAAACTTCCAGAAGATGGGGTCTAACTACTTTTGCTAGGATTGGTTTGCTAAGTGCTAAATATAGACTATCTGTGTCCATCTGACACAGTTGGAAATCCGTCCTATCTACAAACCTATCCAAAAAATCATAATAAAACTGTAACATTCGCAACTTGGCATATTGGCACACAAAATAACCTATTTGGATCCTCTGACAGCATGGTCATCATCTTGAATACGGGTTCGTTGATTAATTTTGCCGTATCAGCCTCATGACAATACGAAAACGTTGGTATGCTTGGCCTTGTCTTTCCATAGGCTGCGTTTCCCAACAGTTTCATTGTCTCTGCCTTAATGGTACAGGCAGTAATACTGTCACCTTCACGTCTGGCATCAGACACCGTATCCCCAAATGTTTGAAAGCAACGCACTGGTTGATATTCAATCACCTGGTAAATCTTTGTGACAACGAGATCATGCGTCAGATACCATCTTAACAATGGTGTGGCCAACAAGATCTTTTCCCCAATATAACTACCTATCAGAGTCCGACGTGGGGCAGTCAAAAGCTTAGCTGACTCGGCTTATTGCTGCATAAAGTCACCAATGTCGGCTAAAGACACCTCTGTGTTCTTAAAGATAGGCGTCATCTCAGAGAATCGCTCTTTACACTCGTCTGGCACATGAATGTCACACTCGACTAGACCAAACAAAGTCTCAGCTCTTACAGCTGCGAGAATTTTCTTTGTGTCAATGGGGTATGTGCCATAATATGGTTTGAGTCGTGGAAAAGCCGTGTCTGCAAAACTCATAAAGGTCTTTATCAGCCTTGTTTAGTTTCTGCCACTCGCATTCCATCTCCACCACTTTTACGTTGACCTCTTTTACCAAATAATCGCGAATCTCACGCGTTTTGGCAAACAAATCTACCAAGGGTTTCTTGTTGACCGGGTTCACCTCTTTACCATGTGTCAGCACACAGCCATGATGTACATGCCACAAACATCGTGAAACTGGTAGTTGGTTTTAGACTTCTTATCCCACCCATCAACTCTAATGTGTCGGCTGCCTAGAGACATCTCCCGTCCATTAAACTGGGTTTTTAACTCTGTTCTTACTATGGGACACCCATGCCAACCACTCTCTCCACTGCACTGTGTAACCACCAACCTTATGGGGCTTGAACCCATCTTCTGCGTGCTGTATCACAGGAAAATCTGTGGGCATTGGCTGCATTAGGGCCCACTGATAAATAGCGTTGGCATCTCTTGGCATAAAGAGCGTTGGCATCCCTTAATGGATTTCACTCTTTTCACTCCTCTAATCAAAGTCTCGCCTACCTCATTATGTCTATGAAAAATGATTGAGGGACCCCCGACAATATTCTGTCTAATAGTGGTGTGCAGCCCACTATCAGTCTTGCCACATAAGGAAAATGAAACATCTTTGGGGATGGTCTTAAAAAGATATTTCAAAGTTACCCCGGGAACTGAGATGGCATCTTAAAAAATATCTACCCCTAGATCCGCGTAAAAACTAACTTGGGCCTTTAATGCCTCGATAAAAGGACCTACATCTTTATTGTTGTACCAGACCAAGAAATCTGCCAGTGTTGACATACGGCGCTCACTCCATAATCGTTGGCAGTAGGCATAGTCAGCATCTGAAATGTTGGACTTTTGCAAATGTGAATACAACGCCTTGTGTGGGGGTAGTAAGTCTTCTTTAATCTATCCAAGTTTGTTATGTATTCATAACAAAAGAACCCCTTGGTTTCCTTTACCTTATAGGCCGCTAAATATTTGGAATAGCTAAACCCCGGGGCTAAGTAATTAATGATGTCTAGAAACTTTAATTTTTCTGACACGATGCTCATAAAATTATTATTTCTTTTGACAACATATTTAAAGGGACCACCAGTGGCAGAGAGGAAATACTCTATAAAATAGGGTTTAATTACGTTAATATCATATTTCCCCGAGTTGAACCCAATCACCGGTAAAGCTTTCAGGTACACATCTAACTTTTCGACTAAATGGTGGTACTCCTCTAACTTTGTACACTTTATCCAATTTCTCACATAGCGAGACATAAGCTGCCTCAGCAATCCATGTCAGATGCTCAAGCATCCTTTTCATCAAGTCCAGAGGGTCACCCATTATAAAGCAAACCGGGTCCGTAAGATCAAGGACATTTGACGCCACTGAACAGCTAAGAGGGACATGTTTACCTAAGAATTTTGTGACTTGGTTTCCTTGGGGAGAGTGCTAGTGTCAAAACACTCAAAAAGTCGTAGGTGGCTCTGTAGGGATACACAAAGTTTGTATCTACGTCTATACACTGTGACTGAATAGTTTCCCATATGGTCTCGGTCACATTGTATACCCCACCATTATAGGCATCTTTGGTTTTGCCTCCACTAAGGTTTTATTGTGTCTATCCATATCCCTAAATAAGTCAAAGGGGTATATCTCATGAATCGATCAGGTTTTTTCTGGTACTATTACATCCCTTTAAAATCCGGCGATCGGGTGGTGGTGGGCTGCGGTGCGCCCACCACAAGTTGATAACTAATCAACAAGAACAAGTTAACTAATCAACAAGAACAAGTTAACTTATCAACAAGACCAAGTTGATAACTAATCGATAGTAATAATAATGGGGGGGGGGGGGTGGTGTTGGGAGAAGTATGCAATCATCAGAGTCATCGTACTTAACTGTTCCCACACTCGTCCAGCTTCAGATAGGGGATTATTGTGTGGTGGAGTGGCCTCCTCAAATAAAAAGGTATCCACACTTTGCTGGCTTCGAAGAGTTTGTGTATTTTGTTGTGGAGTACTTGGTGCTGAAATAAGTTCACAATCCGAATCAGATGAGATTAATTCTTCCTTGGTCAGAAGCCGTTCCATAACACCTCTTACATGGGCATCCACAGCCTCTTCAAAAGTTTCGCTCAGACAGGAGGGGGCCAGTTGATTTCCCTGCTCTTTAATGCTCCCAGTGCAATAATGGAATGGGTTCGTGCACAGCTCACTAAGTACGCGAGTTGTAACGGTCTCGGCTGTCGAATTTGACAACAAAATTTTTCTGAAAATGATGAATTATGCATCACAAATGTTGCACTTTAATCTTAGCTAAAAGTGAGACCGGACAAAGATGATTACCTATTACAGTGGCCCAGTGGATACACAAATTAGACCTGGAAACTAATCTCTGGTGTCACATGGAAATCTCGACAACGGTCAGAACATAACAGCATCTGCTGCCATTTGTAACCAATTTTTTCCAGTATGATGTAAGCGATTGCTATCAATTCATCTCTGCTAAGCAGGGCATCTATCACCCTCCATAAACACCCATTGCTTGTGAGAATCCCAGGCTCGTCTAGTATCTTATCTGCCTATTTATCTGTGTGTGTGTGTATGTCTGCATGTGTGTTACAACACACGATCCTACAGAACACATAAAAGGATACTTAGTCTATGATAATTACTGGTGGGTTTGTGATCAGATTCATGACGAAGTCCTGGGGGTCGTAGAACATGTCTGTGTTGGTTCCAGTGTCGTGGAGCGTGGCAATGTTGGTTCCAGTGTCGTAGAGCGTGGCAATGTTGGTTCCAGTGTCATAGAGCATGGCGTTGTTGGCTCCAGTATAACGGTATCAAGAGAGTATGGCCCATGTGGTGAGGTTGCCGAAAAGAAGTCGGGGGTCGTAGAGAATAACGACATTGAGGCGACTGGTTCTGGTGTTAGTGTTTCACCGAACCATAGTTCGTTTTGTGGTGAGGTTGCCACAAAGAAGTCGTGGGCCGTCAAGAATAACAACATCAATGCGGCTGGTTCCAGTGTTATTGCTTCATCAAGCCATGGTTCGTTTTGTGGTGATCTTGGCAAAAAGACAGCAGGTGCCGCTAAGAATAGCAACACTGGCGTATTGTAACAGCGATTGAACCGGCACGTGTTAAGCTGGGTGACCCTTTTTTCAAGAATGGTGTTTGCTATGTCCACGCCAATCACTCTGCACTGAACAGTATAACATCTAGAATTATGAGTCTTGACCTCATCTTCTGCCTGTTGAATGACAGGAAAACTTGTGGGCATCTTTTGCATTAGAGCCCACAGATAGAGAATGTTAGCGTCATAGCCTTTCAAGCTGTCAACTAATGTACCCCCTCTGATATGTATCTTACCTACCTCATGGTACCTATGATAGATTATGGACGGTCCTTCTACAATATTTTCTGAGTGTTTTGTGCAGCTCTTTCTCGTTATCAGAACATAGTGAAAACATTACGTTTTTGGGGAGAGTCTTAAAAAGATACTTTAAGGCTACTCTGGGGACGGAAATTACATCCTTAAACATGTCTACACCTAAATTCTTGTAACAGTTTATCTAATGCCTCAATAAAGGGTTGTAAGTACTTGTTATTGTACCAAACTAGAAAGTCTTCTAATGTGGTCATCTTATCAACCCAAACCTTCTGACACTCTTGATACTCTGCCTCTGTGATATTACTATTTCTAAGTTTTAAAAAGAATGACTCGTGTGGGGGTAACTTTGTTTCTTTTAAATTTCCTAGGTCTGAAATATATTCGTAGCAGAAATTTCCCTTAGTTACTTTAATTTTGTAGGCAGCTAAGTAGTTGAAGCCTGGTGCTAAGTAGTTACTGATATCCAGAAATTTAAGCTGGTCGTGGCACTGCACATACAATTATTGTTTCTTTTCACAACAAAGTTGCAAAGCACTTCCTCTGATTTTTATAAGATACGAGAATAAGTATGGTTTAATCAGGTTAATATCATACTTTCCAGAGTTGAACCCTAGGACCAGTAGAACATTTAAGTAAGCATCGAACCTTTCAATTAAACTGTTAATTTTTCGCCTCTAGCGCGGTGTACACACATTCAAACTCAGCATGTAGTTCTGAATATGCCGCATTAGCGATTCGGGTTAAATGGTCAAGCATTATTCTGCATTCATCAAGAGTTTTTTTCCCGGACGTGATTGCGTTGTGCCTGTTTACAGCAAAGCTGCGTTCCTCCGCTGTTGACGGGCATTTGTTGACCGGGTTAATCATCCTGGAATTCTATTTACCAGATCTTGAGGATCACCCGCTGTGATGAAGCAGACCGGGGCCTCGAGACCCAGGGACGTTGGGCGCGACTGAGCACGACATGGGAACTTATTTGGTAAAAATGTTGTCGAACTAGTAGCATTGGGAAGATTTGAAGCCTCGAAGAAGCATTCAAGGTTGTATGTAGCCCTGTACGGTCTGTACTTCAGACCAATTCGGCAGTGGATGCATGGCAGTCTCTTTAAATGAGTCAGGCTGACACTTACCATAGAAACTTGGTTGCGTTGGCTCCCATGGCTGTGTTTGTCTCCCCTGAGTAAGAAAGCTCACTTGAGTAGACACACATTATACCTGGAACTCATCTCTGGTGTCACGTGGAGATCCCAACCACAGTCAGAACATAACGGCGTCTGCTGCCATTTGTGACCCATTTTTTTTTCCAGTAGGATGTAAGCGATTGCTATCAATTCTTCTCTGCTAAGCTCTCACCCTCCATAACCACCCGTTGCCTGTGAGACTCAGGCTCATTTAATATCTATCTGTGTGTGCGTCTGTATGTGTGTGTATTAAACCAGTTACAACACAAGATCCTACAGAACACAAAAGGATACTTAGTCTATGATAATTACTGGTGGGTTTGTGATCAGATCCACGACGAATTCCTGGGGGTTGTAGAGCGTGGCGATGTTGGTTCCAGTGTCGTAGAGCATGGCGTTGTTAGCTCCAGTATAAAGGTATCAAGAGAGTATGACCTATGTGGTGAGGTTGCCGAAAAGAAGTCGGGTATCGTAGATAATAAAGACATTGAGGCGACTGGTTAGTAGTGTAGAACAAGGAAAGCCGCTCCTTTTTGTGGCGCACATCGCTTTTTGCGCCACAAAGGGCGATAACTCATTTTTAAAGGTAGGTGTGGTCATAGTAGGTGTGGTCTAGTGACCCCCTTAAATTGTAGGTACTATAACAACATAAAAAATACAACATAAAGAAAACAAACCGAGTCAAGTAAGGTATATAATGTTTTTTTTATTAAACCATGTATAGACAAACAATACAATCCATATTAAATAAGTAGCGGCATAGTTGACATATTATCTTTTTGTGTCTGTCTTTTTATATACAGATAGGACAAAGATGCACGATGTTGCTGATACGTATACACTGCAGAGTCTTGGGTCTTAACCTATATTGGTTCCCCCACTCAGTGTTTGAGTGTTGAGTACTTCCAAAAAGTGTCCTTGTTTAGATGAGTGTTGTGGTTTTTGGTCAAACCTTTGGTACTGATTTTATCGTAATCTCCGACACAAATATACGTCTTACTACACAGTGACACCTCCCCTCCCCTTCGTATTCTAGTTTAATAGCCCAGGGGTTCTCTTTTCATAGGCTTTGATATCCACACAGTCCTGACAGCTAGTAGTTTTATGAACACGGCAGGTTTCAGACGGGAACCACTGATTGTAGACTCTGTCATATTCTTCTCGTAGGTGTGGTCTAACTACTTCAGAGAGTGAGTCGGCGCTAAGGGCCAAATATAGAGAGTCAGTGTCCATGTCACAAAGCTGAAAGTCCACCCTGTCTATAAATACGTCGAGAAAGTCATAATAAAACTCTAACATTCTTAATTTGGCATACTGGTAGACAAAGAAACCAATCTGTAGAGGTAGATCCCAGACAGTTTTCTTTTTTAGGGTTTCAACTTCGAAAAGATCATCTATAATGCCAGTCATGCTTTTGAACCTGGGGTTATTGAGTGCTTTGGTCGTGTCTTTTCCGTGGCAGTAGGAAACGTCGGTATGTTTGGCTTTATTAGTTAATGTTTTACCGTAAGCGGCGTTACCTAGCAATTTCATCGTATCGGCTGTAATACTCTCAGCTGGATTTTTGGCGACGTGCATTAGACAGTTTCCCCAAATGTTTTAAAACAGCTAACCGGTCGATACTCTATTGTCTGGTAGATGTGTGCAACGACCAACCCATGACCTAGATACCACTTTAAAAGCGGGGTGGCTAATAATGTTTTCTTCCTGAAATAACTACCAATCAATGTCCGTTGTGGGGTAGTCAGTAGTTAATTTTTTATGGCGTGTTCTTTCATAAACTCCCCAATGTCGTCTCTCGACAGTTCTGTGTTCTTGAAAATAGGGGGCATTTCGGCAAAGGACTCTTGTAAATCAGCCGGGGTCTCAATATCGCACCCCACCAACCCGAAAAATGTGTCATTTTTTACAGCGTCGATGATCTGGTTTTCACTCAACGATCCCCAAGGAAGTTGTGAGGGTGGAAACTTCTCTTTCAGGAAACACTTGATGGTTGTATCTGACCTCTTTAATCGCTGCCACTCACATTCCCAAATAACTTTAACTGTCACCCCAACAACTTTCTGTAGATACTCATGAATGTTACATGTATCTGGTATAGTTCTTCTAGTGGTTTCTTATTAACCGGATTAATAGTTTCCCAGCAGTTAGATGGCATATGGTTGCCCATGGAACAAACACCATGGAATTGGTAAGCTGTATTATTATTTTTATCTCACCCATCTACTCGAATATGTCGATCACCGAGCTGCATCTCATGACTATTGAATTGGGTTTTTAAATCTATATTTTCAGTATGTGATACCCAACTTAACCACTCTCGACACTGACGTGTGTATTTGTGTAATCTATGGGCTCTAAACCCATCCTCGCGGTTTTATATATGGGGAAGTCTGTTGGCATATCTTTCATCAGTGATCAAGGTATAAGGCATTCGCATCAAACCCTTTATACTTTTTACCAGTTTATTATCCCTGATACGGGTCTCATTGGCTTTGTGGTAACGATGAAAATGATACTCAGCCCATCCCACTATATCGTCTCATAACAACTTGTGCACCTTCTCCTTCGAACACAAAACAAAGAAACATCTTTATTCATGGTGTTGAATAGGTACTGTAGAGTAATACCGGGAACAGAGATGGCCTGCTTACACATGTCTATATTTAAATCGGCATAAAAGGCTACTTATTTGTCCAGGGCTTTTAGAAAGGGGGACACGTTCTTTGATGTTGTACCAAATTAAAAATCCCTCAACGTAGTCATCTTATTCGCGGTCCATGCTTTCTGACAAACTGTATTCTGCCTCGGATGTACGGTTTTTAGTTTTAGAGAAAGGCCGTGTGTGGTGGTAGGGCTGTCTCATTTAACTTTCCCAGATCGGTCAGATACTCGTATGGAAAACCCCTTTGTCTCTTCAATCCCTGTTTTGAAAAAACCATGGGGAAAATATCAGGGTGGTCTGATGATGATTGTCCAGTTAACAAAAGTTCTTTTATTTCATCCCATGTAGGATTGCATGTGAAGGTAATAAACAAATCTGAGCGGCCATATGCACGAACATGTGTCATTGCATCTTGTGCAGATTCATGCATGTGCCGTGGACTCCCTGCAAATGTGGCGGTAGTATGATCTTTTACCCAAATTCATTTGGATTGACATTGCTATCATTAACAACTGCATCACGTATTTGAATGCATCGAGACGCAACTTGGTTTGATTTAACCGAATGTAGAGGAGTCGTTCAGTTTTGATTTTCGCATACATATCGACGATGTATTGAAGGAACAATTGTCGACATTTCAAGATATGATTTTCAGCATTTCCACGAATGATCAATCGATATGAATGGTAATTCATGGCACTGGCTTTCTTATTCATTTCCTCATCTGTTTGTGGATTTCTCAATTTGGTATTTATATAATATCCATCTTCCCCGTGCCAAAATATAATAGGATATTGCAATGCATCATATGAGTCTGAGTGACTCAGACCCATCGTGCAAAGATATCCGAATACTTCTTTTTTATGACTCCGGCTAGGTCCAGTTGTAAGTATCATACGTTTACTAGGATCACCAGGTGGTGCTGGTCATCTCTTTTTTCTAATACCACCACCTGAATCTGAATCACTTTTTCTGAATATGCTGCATCAGCAATTTCAGTGCTGAATGTGTTGTTCAACCACCATCCAAAATAGTTGCCGCAATTCCAGATGATGTGATAACCAACACATTATTTTGTTGTGATTGTATGGTTGCCAAAACTAAATGAAATGGGAAAGGTTTTGCATGTGATCGCATCTAGGAAATACAATCCGCTGCTTTGGCTTGTAATTGCATGCATAATTCTGTCATACGTTATAAGCTGTTCTGGAATCAATTTTAGAAGAATCGTTTACTATCTGTGTCCATCTCACAGTTAGAAATCCATCCTATCTACAAACCTATCCAAAAAATCATAATAAAACTGTAACGTGCGCAACTTGGCATATTGGTACACAAAATAACCTATTTGGAGGGGGAAATCCCAAACCGTCCTCTTCTTCAGCATTTCTACTTCATATATATCCTCTGACAGCATGGTCATCTTTTTGAATAGGGGCTCGTTGATTAATTTTGCCGTATCAGCCCCACGACAATACGAAACGTTGGTATGCTTGGCCTTGTTGGTTAGTGTCTTTCCATAGGCTGCGTTTACCAACAGTTCATCGTCTCTGCCTTAATGGTACAGGCAGTAACACTGTCACCTTCACGTCTGGCATCAGACACCTTATCAAATGAAAGCAACGCACTGGTTGATATTCAATCACCTGGTAAATCTTTGTGACAACGAGATCATGCGTCAGATACCATCTTAACAATGGTGTGGCCAACAAGATCTTTCCCCCAATATAACTACCTATCAGAGTCTGACGTGGGGCAGTCAAAAACTTAGCTGACTCGGCTTATTGCTGCATAAAGTCACCAATGTTGGCTATAGACACCTCTGTGTTCTTAAAGATAGGCGTCATCTCGGAGAATCGCTCTTTACACTCGACTGGCACATGAATGTCACACTCGACTAAACCAAACAAAGTCTCAGCTCTTACAGCCGAGAGAATTTTCTGTGTCAATGGGGTATGTGCCATAGTCTGGTATGAGTTGTGGAAAAGCCGTGTCTGCAAAACTCTTAAGGTCTTTATCAGCCTTTTTTAGTTTCTGCCACTCGCATTCCCACATCTCCACCACTTTTACATTGACCTCTTTTACCAAATAATCGCGAATCTCTCGCGTTTTTGCAAACAAATCTACCAAGGGTTTCTTGTTGACCTCTTTACCATGTGTCAGCACACAGCCATGATGTACATGCCACAAACATCGTGAAACTGGTAGTTGGTTTTAGACTTCTTATCCCACCCATCAACTCTAATGTGTCAGCTGCCTAGAGACATCTCTCGTCCATTAAACTGGGTTTTAAACTCTGTTCTTACTATGGGACACCCATGCCAACCACTCTGTCCACTGCACTGTATAAAAACCAACCTTATGGGGCTTGAACCCATCTTCTGCGTGCCGTATCACAGGAAAATCTGTGGGCATTGGCCTGCATTAGGGCCCACTGATAAATAGCGATGGCACCTCTTGGCATAAAGAGCATTGACATCCCTTAATGGATTTCACTTTTTTCACTCCTCTAATCAAAGTCTCACCTACCTTATGTCTATGAACAATGATTGAGGGACCCCCGACAATATTCTTTCTAATAGTGGTGTGCAGCCCACTATCAGTCTTGCCACGTAAGGAAAATAAAACATCTTTGGGGATGGTCTTAAAAAGATATTTCAAAGTTACCCCGGGAACTGAGATGGCATCTTAAAAAATGTCTACCCCTAGATCCGCATAAAAAGTAACTTGGGCCTTTAATGCCTCGATAAAAGGACCTACATCTTTATTGTTGTACCAGACCAAGAAATCTGCCAGTGTTGACATACGGCGCTCGCTCCATAATCGTTGGCAGTAGGCATAGTCAGCATCTGAAATGTTGGACTTTTGCAAATGTGAATACAATGCCTTGTGTGGGGGTAGTAAGTCTTCTTTAATCTATCCAAGTTTGTTATGTATTCATAACAAAAGAACCCCTTGGTTTCTTTTACCTTATAGGCCGCTAAATATTTGGAATAGCTAAACCCGGGGCTAAGTAATTAATGATGTCTAGAAACTTTAATTTTTCTGACACAATGCTCATAAAATTATTATTTCTTTTGACAACATATTTAAAGGGACCACCAGTGGCAGAGAGGAAATACTCTATAAAATAGGGTTTAATTACGTTAATATCATATTTCCCCGAGTTGAACCCAATCACCGGTAAAGCTTTCAGGTACGCATCTAACTTTTCGACTAAATGGGGGTACTCCTCTAACTTTGTACACTTTATCCAATTTCTCGCATAGCGAGACATAAGCTGCCTCAGCAATCCATGTCAGGTGCTCAAGCATCCTTTATCATCAAGTCCAGAGGGTCACCCATTATAACGCAAACCGGGGCCGTAAGATCAAGACATTTGACGCCACTGAACAGCTAAGAGGGACATGTTTACCTAAGAATTTTGTGGACTTGGTTTCCTTGGGGAGAGTGCTAGTGTCAAAACACTCAAAGTCGTAGGTGGCTCTGTAGGGATACACAAAGTTCGTATCTATGTCTGTACACTGTGACTGAATAGTTTCCCATATGGTCTCGGTCACATTGTATACCCCACCATTATAGGCATCTTTGGTTTTGCCTCCACTACAGGTTTTATTGTGTCTATCCATATCCCTAATAAGTCAAAGGGGTATAACTCATGAATCGATCAGGTTTTTTCTGGTACTATTACATCCCTTTAAACATCCGCGATTGGTGGTGGTGGGCTGCAGCGCGCCCACCACAAGTTGATACTTAATCAACAAGAACAAGTTAACTAATCACAAGACAAGTTGATAACTAATCGATAGTAATAATAATGGGGGGGGGGGTGTTGGGAGAAGTATGCAATCATCAGAGTCATCGTACTTAACTGTTTCCGCACTCGTCCAGCTTCGGATAGGGGATTATTGTGTGGTGGTGGTGGTGTGTCTTCACTCAAATAAAAGGTATCCACACTTTGCTGGCTTCGAAGAGGTTGTGTATTTTGTTGTGGAGTACTTGGTTGGCTTGGTGCTGAAATAAGTCACAATCTGAATCTGAGGAGAGTGATGAGGATCAGGGTCTGAACCAGTTGTGAGTGTGGTGGTAGGGTGTGGCGTGTAGGTTGAGGTGATTGGGGAGGGCGCTCCTGTTCTCGACAAAGAACACACCTCCTTAATTGGTTTAATCCCAAGTCTATTAGTTCTTCCTTGGTCAGAAGCCATTCCCATAACACCTCTTACATGGGCATCCACAGCCTCTTCAAAAGTTTCGCTCAGGCAGGAGGGGGCCAGTTGATTTCCCTGCTCTTCAATGCACCCAGTGCAATAATGGAACGAGTTTGTGCACAGCTAATTAAGAATGCGAGTTGTAACGGTCTCGGCTGCAGTCATTCTGTAACAACAGAACATTATACAATTTAAAGTACTGTTTATGGGTATCACAGGTCTCAGAGGGGAACCACCTATCGTAAACTCTGAAAAACTCTTCCAGAAGATGGGGTCTAACTACTTTTGCTAGGATTGGTTTGCTAAGTGCTAAATATAGACTATCTGTGTACATCTGACACAGTTGGAAATCCTTCCTATCTACAAACCTATCCAAAAAATCATAATAAAACTATAACATTCGCAACTTGGCATATTGGCACACAAAATAACCTATTTGGATCCTCTGACAGCATGGCCATCGTCTTGAATACGGGTTCGTTGATTAATTTTGCCGTATCAGCCTCATGACAATACGAAAACGTTGGTATGCTTGGCCTTGTCTTTCCATAGGCTGCATTTCCCAACAGTTTCATCTCTGCCTTAATGGTACAGGCAGTAATACTGTCACCTTCACGTCTGGCATCAGACACCTTATCCCCAAATGTTTGAAAGCAACGCACTGGTTGATATTCAATCACCTGGTAAATCTTTGTGACAACGAGATCATGCATCAGATACTATCTTAACAATGGTGTGGCCAACATCTTTTCCCCAATATAACTACCTATCAGAGTCCGACGTGGGGCAGTCAAAAACTTAGCTGACTCAGCTTATTGCTGCATAAAGTCACCAATGTCGGCTATAGACACCTCTGTGTTCTTAAAGATAGGCGTCATCTCGGAGAATCGCTCTTTACACTCGTCTGGCACATGAATGTCACACTCGACTAGACCAAACAAAGTCTCAGCTCTTACAGCCGCGAGAATTTTCTGTGTCAATGGGGTATGTGCCATAGTCTGGTTTGAGTTGTGGAAAAGCCGTGTCTGCAAAACTCTTAAGGTCTTTATCAGCCTTTTTTAGTTTCTGCCACTCGCATGCCCACATCTCCACCACTTTTACGTTGACCTCTTTTACCAAATAATCGTGAATCTCACGCGTTTTGGCAAACACATCTACCAAGGGTTTCTTGTTGACCGGGTTCACCTCTTTACCATGTGTCAGCACACAGCCATGATGTACATGCCACAAACATCGTGAAACTGGTAGTTGGTTTTAGACTTCTTATCCCACCCATCAACTCTAATGTGTCGGCTGCCTAGAGACATCTCCCGTTCATTAAACTGGGTTTTTAACTTTGTTCTTACTATGGGACACACATGCCAACCACTCTCTCCACTGCACTGTGTAAAAACCAAAAAAAAAAAACCAACCTTATGGGGCTTGAACCCATCTTCTGCGTGCCGTATCACAGGAAAATCTGTGGGCATTGGCTGCATTAGGGCCCACTGATAAATAGCGTTGGCATCTCTTGGCATAAAGAGCGTTGGCATCCCTTAATGGATTTCACTCTTTTCACTCCTCTAATCAAAGCCTCGCCTACCTCATTGTGTCTGAAAAATGATTGAGGGACCCCCAACAATATTCTTTCTAATAGTGGTGTGCAGCCCACTATCAGTCTTCCCACATAAGGAAAATGAAACATCTTTGGGGATGGTCTTAAAAAGATATTTCAAAGTTACCCCGGGGACTGAGATGGCATCTTTAAAAATATCTACCCCTAGATCCGCGTAAAAACTAACTTGGGCCTTTAATGCCTCGATAAAAGGACCTACATCTTTATTGTTGTACCAGACCAAGAAATCTGCCAGTGTTGACATACGGCGCTCACTCCATAATCGTTGGCAGTAGGCATAGTCAGCATCTGAAATGTTGGACTTTTGCAAATGTGAATACAACGCCTTGTGTGGCGGTAGTAAGTCTTCTTTAATCTATCCAAGTTTGTTATGTATTCATAACAAAAGAACCCATTGGTGTCTTTTACCTTATAGGCCGCTAAATATTTGGAATAGCTAAACTTCGGGGCTAAGTAATAAATGATGTCTAGAAACTTTAATTTTTCTGACACAATGCTCATAAAATTATTATTTCTTTTGACAACATATTTAAAGGGACCACCAGTGGCAGAGAGGAAATACTCTATAAAATAGGGTTTAATTACGTTAATATCATATTTCCCCGAGTTGAACCCAATCACCGGTAAAGCTTTCAGGTACACATCTAACTTTTCGACTAAATGGTGGTACTCCTCTAACTTTGTACACTTTATCCAATTTCTCACATAGCGAGGACATAAGCTGCCTCAGCAAATCCATGTCAGATGCTCAAGCATCCTTTTCATCAAGTCCAGAGGGTCACCCATTATAAAGCAAACCGGGTCCGTAAGATCAAGGACATTTGACGCCACTGAACAGCTAAGAGGGATATGTTTACCTAAGAATTTTGTGACTTGGTTTCCTTGGGAAGAGTGCTAGTGTCAAAACACTCAAAAAGTCGTAGGTGGCTCTGTAGGGATACACAAAGTTCGTATCTATGTCTATACACTGTGACTGAATAGTTTCCCATATGGTCTCGGTCACATTGTATACCCCACCATTATAGGCATCTTTGGTTTTGCCTCCACTAAGGTTTTATTGTGTCTATCCATATCCCTAAATAAGTCAAAGGGGTATATCTCATGAATCGATCAGGTTTTTTTCTGGTACTATTACATCCCTTTAAAATCCGGCGATCGGGTGGTGGTGGGATGCGGTGCGCCCACCACAAGTTGATAACTAATCAACAAGAACAAGTTAACTAATCAACAAGAACAAGTTAACTTATCAACAAGACCAAGTTGATAACTAATCGATAGTAATAATAATGGGGGGGGGGTGGTGTTGGGAGAAGTATGGCAATCATCAGAGTCATCGTACTTAACTGTTCCCGCACTCGTCCCAGCTTCAGATAGGGGATTATTGTGTGGTGGAGTGGCCTCCTCAAATAAAAAGGTATCCACACTTTGCTGGCTTCGAAGAGTTTTGTGTATTTTGTTGTGGAGTACTTGGTGCTGAAATAAGTTCACAATCCGAATCAGAGGAGATTAATTCTTCCTTGGTCAGAAGCCGTTCCATAACACCTCTTACATGGGCATTCACAGCCTCTTCAAAAGTTTCGCTCAGACAGGAGGGGGCCAGTTGATTTCCCTGCTCTTTAATGCTCCCAGTGCAATAATGGAATGGGTTCGTGCACAGCTCACTAAGTACGCGAGTTGTAATGGTCTCGGCTGTCGAATTTGACAACAAAATTTTTCTGAAAATGATGAATTATCCATCACAAATGTTGCACTTTAATCTTAGCTAAAAGTGAGACCGGACAAAGATGATTACCTATTACAGTGGCCCAGTGGATACACAAATTAGACCTGGAAATTAATCTCTGGTGTCACATGGAAATCTCGACAACGGTCAGAACATAACAGCATCTGCTGCCATTTGTAACCAATTTTTTCCAGTATGATGTAAGCGATTGCTATCAATTCATCTCTGCTAAGCAGGGCATCTATCACCCTCCATAAACACCCATTGCTTGTGAGAATCCCAGGCTCGTCTAGTATCTTATCTGCCTATTTATCTGTGTGTGTGTGTGTATGTCTGCATGTGTGTTACAACACACGATCCTACAGAACACATAAAAGGATACTTAGTCTATGATAATTACTGGTGGGTTTGTGATCAGATTCATGACGAAGTCCTGGGGGTCGTAGAACATGTCTGTGTTGGTTCCAGTGTCGTGGAGCGTGGCAATGTTGGTTCCAGTGTCGTAGAGCGTGGCAATGTTGGTTCCAGTGTCGTAGAGCATGGCGTTGTTGGCTCCAGTATAACGGTATCAAGAGAGTATGGCCCATGTGGTGAGGTTGCCGAAAAGAAGTCGGGGTCGTAGAGAATAACGACATTGAGGCGACTGGTTCTGGTGTTAGTGTTTCACCGAACCATAGTTCATTTTGTGGTGAGGTTGCCACAAAGAAGTCGTGGGCCGTCAAGAATAACAACATCAATGCGGCTGGTTCCAGTGTTATTGCTTCACCAAGCCATGGTTCGTTTTGTGGTGATCTTGGCAAAAAGACAGCAGGTGCCGCTAAGAATAGCAACACTGGCGTATTGTAACAGCGATTGAACCGGCACGTGTTAAGCTGGGTGACCCTTTTTTCAAGAATGGTGTTTGCTATGTCCACGCCAATCACTCTGCACTGAACAGTATAACATCTAGAATTATGAGTCTTGACCTCATCTTCTGCCTGTTGAATGACAGGAAAACTTGTGGGCATCTTTTGCATTAGAGCCCACAGATAGAGAATGTTAGCGTCATAGCCTTTCAAGCTGTCAACTAATGTACCCCCTCTGATATGTATCTTACCTACCTCATGGTACCTATGATAGATTATGGACGGTCCTTCTACAATATTTTCTGAGTGTTTTGTGCAGCTCTTTCTCGTTATCAGAACATAGTGAAAACATTACGTTTTTGGGGAGTCTTAAAAAGATACTTTAAGGTTACTCTGGGGACGGAAATTACATCCTTAAACATGTCTACACCTAAATCCTTGTAACAGTTCACTTGTTTATCTAATGCCTCAATAAAGGGTTGTAAGTACTTGTTATTGTACCAAACTAGAACGTCTTCTAATGTGGTCATCTTATCAACCCAAACCTTCTGACACTCTTGATACTCTGCCTCTGTGATATTACTATTTCTAAGTTTTAAAAAGAATGACTCTGAAATATATTCGTAGCAGAAATTTCCCTTAGTTACTTTAATTTTGTAGGCAGCTAAGTAGTTGAAGCCTGGTGCTAAGTAGTTACTGATATCTAGAAATTTAAGCTGGTCGTGGCACTGCACATACAATTATTGTTTCTTTTCACAACAAAGTTGCAAAGCACTTCCTCTGATTTTTATAAGATACGAGAATAAGTATGGTTTAATCGGGTTAATATCATACTTTCAGAGTTGAACCCTAGGACCAGTAGCTCTTTCAAGTAAGCATCAAACCTTTCAATTAAGCTGTTCATTTTTCGCCTCTAGCGCGGTGTACACACATTCAAACTCAGCATGTAGTTCTGAATATGCTGCATTAGCGATTCAGGTTAAATGGTCAAGCATTCTTCTTCTGCATTCATCAAGAGTTTTTTCCCGGACGTGATTGCGTTGTGCCTGTTTACAGCAAAGCTGTGTTCCTCCGCTGTTGACGGGCATTTGTTGACCGGGTTAATCGTCCTGGCTCAAGCATTCTATTTACCAGATCTTGAGGATCACCCGCTGTGATGAAGCAGACCGGGGCCTCGAGACCCAGGGACGTTGGGCAC
This sequence comes from Cepaea nemoralis, assembly GCA_014155875.1. NCBI lineage: Eukaryota > Metazoa > Mollusca > Gastropoda > Stylommatophora > Helicidae > Cepaea > Cepaea nemoralis. The sequence continues at coordinate 84,268 of JACEFZ010005487.1, forward strand.
GACTGAGCATGACACGGGAACTTATTTGGTAAAAATGTTGTCGAACTAGTAGCATTGGGAAGATTTGAAGCCTCGAAGAAGCATTCAAGGTTGTATGTAGCCCTGTACGGTCTGTACTTCAGACCAATTCGGCAGTGGATGCATGGCAGTCTCTTTAAATGAGTCAAGGCTGACACTTACCATAGAAACTTGGTTGCGTTGGCTCCCATGGCTGTGTTTGTCTCCCCTGAGTAAGAAAGCTCACTTGAGTAGACACACATTAGACCTGGAAACTCATCTCTGGTGTCACGTGGAGATCCCAACCACAGTCAGAACATAACGGCGTCTGCTGCCATTTGTGACCCATTTTTTTTTCCAGTAGGATGTAAGCGATTGCTATCAATTCTTCTCTGCTAAGCTCTCACCCTCCATAACCACCCGTTGCCTGTGAGACTCAGGCTCATTTAATATCTATCTGTGTGTGCGTCTGTATGTGTGTGTATTAAACCAGTTACAACACAAGATCCTACAGAACACAAAAGGATACTTAGTCTATGATAATTACTGGTGGGTTTGTGATCAGATCCACGACGAATTCCTGGGGGGTTGTAGAGCGTGGCGATGTTGGTTCCAGTGTCGTAGAGCATGGCGTTGTTAGCTCCAGTATAAAGGTATCAAGAGAGTATGACCTATGTGGTGAGGTTGCCGAAAAGAAGTCGGGTATCGTAGATAATAAAGACATTGAGGCGACTGGTTAGTAGTGTAGAACAAGGAAAGCCGCTCCTTTTTGTGGCGCACATCGCTTTTGCGCCACAAAGGGCGATAACTCATTTTTAAAGGTAGGTGTGGTCATAGTAGGTGTGGTCTAGTGACCCCCTTAAATTGTAGGTACTATAACAACATAAAAAATACAACAATAAAGAAAACAAACGAGTCAAGTAAGGTATATAATGTTTTTTTTTATTAAACCATGTATAGACAAACAATACAATCCATATTAAATAAGTAGCGGCATAGTTGACATATTATCTTTTTGTGTCTGTCTTTTTATATACAGATAGGACAAAGATGCACGATGTTGCTGATACGTATACACTGCAGAGTCTTGGGTCTTAACCTATATTGGTTCCCCCACTCAGTGTTTGAGTGTTGAGTACTTCCAAAAAAGTGTCCTTGTTTAGATGAGTGTTGTGGTTTTTGGTCAAACCTTTGGTACTGATTTTATCGTAATCTCCGACACAAATATACGTCTTACTACACAGTGACACCATCCCCTCCCCTTCGTATTCTAGTTTAAATAGCCCAGGGGTTCTCTTTTCATAGGCTTTGATATCCACACAGTCCTGACAGCTAGTAGTTTTATGAACACGGCAGGTTTCAGACGGGAACCACTGATTGTAGACTCTGTCATATTCTTCTCGTAGGTGTGGTCTAACTACTTCAGAGAGTGAGTCGGCGCTAAGGGCCAAATATAGAGAGTCAGTGTCCATGTCACAAAGCTGAAAGTCCACCCTGTCTATAAATACGTCGAGAAAGTCATAATAAAACTCTAACATTCTTAATTTGGCATACTGGTAGACAAAGAAACCAATCTGTAGAGGTAGATCCCAGACAGTTTTCTTTTTTAGGGTTTCAACTTCGAAAAGATCATCTATAATGCCAGTCATGCTTTTGAACCTGGGGTTATTGAGTGCTTTGGTCGTGTCTTTTCCGTGGCAGTAGGAGACGTCGGTATGTTTGGCTTTATTAGTTAACGTTTTGCCGTAAGCGGCGTTACTTAACAACTTCATCGTGTCGGCTGTAATATTCTCGGCCGGATGTTTGTCCCCTTGGCGACGGGCATTAGACACTGTTTCCCCAAATTGTTTAAAACAACTAACCGGTCGATACTCTATTGTCTGGTAGATGTGTGTAACCACCAACCCATGCGCTAGATACCATTTTAAAAGAGGGGTGGCTAATAATATTTTCTTCCCGAAATAACTACAATCAATGTCCGGCGTGGGATATTCAGTAGTTTATTTTTTATGGCGTATTCTTTCATAAATTCCCCAATGTCGTCCATCGACACTTCTGTGTTCTTGAAAATAGGGAGCATTTCGGCAAAGGACTCTTGTAAATCAGTCGGGGTCTCAATATCACACTCCATCAACCCGAAAAAAAGTATCACTTTTTACAGCCTCGATGATCTGGTTTTCACTCAAAGAACCCCAAGGAAGTTGTGACGGTTCCAGCAAGAAACACTTGATTTGTGTATTTGATCTCTTTAATCTCTGCCACTCGCACTCCCAAATAACCTTTACTGTCACCCCAACAACTTTCTGTAGATACTCATGAATGTTACATGTATTCTGGTATAGTTCTTCTAGTGGTTTCTTATTAACCGGATTAATAGTTTTCCCAGCAGTTAGATGGCAAGATGGTTGCCCATGGAACAAACACCCATGGAATTGGTAAGCTGTATTATTATTTTTATCCCACCCATCTACTCGAATATGTCGATCACCGAGCTGCATCTCATGACTATTGAATTGGGTTTTTAAATCTATATTTTCAGTATGTGATACCCAACTTAACCACTCTCGACACTGACGTGTGTATTTGTGTAATCTATGGGCTCTAAACCCATCCTCGCGGCTTCTATATATGGGGAAGTCTGTTGGCATATCTTTCATAAGAGACCAAAGGTATAAGGCATTTGCATCAAACCCTTTAATACTTTTTACCGGTTTATTACCCCTGATACAGGTCTCATTGGCTTCGTGGTAACGATGAAAAATGGTACTCGGGCCGCCCACTATATTGTTTCGTAACAACTTGTGCAACTTCTCCTCCTTCTTTGCATACAAAACAAAAGAAACATCTTTATTCATGGTGTTGAATAGGTACTGTAGAGTAATACCGGGGACTGAGATGGCCTGCTTACACATGTCTATATTTAACTCGGCATAAAAGGCTACTTGTTTGTCCAGGGCTTTTAGAAAGGGGGACACGTCTTTGATGTTGTACCAAATTTTTAAATCCCGCAAGGTACTCATCTTATTGTCGGTCCATGCTTGCTGACAAACGGTGTATTCTGCCTCGGAAATGTTACGGTTTTTAAGCTTTGAGAAAAACGCCGCATGTGGTGGTAGGGCTGTCTCATTTAACTTGCCCAGATCGGTCAGATACTCCTATGGAAAAAACCCTTTTGTCTCTTCTATGGCAAACGAAGCCAGATATTGAGAGTAACTTACACCCGGGACCAGAAAGTTGGAGACATCAAGGAATTTCAGTCTTTCTGTCGCTATGCACATAAAATTATTATTTCTTTTGACAATAAACTTGAATGAATTAGCCTCTCGATCAAGGAAATATTGTATCAAATAAGGTTTTATTAGGTTAATGTCATATTTTCCGCTATTCAGTCCAAACAGAGGTAATACTTTCAGAAAGGAGTCGAGCCTTTCAGTTAATTTTGGTTGGTCACCTAATTTTGCAAAAACTGGCTCGAACTTTTTAAGTAACAGTTCGTATGACTTAGCGGATATTTCATGGAGATAGTCCATAATTTCATTTACGAGGACCTGTGGATCCCCGGTGGTGATGAAACATTTAGGGGTGTCAAACCCAGGGACATTAGAGGCGACCGCACACGAGAGGGGGACGTGTCTGGTTATAAAGGTCGTCGACTTTGAATCAGCTGGTAATTTTTCATTGGAGAAGAAAGATTCCATGTCATAGCACGCTCTATATGGGAAAATACAATTTGCGTCCACATCGAACCCGTGTTCACATAGTAATTCGAAGATGGATTCGGTCGGGTGATAAATCCCACCTTTATAAGTTTCAATGGTAGCTATGCCTTTACACGTAAGTTCGTGGGGTGTCAGTCGCCAGTACACTTTAAATAACTTGCCGCATTTCCCACAGGAAAAACACCAAGCAGCCCTGGCCACATCAACGATATACATGAAATGGTTTTCATGTAGAAGCAGATTCAATATATCTGGATGGGAGCTAGTGCTTTTAATTTTCGGAACTAGATGTTCCTCCTCTGTAAACGCAAACACATTTATTTGTATTTTAAAACATTCTTCCAGGGCAGGTATATCAGCTAAATTGACCGCAGTAAAATCCGTGCAGGATTTCAAACCTTTATATCGCACCCATTCTTTGAACAGTGTTCATGTGTATTTTCGTATATTCCTAACAGACCCGGTTCTGAAAACAACCAAGGCACGGAAAAAGCACCTATGATCGTTATAAACTCTACCGTGTTTGTCGTTCTGAAGCGTATAAATAAAATTATTTTGTGTTATATGGTTTGGAATATTAGTCATACAACAACCAACAGGGAATTCTACCAGTTTATACACATAAAAAGTTATACTGGGGATTGATTCGACATAGTATTATGTATCTGCTCGTGTTAGTGTCGCTGAATTGACCAAGTCAACAGTGTTTAGCTTGGTCACAAAGGCCTCGAAATCAGATCTATTGTTCACTAAAAATGGTATATCGAACAATGAATAGTTATTCGGCCTGGCATGGTAGAACCGTAGGGCTTGTGTCTCTCGATGTCTCAAGACTATGTGCAAACTGGGGATTATTTTAAATCGAGAGTTTTGAACATTAAAAAGCGGAAATAAACGAGAACTCCAATCTGTCGTCATATCAGTATCTGGTCGATTAAAAAATGTCCATTCACACAGATAGCGACCATGTTATGTATGTGATTTAAGCGTGTCCCAGTGGTCATTATATACAACCCTAACATCCGGGGATAGTTTCTGTAATGAAAGATATTCACTAGTTGTGTTAACAGCAGAGGTTCCCGTCTGATCTTCTGGAGCCATGGCATGTGATGATAGTTGATCAGATGACAAGGTATCTGTTGATGGTCCATCACTCGCTGTGGTACAAGATGATAGCTGAACATGTGTCGGCAAGGCACTTGGTGTTGATGCCTTAACACCAGAGGTTGTTGGCTCTGTGTCACTCGGTAAGGTACTAGATGATGATAGCTGAGTCTTGTTAATAGGCGAAATATGGTCACCCATACTACCCGACAAGATACTGGTCGCTGATTGGTCATTGTTAGTCACCAAACCATGACGTACCGCACCAGATGAAAGGCACATGTTGATTGTTCAGGTATTTTCTGACGTTTACCAGTAGATTGTTCGTCTGTGGTCGGATCTCTTCTTCTCTTGCGACTTGGGGTCTGTTGATTGTTAGCACCCACGCTGCTAGATGATGGTTGCGTGGTCGACACATCACTGAATACCGTTTCATGCTCAGTCTTTATGTGTCTCCGTAAGGCGTCTTTCCGGGTATACGTACGATCGCAAAAATCGCAATTGAACTGTTGTGTAGAATGAGTAGTTGCAACATGTCGACGTAGGTCAGCAGGTCGTGTGAAGTTTTTATTACACAAATGACATCTGTTGTTTTGCGTAGCTGACATTCTCGATACACTAAATATTTTAAAAAATGGCCGAAGTATTTGTGAATATTATCCAGACCGATGAAAACATCAGTTCGTAAGACGAAATAATTAGTCAACTAGTTGATTCGTAAACATGTGTCATTTGAGTCTGTTGTAGATAATATGGCAACTGATTAACCATGTATTTGGAGATATCACAGATGAATTATTGTCTGCTTATGATTGGTTAATAATGTTAATGTCCTTGGGCAGATATTTAAGTAAGAACTCCTTGTACAATAGTGATGAACAAATTGCCAACCAGTTTCATACGAGTACGTTTCTGTATCAGAAGACACGCTTGTTAAAGTCCATTGAATTTAATATCCGTTGAATAAAAACATCCTTCTTCGTTGACTGCGAAAATGAGAAAAGACTTGGCCTTCGTTTCGTCACTGGTTTTGATACTGTCTGCGTGAGAGAGGTGTATATCTGAAATGAACAACGTTCTGTCAGTAAGAATCAACCAATCAGAAAACAGATAACATCAAATCACAAATGTCATTTCACCCTTAGAGACCAACGTTCTATCTACCTGACATTTTGAATCAACCAATCAGAGAACAGATAAGAAATTAACACCAAATCACAAATGGCATATCTCCTGTAGTGACCAACGTTCTGACTACCTGACCTTATGAATCAACCAATCAGAGAACAGATAAGAAATTAACCTCAAATCACAAATGGCATATCTCCTGTAGTGACCAACGTTCTGACTGCCTGACATTATGAATCAGCCAATCAGAGAACAGATAAATACATAATCAAAAATGTCATGTTCCAGATGTATGTCATGTCATTTATGTCCACGTCTTCCAGATGTATCTTTATGTTTCTAACCCGAAGCAACGTCACCTTTGACCTGGTGTAACCCACTTTAAATATGACCGACTGTACACCGTTACACAGACCGATGAAGAGTCATACATCTCTAACACATCGTCAATGGTATGACATTATTTAAACCATACAGATAGCACTAACCGCCATTATAATACACCATTGGTTACTTTGTAATAGCTATAGATCGAAAAGTCCCAAGTCGGCTTCTCAAATATACATCGAAGTTTATGGTGGGCCTTCTAACACATGGCACTATTTTCACTTTACACATTAAACAAAATATTTTAGTAATTAAAGTTTGTTTTAAATGAAACCGGAAGTACCCTCACTCGCGAAATTTGAAAATTCATTGTCTTAAGGCTTGTTCCCACACCAAATATGTGTATATAAGAAAGTATTACAGGTTCCTGGTTGATCCAGAAATCTAAATGTGTACACGCATGACATAACACTACCACTCAGTAACATGTCGTTTGCAGAGCCTCGTTCCCATAACAACCCGCCGAAAACATTCTTGATCACAAACAAGATGTCCAATACACCCATCTGGAGATCATCCATCTTCTTTTAGGCCTTCCCCTTCCAAGACATACACCTCGCCATTATTGTTCTCTCCAAACTTTCATGACGTTTCAAGTGACCAAAATACCAATTTTCTTTGATTGTCTTTAAAAACCATCTTCAAAATTCTTGAAGTATGGACGCGTTTGTTCTTTTTACCCAAGATATTCTTAGACCCCGTCTATTACATTTATATTCAAGTGCATTTATGCGGTGTTTAGTAAGTGTCGCACAGGCGTAATTTGAATACTCTTAAAAACATAATTTCTGTAGTTCTATCTGTCCCACCCCATAATTTATCCAGTTGTTTTGGTCTTTGAAAACCAATTGATAATCGTCGTTTAATTTCTTTCATTGTGTCACCGTTGTTCGCAACCAAGATACTCAAAAGTTTCCACCACCATGGTTGTTATGGGTTTCTTGGCAAGGTTTGTCGAAAGCAGTTTGCCCTTGGTGTCCTTCTGGCCAGTGACTGTTTTAATCTGTGACTGACACTGATGATCTATCGGTCCAGACCATAACCATCAACAATATATCGGCTGTTACACTTCATCCACATGCTTCCATGGGTTCACATAACCCTGATTCGGGTACTCCACCCAAGAGGGCTCCGTAGAAGAAAGAAGGATACCCTGTAATCCGGACTAATTACCATACTCAAGTAAAATTTATGCCAATCTCTCAGAACGGTATCACACGCACAATCAGTCATACACACTCTCATTGTGAGTTGTTTATAGGCTGTCTGATCGTTGTCCTAACATTATAGGTCTAGAGTGACCAGCGCCACACACACACACACACAACAACAACAACAACAGTCATAGATACCAGTATAGCCACATAGAGAAACAGAAACCCAACGACAAATAACCAGATACACACAAACAGCCAGACATACAGACAGCCAGACATATAGATAGACAGACATACAGACAGACACGTTTTTAGTCATAGGCGCAAACACTAACACACACCATTAACAGATAAATGAAAACACGGCCCGAAAGTTCCCCCATCACATTACATTCTTACTTTTCAATCCTTGTGCTCAGAATATGGTGAATTTTAGATTTATTCTGATGACATCATTTTGATTATCATGTGGTTACACATCTATTCACCCCTCATGTCACTAAGCGTGGGAGATCATTTTCTGCCATTTCACTCGATCACTAGAGTCATGGATCAGCTCTGGTCTCGGTCTGTTCCTTTTCACCTTGCTAGTTGTCACCAAGTTTATTTCTTTCTCATAAAATACCCAACATATTGTGTCTACGTCCAATTTCTATAATCTATTTACTATTTTCATTTTGTTTTTCTTGTAGGACCTGGTTATTTTCTACCCATGGTATCTTTTCTCCACATTTCCATCAGATGTTTTTCAGCCTGGTCCACACATTGATACAAAAGTAACACTATGAAGCACTTCAACACTTTCTTTTTCGTTTCAATTGCTATCTTAGTAGTATACTAGGGTTTCCAGACCCCATTTTCAGCCTACACAGCTAGGCTGATAGGGTTTATGAAGGAAATATGGGTAAAATTTGTCGACTCGGCTCCAGAACCTGGAGGCATGTTTTATGAAGGAAATATTTTGAGTTGGGCGGGTGAAATTTTTTCGGCGTGCCTGGTGGGAACGAAATTTTTGGCGCTGCCTGGTGGGTGTAAAAGTAATTAAGGTAAATGTTTAGTTGGTTCTGGAAAGCGAAGGGGAAAGTTATTTTGGTTACGTCTATTAGTATGGGTAGTGATAAACAAGGGTGTGATGGGTCGTTCTACTCATGGGTATATGGTGGTGGCGTATATGAATGTGTCTGTGTAGTGATGTATACACAAGGGTGTGATGGGTCGTGGTTATACTCGAAGTAAGAGGTGGTTACTGAACAAGGAGGTGTAGTTGGTTACTGAACAAAAAGAGAGTTGTAGGAGTCTGACACAGTAAAACACAGAGACAAAAGTAAAAACAAAAAAGTAATATATTCAAGTGTTTTTTATTGGTATACAACATCAAACTACTCTTAAAAAAAGGTTTACGACCCATACATTAAAAAAGGAGTACGACCCCTAAAGGGGGTCAGTTGGTTATTATAGATAGATGAGTGGTCCTGTAGAGGTCTGTCGTGCCTGTGGTTATTAATAATAGAAGGTGAATGGAAATGAATAGTAAAATCACCTATGAATTAATCGATGGTAATTATTACTAGTGGGGGAATGGGTTCAATAATGAAACAATCAGGGTCGTGTAATACGAAGGCATTCTCCCGTCTTAGGGATAAAAGAGGCCGCCGGGGTGGTGTTATAGAAGGGTCTGGTAAAACTAAGGTGTTGGCTCGCCGTAGACTGGGAGGGGACGGTTGAGGTGGAGGAGACGGGTGGGGTGGTGTGGTATTAATAATATAGGGAGGGGATGGTGATCTAACTCTGACTGGGTGGGGTGGGGTGATGTATGGAGGACTCCATCTTAGCAGTAGTGGTGGGGGTGTCAGTGGTTGCTGTCGCCGACGGTGCCTGCGGGCCCGCAGAGCACGATGTCGGAAGAAAGGAAAGGCTATCCTGATCAGATCATCAGTTGTCAATACGACTCGCATCACATCCCCGAGATGGGCGTCGACAACCTCTCTGAAAGTATGACCCATACACGTATGAGCCAGCTGGTTGGGCTGGTCCTCCAGGCAACCAACACAGTAGGTCATGATATTCGTCTCCAGCTCCGTGATGGCAGCCTCAATAGTGTCACGAGGATTCATTGTCTGTAACAACCAGACATATATAGCTATACTTGACTATATAGATATGATAATTAAACAAGTATATAGGTTTTATATTTGGCCCTTAGTGCCAACTCACTCTCCGAAGTAGTTAGACCACACCTTAGAACAGAGTATGATAGAGTCTATACTCAGTGGTTCCCAGTCTGAAACCTGCCCTGTTCATAGAATTACCCATAGTACTGATACCTGTAAGGATTGCCAGACTATCAAAGCCTATGAAAAGAGAACCCCTGGGCTTTTCAAGTTAGAATACGAAGGGAAGGGGATGGTCTCGTTATGTAGTAAGACATATATTTGTGTCGGCGATTATGATAAGGTCAGTCCCAAAGGTCTGACTAAGACCCACAACACGCATTGAAACAAGGACACATTTTTAGAAGTACTCACTACTCAAACACCGAGTGGGGGAAGCAATATAGGCTTCAAAACACAAGACTCTTCTGTATATACATACACACAACACAGAGATGCTCTATCTTATTTGTATATAAAGAGAAAGGTTGCCAGTGATAATATATCGACTATGCCATTACTTATTTAATTGATTAAAACAATTATTATGGTCGTATGTTTTTTCCTGAATGCTTTTTGTTTCAAAATATAATTGTTATATTTTATAGACACTGGGTGGTAATCCCTCGTCTGCCCGTTTCATAAGCATATGTACATTTGTGTTATGGTCGTATGTTTTTCCTGAATGTTTTTTGTTTCAAATTATAATTAATGTTATCTTTTATAGACGCTGGGTGGTAATCCGTCGTCTGCCTGTTTCATAAGCATATGTACATTTGTGTTATGGTCGTATGTTTTTTCCTGAATGCTTTTTGTTTCAAAATATAATTAATGTTATATTTTATAGACACTGGGTGGTAATCCCTCGTCTGCCCGTTTCATAAGCATATGTACATTTGTGTTATGGTCGTATGTTTTTCCTGAATGTTTTTTGTTTCAAATTATAATTAATGTTATATTTTATAGACGAACTTTCGCCTGACCACAAGAACCTTGGTCTATTAACCCCACTATTGATTCGGTGATGTTACACGTAATCTTAAGCTTCGGGGCATCGTTATCTACAGACAGAGATACTTTTTTTTTAGTATAACAGAAATAGAATATATTATGATAGGTTTTAGACACATATACGGATTATTCTGTACTCCATCCAGCATATGCCATGCAGGTAAGCGTGGACGATACCATGTTCTGCCATCTCACTCGATCACCAGAGTCGTGGAGCTGATCCGTGTTTCTGTCTCGAGCATGCCACAAAACCAAGCCATCCACATATTTACTTCTCAACCTTCCCCTTGGTCTGTTCCCCTCGATCTTGGCAGTTGTCACCAAGTTCTCCAATCCATTTCTTCTCATAACATAACCATAACAATTTTGACATTATTCTGTACTACATTATATAACTTACTCGTCTATTGGATTATGTATATAAAATGTTTGTATGATTACTTGTATACGTATTACAATCTCACATTAATACAATTTCATGAATATAAACTTGTCCTATTTTTTAATAATATTGTTACATGCATTCAGTTATATCTTCGATTTTGTTTGTTTTCGGTGGTGGAGGATGCTGATGTATTGTGTTCCCCTCTGTTATTACATAATATTTATGGTTAATTATTTCACCCTGTAATCATAATACTTCAATCATTATTTTGTTTCCATACACTGTGAACGAAAAATAAACATATTATTATACACATATACTTCACTGGACTTTGTTGTATTTTTTAATATCGTGTTGGTTTTCGCTGATGTGGCTTACTTATTGACGAAAGTTAGTGGTTCGACATAGACATACAAAAACATACAAGACAAACGGGTATTACCTTCAGTATCCAATACAGCATCTTCTCATCAAACCTCCATGGAAAGCGAGGTTGTATTCTTGGTAGAGGTTTAGTTTTGGTGATGCATATAATAATAAAATTCTACACTGGAAGCCCCATATCTTAATCTGTCTAGTTTTAACAGCTCTGCACTTCATCTCAGGGCTGTTTGTATTTTGTACGTATGTATAGTTGATTATATGGTGCTTCTATACTCACTCGCAGATATAACACTGGTTGTCTTTTGTACGTATGTGTATTTGACTATATGTTGCTTCTATACTCACTCACAGATATAACACTGGCCCATACGACAACGAAACTACTACACCCTAATATTCTGTTCTATCACACTTCACCTATCTCTGACTAGAACCAAGTAACTAATGCGCGTTACCTTGCTTTCAAGACGCGACGTACTGAGATCGTCTGACTTTCCGCGCTTTCTCACGAGATGGTTAGCTTGATTAGTTTTCCAGATGTTCACTGGTGCCAAGCTACTCTGGATTCAGGGGAAAATATACAACTATCTGTTGGTAGAATCTCGACTTCGCACAACATGAAGAAAGGCTGATTAGTTTTCCAGATGTTCACTGGCGCCATACTACTCGGGGAAACAGCGGGTGCTGTTAGTAACGGTCGTATACGGTTGGTTGTTTTTCTCATTAACAATTGGTATGAACCCTGCTTGGCTTGTTCTAACACATTAGTTTGTGTGAGTTTGTATAGTTTTCTCTCTCTCTCTCTCTCTCTCTCTCTCTCTCTCTCTCTCTCTCTCTCTCTCTCTCTCTCTCTCTCTCTCTCTCTCTCTCTCTCTCTCGAAAAAGAAATGAAAACAAAAGTCACTTGAAACAACTTGTATGGTTGTCTTTTTTTATTATGTTTTTGTTTGATTGTATAGTTTTTTCTTCTCTCTCTCTCTCTCTCTCTCTCTCTCTCTCTCTCTCTCTCTCTCTCTCTCTCTCTCTCTCTCTCTCCAAACGTCACTTGAAACAAACTTGTATGGTTGTTGTTTTTTATTGTTTTTGTTCGATTGTATAGTTTTTTCTTCTCTCTCTTTCTCTCTCTCTCTCTCTCTCTCGAAAAAGAAGGGAAAACAAATGTCACTTGAAACAAACTTGTATGGTTGTTTTTTATTGTTTTTGTTCGATTGTATAGTTTTTTCTTCTCTCTCTTTCTCTCTCTCTCTCTCTCTCTCTCTCTCTCTCTCTCTCTCTCTCTCTCTCTCTCTCTCTCTCTCTCTCTCTCTCTCGAAAAAGAAGGGAAAACAAAAGTCACTTGAAACAAAACTTGTATGGTTGTCTTTTTTTATTATGTTTTTGTTCGATTGTATAGTTTTTTCTTCTCTCTCTCTCTCTCTCTCTCTCTCTCTCTCTCTCTCTCTCTCTCTCTCTCTCTCTCTCTCTCTCTCTCCAAAAGTCACTTGAAACAAACTTGTATGGTTGTTGTTTTTTATTGTTTTTGTTCGATTGTATAGTTTTTTCTTCTCTCTCTCTCTCTCCAAAGTCACTTGAAACAAACTTGTATGGTTGTTGTTTTTTTATTGTTTTTGTTCGATTGTATAGTTTTTTCTTCTCTCTCTTTCTCTCGCTCTCTCTCTCTCTCTCTCTCTCTCTCTCTCTCTCTCTCTCTCTCTCTCTCTCTCTCTCTCTCTCTCCAAAAGTCACTTGAAACAACCTACAAACCCATGCTGTAAGCATTGATAGCAGGGGTTATTAGTACCATCGCGTGTTTTTGCCGCAGACGCCTCACATTCATATCACGATTGTACTGTTACCACCGCGTGTTTTTCTCATTAAGAAATTCCTGGTCCCAGGCAATCATACTCTCTCTCTGTTTTTCTCATTAAAAGTTGGTATGAACCCTGCTTTGGCATGTTTAGTGACTCGTTGATCTTGGTTGTATTTGAATGTGTGTGCGAAGTTGTGTGTCTGTCTGTCAGTCTGTATGATTCTGTTTATGGCTGCACTCGTGTCTGTTTCATTGTGTGCACAGTTGTATTTTAGATTCGTTATACTTGTGTGTCTGACTCTAAAATGGCCCTGATTGTATGATTGGTGTCTGTATGTGTACTTGTATGGTTGTCGTTGTATTTGTGTTTATGTATTTGTTATAGACAAGGAGACTCGTGTAGACGCTGATATATCGCCTAGAGGAACAGTTCAAGCACCGGGTGATCTGCGGGCCCGATCGACATCACCATTTACACCCCTTACCACCATATCCTTCTTTATAAGCTTTTCGGTGAAGAACCCACCCTTGCAGTTACTACCACCTATAACACCACCCCGGCGGCCTCTTTTATCCCTAAGACCGGAGAATGCCTTCGTATTACACCACGACCCTGATTGTTTCATTATTGAACCCACTTTGTTTTTACTTTTGTCTCTGTGTTTTACTGTGTCAGACTCCTACAACTCTCTTTTTGTTCAGTAACCAACTACACCTCGTTGTTCAGTAACCACCTCTTACTTCATCGAGTATGACCACGACCCATCACACCCTTGTTTATACATCACTACACATACACATTATGTCTACGCCACCACCATATACCCATGAGTAGAAACCACGACCCATCACACCCTTGTTTATACATCACTACACCACGCATACTAACACATTCATATACGTAACCACCATATACCCATCACACCCTTGTGTATACATCACTACACAGACACATTCATATACGTAACCACGTCTTCGAGTATAACCACGACCCATCACACCCTTGTTTATACATCACTACACATACACATTATGTCTACGCCACCACCATATACCCATGAGTAGAAACCACGACCCATCACACCCTTGTTTATACATCACTACACCACGCATACTAACACATTCATATACGTAACCACCATATACCCATCACACCCTTGTGTATACATCACTACACAGACACATTCATATACGTAACCACGTCTTACTTCGAGTATAACCACGACCCATCACACCCTTGTTTATACATCACTACACATACACATTATGTCTACGCCACCACCATATACCCATGAGTAGAAACCACGACCCATCACACCCTTGTTTATACATCACTACACATACACATTATGTCTACGCCACCACCATATACCCATGAGTAGAAACCACGACCCATCACACCCTTGTTTATACATCACTACACCACGCATACTAACACATTCATATACGTAACCACCATATACCCATCACACCCTTGTGTATACATCACTACACAGACACATTCATATACGTAACCACCATATACCCATGAGTAGAAACCACGACCCATCTCACCCTTGTTTATACATCACTACACCACGCATACACATTCATATACGTAACCACCATATACCCATCACACCCTTGTGTATACATCACTACACAGACACATTCATATACGTAACCACCATATACCCATGAGTAGAACGACCCATCACACCCTTGTTTATCACTACCCATACTAATAGACGTAACCAAAATAACTTTCCCCTTCGCTTTCCAGAACCAACTAAACATTTACCTTAATTACTTTTACACCCACCAGGCAGCGCCAAAAATTTCGTTCCCACCAGGCACGCCGAAAAAATTTCACCCGCCCAACTCAAAATATTTCCTTCATAAAGCATGCCTCCAGGTTCTGGAGCCGAGTCGACAAATTTTACCCATATTTCCTTCATAAACCCTATCAGCCTAGCTGTGTAGGCTGAAAATGGGGTCTGGAAACCCTAGTATACTACTTATCTTTTTGGTCAGTATGTTGTTCATCTTGCTAAAGGCTACATTTTCTGTGACGAATCTTGTAATCTCTTCAAACCACTTCCCAACAGAACTGTTCCGAGATAAATGTACCGACTTGTTTTCCTATTTACTTGTGGTGTTTCCCTTTTTCCAATTGATAACCATAATCTGTGTCTTTTTAGTTCTAATCCTAGTTGTTCACGACAACCACATGTACTAAATTGTGCAGGCGGTGTTCATTGTCTAACAATCAAGACTGATGCATTCGCATATCTATTGTTATTGATGTTACGTCCTTCAATGATCTTTTCATATATTTCTGGTGTACAGGGGAAAAAACTTTACACATCCCTGTCTTAATAGGCTGACAGTGGCCTTTTTCATTATCAATCCATATGACAGTTTTGTTTCCATATATGTTGGGGCCCCCCCCCCCCCCCCCCCATCCGTTTGTAGATCTTCTCCATGGTGATTCTTGTACTAGTCTCTTCAAGGTATCTCCCAGCAGTTATGACTGTTCCGAGATACTTGTTTCTATTCACTTGTTTCAGAATATTACCATTTACATGTATTCTACATCGTGGTATTTCGTTCTTCCTAGTGACGATCATAATCCGTGTCGTTTTATAATTTAATTCTAACCCTAGTTGTTCACTGTATACAACAACCGCATCTTCTAAATGTTGTAGGTCTTGTTATTGTCTGCAATCAAGACTGTATCATCTGCATAGCTAATGTTATTGATGTATCTTACCCCAATGTTGATTTCTTCCATATCTTCTATATTTCTGTTCAGGGAAAACAGATCTGGAGACATTACACATCCCTGTCTCACAACTCTTAATAAGCTGATATTGACCTACTTCATTTTCAACTCTTATGGTCGCTTGTTGTTTCCAATATGTGTTTATTTTTTTACAAGTCTAAGGTCTTTTCCATCAATTTGTAGCTCTTCTAGCATCCTTATCATGTCGAAAGTCTTTTTGTAGTCAATAAAGCAAAGGTGTAGCTATTTGTTTACTTCTATGGAACATTGGATTACGGTTCTCAGTATGTACACATTTACTGTACCCTTGCCTTCTACAAACCCACATTGTTCTTCTCCTATTTCATGTTGTATTTGCCTCCTACCTCTTTGCATGATAATTCTTAGCGAAAACCTTCGTGCTGTGACTCATTTTACTAATTGTTTGATGTTGATCACATGCCAAGGCTCCTGTTTGTTTGGGGTTGCAATAAATACAGAATTACATAATTCACGAGGTATATTTCCAGTATCATGTATTGTATTAAGCAGATTGGTAACTTTATGTATTCCATACGTAGCTCTAACCAATATAAAATTATCAACAGAACACAATAGCGCCACCTGCTAATAGTTGCAACTATTTATTTTATCTGCATTGTTCCACTGGGGACTTCCGTATGTTGATGATTCCTTTAGCCAGATTACCTTCTGCCTCAATTACACTGCTGTTATCTAGCTCAATTACACCGATAATTTATTCTCTACACCTGAACCGCCCCACCCTTATCTAAAAGCATAATCCACAAACAATAGGTTATACCATATATTGTCTGGTATATTTCACCGTTTCTCGTCATATACTTACTGCTGAATTATAGTATAGATAGCATGGAATATCAATTACCCAATCGAGTCAGTTACCCAATTATTAGTATGCAGCTAATGGTTATCCCGACCAAAGCGTTTAGTTTGAATTCAATTCTGCAACATCTGACATTTAAAAACAAATTTTTCTGAAAATGATGAATTATCCGTCACAGATGCTGCACTTTTAATCAGCTAAAAGCGGAGGCCTGACAAAAATGATTACCTATTACAATGTACCAGTGGGTACACAAATTAGACCTGGAAACTCATCTCTGGTGTCACGTGGAGATCCTGACCACGGTCAGAACATAATGGCGTCTGCTGCGAACCAACGCCATTGAGGGAAACGACGAGGAGAATCGCGGGCCTGCCTGTTGACGAAGGTTACAACACTCAGTTTCCACGGAGACCCCGCGTGAATTATGTGCTTGCACTGTAGGCTCAGGAAGATGCAACGGTTATAACAGTCATAAACAGATCCGTGTTGTCATTGTCGCGGTTATTTCCCATAGCGCAATAGGTGTCACAGATACTAACTCACAAGGCTGCTGTGAGACTGCCACAGCCAACAACTGTTTGCACACACACTCGCACAAGGCAAAACA
This sequence comes from Cepaea nemoralis, assembly GCA_014155875.1. Lineage (NCBI taxonomy): Eukaryota > Metazoa > Mollusca > Gastropoda > Stylommatophora > Helicidae > Cepaea > Cepaea nemoralis. Next base: position 101,697 of record JACEFZ010005487.1, read on the forward strand.
TATCTCCCACCTGCAGTGGAATTGGGCCTAGTGAATTTAAGTTTATTTGTCCATTAATAGAGAGCAACTTTGGCGACTGCACACATTCTGTAGACTCTAGTCATACCACTTTTGCATGCAGGCCAGCTATACCAGCATGAGAAGAACGTCGTTGCCTAATTTTCCTTCGCCCCTGTATGCAAAATGAATTACCCTGGTAATGACACTATATTTCTAGTAACTTAAATAGCATTCACATGGGAAGTTGGGAGGGGTGAGGGGGGGTAGCGATCCTTTAGAAGGCCCAAGTCGGGGCCGACACTGGTGTTGTTTATGGCTGCGCCCTGCTGCCGGATTTCTGGCTTACTTTGTCAACACGCAAAGACATCTACTGTATACAACACCAAAAAAATGTCCGGTGGAATAATACCTAACGCAAGAAACTCGTAATAGCATTATCCAGGGTGAACAAATTTAATATACATCGGCAGAAATTCTGTCACATACAAACGCAGGAGAAACACATATAATGTGCTGTTGTCTCAATGAATGTCACAAATTTGTTAGGATTTATATGTACTTTTTCATTACATTCATAAGTTGCTGCTACTAATATTTTGGTACTTTTGCATTGCTATTGTATTTCATAATAAATTAATGGAGATGTTTGCACTTTATTTGTTCAATTTTGTTCTTTACTTTTATATTTATATTTCCATCAAAGCTGGGTGCATGTAACGTGTCAATATATTGTTCTTTGAATAAATGAATGTAAACAGAATTGAAGTATGTAGCGTGAAAGTTAAACTGGATGAGAGACAAATTGAGGTCGTTTTAACACACTTTGCACAATATTTAAGAAATGCTTTCTTTTGTGAAATGTGTAAATAAATTACATCACCGTGATGAAAGTGCTTTGAGTTTCTGTGTTGTGATGTAATCATGTTTGTCTGTTGTTGTAGTATGCAATCTAGGTGTAATGTAAACTATCAACTAAATCCTTACTTTTTAATTAAAACAAATGAATGCAGTTTAACAATATTCCCCGGGAATTCCGTTCACAAGAATTCATCCAGGCCTGAACGTCATAGCTATACACTGGTTCGTCTGGCTATTGGGTTGTCTAGTTGAGTTCTTAACTTTCCATACCTAGAATAACGCCTGTGTGTGTCTGATTTGTAACTGCTGCTTTCTCGTCCCGCTATGTCTTTTTATGATACATTTATGTGGTGATCATTTTTCTTTTCATTTTGTTCTCCTGTCTGTGTGTGTCGATTGCATTCATCTCTTGTGGTATTCATTTCTTAGAGTTGTCTGTCAACCGTAGTATCCATTTATATTTTGCTTCCTTGTATTAAATGATATACTGATGTGGTGTGGTGTGTCCTTCTCTAGGATTTACCAACGGTTTTCCTCCCATTCCCTCTCCTATTTTCTTGCTGCGTGTTAGATTATAAAATTCTCGGGCTCTGTGTCGCCTGTGATCTCCCTCGCTATTTTCTTACCTCCTTCCTCTTTCATCGTCGCTAGAATCCAGTGTAGAGTTAATCGTTCTCTTTTTCTGCCTGCTGGATCTCTATTGTTATTTCAGGGTTTGTTAGAGTTAGTGTTTTCCCGTGGAGACGCTCGTAAAACACCTCCGATACAACGGTAACAAATTTATTTGGTTGGGTTCTCATATCTGAAGAGTTCACCGAGATCTTTCGTCGATACTCCTCCTTGATCCACCAAGGCACCTCAGACCAATATGGCAGCCTCTTTAAATGAGTCAAGGCTGACACTTACCATAGAAACTTGGTTGCGTTGGCTCCTATGGCTGTGTTGGTCTCTCCTGAGAAAGAACGCTCACCTGAGTAGAATCCATAACGGAATTATAATAATCCTCGTGAAATCCTCGGTGGTGTTTTGTGTGGGTATTTGGACTTTGCTATGACGTCTAGTTAGCAACGGAGCTTGCTCTGAGTCTCCATTCCGTCACGTTGAGGGCCGGCATAGGTGACGTGACTGTGTCCGTGCTGTTTGTATAGTCAACGGTAGAATCGCCCACAGAGCTCAAAGCCGCAATGATGTTTAGTATGGAGCTAATGGCTGTCTCGATCAAAGCTTTTGGTGAATTCCATGCTGTATATGCTAAAAAGTTTAAAACACAAAAGTTTTTCTGAAAATGATGATGATCCGTCACAGATGCTGTACTTTGAATCTCAGCTATTAACCGAGGCCTGACAAAAATGATTACCTAATACAATGCACCAGTGGGTACATAAATTAAACCTGGAAACTCATCTCTGGTGTCACGTTTTGATGCTGACCACGGTCATAACATAACGGCGTCTGCTGCGTTCAGCAGTCGGCTGCGGCGAACCAGCGGCCATTGAGGAAAACGACGAGGAGAACTGGCTGCGGGGGGGCTGAGTTGTTTCGAGGTATGGTGACTCCTCGTGTGCTGGAGGTCCCGGGTTCAAGCCCCGGCGGGATTTATTTTAAAAATCCACCTGGACTTCCAGTAATAAAATTTCCCCTGGTCTCTGGGTAGTGAGATCGGACGCCCGTGTGTATTGTTGCGCACGTAAATTAAATCCCCTGGCAGTTGAAAATCGAAAAATAGTAGCCTAACGGTGCTGCCCGGGCAAAATTTCTAGTTAAAAGTCTACCCAAAGTATTTCAGGATCCTCGCCGATGCAACGGAGTTCATGCTTTGAGCTGAGTTTATCCAGACTCAGGTTTGAGTTAGGAGGAAAACGGAGCACTTATGGGTTAAACCGTGTGCATTGATGTTGATCCAACGAATAACCAAACAAGACGAGGAGAATCGCGGGCCTGTTGACGAAGGTTACAGCAGTCAGTTTCAACAGAGACACAGAGTGAATTATGTGGCTTTATGGTGTGCTCAGGGAGATGCAATGATTATAACAGTCTGACACCGACCCGTGTTGTCATTGTCGCGGTTATTTCCCACCCATAGCGCAATCGGTGTCACTGATACTAACTCACAAGGCTGCTGTGAAACTGCCACAGCCAACAACCGTTTGCACACACACACAAGACAAGGCAAAACATATCTCCCACCTGCAGTGAATTTAAGTTATTTGTCCGTTGTTAGAGAGCATCTGTGGCCGTTGCACACATTCTGTAAACTCTAATTCTGCCATTTTTGCAGCAGGTCAGTTACACCAGCATGAGAAGAATGTCTTTGCCTACTTTTTTCTCCGCGCCAGTATGCAAAATGATTTACCCTGGTAATGAACATCATTTTTCTATTAACTAAAACAGCATTCACATCTGAAGTTGGGGGGGGGGGGGGGGGGGGTAGCATCCTTTAGAAGGCCCAATTCCAGGCCGACACTGATGTCGGTTTTCGAGGCTTACTTTGTCAACATGTAAAGTAAACTACTGTATTCGAAAAATATCCCGCAAAAGTAAACCTAAAACAAGAAATTGTTAATAGCATTATCCAGGGTGAACAAACTTTATATAAACCGGCAGAAATTCTGCCACATACAAACACAGAGGAAACAAATTTAATATGTCGCTCCACAATGAATGTCACAAATGTTTTATGATGTATATGTACTTCCTCATTACAATACTACATTCTTCTCTAAGCTGATACTGAGACCTAAAGTTAGCACAGGCATATGAGAAAGCTGAAACATTGTGTTGCATGTCTGCCTGTGAGTTGGCATATAGAACGCAATCATCAGCAAACGGGAGTTCTCTGACTGTGTCGCTGGTAGTTTTGGTTTTAGCTTGCAGGTTTCTGAGATTGAACAACTTTCCATCCATGGTGTAGTTGATGTCTATTCCAATGTTGTTTTCGAAGGCATTCGTCAGCATTGCTGAAAACATGTGGCTGAATAGTGTTGCTTCCGGGACACAGTCTTGCTTCACTCCATTGATGATAGATGAAGATGGATGAAGAATGACTTGTGCAATGAATTGGATTAAAGTGCGGAAGAGTTGCGCAATTAATCGACCACACTCTCTCGCATAAGTCCATCTGAATCTAGTGGCAAGACAAGTCAAGACGACTGGAGACGAATACAGGTGTAATGAATGACCAGGGCGCTCTATGTGCCTTGCCTATGCTCACCTATGTTCCACAACGCTTTGCAGGTAAACGCCGTCTTGCTCGTTGAATCTGTCAAGGTCTCACATCCGAGGTTGCGACGCGTTGTCTGCACCAACGCCAGACAACATAACAACACGCAACCCTGAGTGATGTTAAACACTGCAGAGAGAACGCAGCGTCTTCGACGACGCCCGGATAAGCAGCCAAGCACAGCAATTGAGCGAAGCTTAAACGACCGCGGGTCAGCAGTACACCCCGTGAACCTTGCAGGGGCCACACCAGCTGACGTGAGCGTGTAGCGTGTAGAAGGCCAGAACTGGCAGACGGGTTTAGGTGTTTGAATGGACAGGTCGCATGGGTATGCGAGGAGTGTTTGAATCTGCATTGAGAGCTAGCCTGTACGACAGTGGGAGACTGGTTTGAACGCTTGAATAGTTTGACTTGTAAGTGAGATGTTTATTGCTTGCATGTATTATTATGTATTGTAGTGATATTGTTCATGCCGTAATGATTGCTATGGATTGTCAGTGTGCGATGTTTGTGCGATAATAAATGCAGCGCATAAATAAAGCTTGTGAATAATACTTTCGGATATTCACTTCGTGTGATTTGATAGTTTGATATTGCTTCACACTCGGACAAAAAAATTTACAAGTTCGCATTTGGTTCAAAACCCGGACGAAAGCCCCCACGTTCGCACTTGTCAGAGTCTTGCGTAGAGCAAGATAAGTAGCTCGTTTTCTGGCAAGTGTGTAGCAATATCAAACTATCAAATCACACGAAGTGAATATCCGAAAGTATTATTCACAAGCTTTATTTACGCGCTGCATTTATTATCGACGTGAGCGTGTAGCGTCCTACACGCTACACGCTCACGTCAGTTGGTGTGTCCCCTGCAAGGTTCACGGGGTGTACTGCTGACCCGCGGTCGTTTAAGCTTCGCTCAATTGCTGTGCTTGGCTGCTTATCCGGGCGTCGTCGAAGACGCCGCGTTCTCTCTGCAGTGTTTAACATAACTCAGGGTCGCGTGTTGTTATGTTGTCTGGCGTTGGTACAGACAACGCGTCGCAACCTCGGATGTGAGACCTTGACAGAATCATCAATGATTTCTTCTGCGCAGTCTGCCGAACCCTTTGAGTAGGTAGAGCAGTACTATCAAAAGAACATTTATGATCAAAGGTTGATCTATATCAGGGGTCATCACACTTTTTTGCAGTGTGCCGGATATCTGACAACGTGACGAAAGCTGGCAGCATAATCATTCTGTACAATACTTGCAAGCCAGAAAGAAAACTCTGGAGGTAAAAAAACGAGAATCTAAGTTTTACATTCCATGTTAATCATGGACGAGTGGCGTGCAATGCACAAAAGAACAAAGACAACCAACATATTTATTTACTTAAAAAACGTTATCAAGGAAGGCGACATTAGCAGAAAGATAGTTATATCAGACCTAGTGTGCACATATCACAATCTCATAAACTAAGCAGCTAAAACGGTTAGTGAGATTTGTGAAACTGACTTTTGGCTGTCAAGATATCATCAATGTTTCGTTTGGTATTGCTGCATCCAATCAAGAGAATTGCTTTACAATGTTCATCAGTCAATATCGTTCGATGTGTTGAGTTCACATTCTTTATTTTTGAAAATGTTTGCTTCAAACGCTAATGTCACACAAGCGATAAACTTCTTCAGTTGTGGAAACTCAACATCTGGTAAGCAGCGGTAAAATTCAACGTTTCCTTCTCTGGGCTTCTCTTTCAACAAGTAATTTCCTTGCAAATAAATGAGCTCTAACTGTAGTTCAACTGGCACATCATCAAGGTTACAAACAAACTGATTCTGGAACACAAGAATGTCACTCTCAGTTCAGTCAAGATCTGAAAATCTCTCCAAACAATGCTTCTTCAAGTCATAATTTTTTTTCCGGAAATTCAAGGTTGACATTTTCGGCTATTGTAGCGCAAAACTCTTTGAAACAGTGAAAATGAGAACAGTGTTCTTATTCCACTTGTGCTTCAAACAATGACAGTGTTCTCCGAAATATTTTGATGATGCTATAGAGATCACGGACGAGGTTATCTTTTCCCTGAAGTTTCAAGTTGAGTTCATTCAAATGGGATGTAATGTCGACCGAAAATGACAACTTTGATAGCCAGGTATGATCTGACAGCTGTGGATCAGCTTTATCTTATTTCAGTAAGAAGAACATCTATTTCTTTTCAGAGCTTATAAAAACGAAACAGGACTTTTTCGCAGCTGAGCCACCTGATGTGTGATAAGGTAAATCAATGAGCTCTAACTCTAGTTCAAATGGCACATAATTAAGGTTACAATCAAACAAATTCTGGAACAGAAGAATGTCACTCTCATTTCTGTCAAGTTCTACAATCTCTCCCAAAAATGCTTCTTCAAGTGGTTCCAAATTGCTGTTTGTAGCCGGGGCGCAGTGTTGGGGTGAGCGCCCAACATTGCTTAAATACCCCATTGGCTCGTGAATACATAACCTATGCAGCAAAAGTTCAACTACTGGCCTTCACGTGGCGGAACTGTTTCCACTAACAGGAGAAGGGGCGACGGCGAGTATCTGGCGCCGGAAAATAACCAGTGTGCTCTAGATGTGTATACACATACATGCATGTGCAGACACGTGTGTGCGTGTGTACACATCTAAACTCGAGTGAGACCACAGTCTGCTCTAGCAAAGGAAAGGTGCTGAAGACGGAGGCAGCCAGCCAGGAGGCGCACCACAGAAATCAGGATGCCACGCAATTACGCAAAATGGAATATGTCGACTGCTGCTAAAGTTATGGTGCTCGCCCTGCTTTGGACCCCCAGGCAGGTGCAGTGCCGGGCCCTATGTCTCGAAAGGGTCCAACCCCAACTACTGGAGGTCCTTCTCAGATGTCCTGTGGAGCCAGGGGACATGAGAATAGAACAGCTGGCCATACTAAACAAAGACTTAAAATAATGCACTGGAATGCGGAGGGAGTCAGCAACAAAAAAGTAGAATTAGAAAACATCCTGGACCAAGAAAAAGTAAGCATATGTTGCTTGCAAGAAACTCACCTCAACGAAAATATAGCCTTCAAAATCAGAGGCTACCAGTGTTACCGATCTGACCGAAAGGACAGGCGAAAAGGTGGGATACTTACCCTTGTAAAAAATAACATCACTGCTTCCCAAATCGAAGTCTATATGGAAGGAGCTGAGTATCAGACACTTAAACTTAAAACAGGCTATACAGACTTACATCTGATCAATTACTACTGTCCAAGTGACCGCCCACAGGCACTGGACACACTACCATTAACAGAAAAAATGATTGTGTGTGGCGATTTCAACAGCCACTCGCAGAGTTGGGGCTATGATCACATGGACCAGAGAGGAGAGAGACTGGAAGACTGGCAGGATGAGAATAGATTCATCTTGGTTAACAAGCCGTCCGACCCACATACTTTCTACTCGAGATCATGGCACTCTACAACTACACCTGACCTGGCTTTTCATTCACCAGACCTGGAGTGGAACATTACACGAATTGTTGGGAAACAACTAGGTGGCAGTGACCATCGACCAGTCTTTCTAACTGTAGAAAATGAGCTTGTAAGTGAAAGCAGCACCCTCTCGATGTGGAACTACAAGAAAGCAGACTGGGCAGTGTACAAGCATCGCACCAGCATACTGGTTAGAAACCTGAACACTGAGAAAGACATAAATAAAGTAGTTGAAGAGTTTGGGAAATGCATACTACAGGCAGCGCGAGAAATAGAACCAAGAGGAGCCCGTAAACAATATAAACCCTACTGGAGTAGTGAACTGGAACAGTTGCATAATGATGTGGAAGTATGTAGAAAGCAAGCAGAGGCCACACCCAGCCAAGAGCACCACAATAAATTCCAGCATGCAAAAGCCAAATTTCAAAAGGCCAAGCTGCAGGCTAGACGGAAAAGCTGGCAGGAAAAAACAGAGTCTCTGAACTTTGAAAGAGACACAAGGAAATTGTGGAAGCTAATAAAACAACTTAACGATGAGGGCACAGGGAGACACTCAAAAATTGCACTACATAAAGATGGAAACATCTTAACAAGAAAGCAAGCAGCTGACTATTTTGCGGACTCATTCGCACAAGATAACAATATCAAAATCAGTCCAGAGAAACAACAAGAGATTCAAGAGAAACGGCAACATACAGGACAGAAGTAAATAGTACATGAGGTTCTGGAGGCACCCATCACAATCAGCGAACTGGAGCTAGCCATATCAAAACTGAAAATGAGAAAGTCACCAGGAGCTGATGGTATCTCCAATGAAATGATCAGGAACCTAGGAACAGAGGCCAAAGCAAAGCTGTTGCAGATCTTCAATAACAGTTGGACCTTAGGCAGTGTTCCACAAGCCTGGAGAGAAGCAATCATGATACCCCTCCTAAAATCAGGGAAAGATAGTTCCATTGCCTCTAGCTACAGACCAATTAGCCTCACCAGCTGTCTCTGCAAAACACTGGAGCGCATCATCAATCACAGACTGCAGTGGTACATTGAAAGTAAAAACATCCTTGTGCCACAGCAGGCTGGCTTTAGGCAGTGCTACTCTACGGAAGATCAGACAACCTACCTCTCTCAAGAAATTGAGGATGCATTCCAAGAGAAGAAGCTGGTGCTTGCGGCATGGATAGATTTGAAGAAAGCCTTTGACAAAGTCTGGAAAGAAGGTCTGATGAATAAACTGAGAAACTGCAAAGTCAATGGAAGAATGTACAAATGGGTGAAAGCATACTTGCACAACAGAAGAGCCCGAGTACAGATAGACGGACTAAAGAGCAAGAAAGTACTACTGCGTCAAGGAGTTCCCCAGGGTGGAGTATTGTCCCCTACACTCTTTCTAATCTTCATCAATGATCTCGTTGCTAATCTACCGCATGGAATTAAAGCCGCAATGTATGCCGATGACCTGGTTCTATGGAGCACAAATGAACATGCATCAGTGGCCACCAGATTACTACAAAGAGCTGTAGATACATTTGTTGCATGGGCTAATAGATGGTGTGTCAGCATAAACACTGACAAGTGCAGCACCACCCTATTTACCCTCTCTCCAAAACAAAAGGCAGGGACCATCCAGATAAATGGAACACCCCTACGAGAAGATAAAGAACCAACATACCTTGGAGTAACATTTGATGGCAGGCTGACATGGAGAAAGCACATCAACAAAGCAGTAGCAAAAGCCAGAAGGAAAATAGCCATACTGAGAAAGCTAAGTGGAACCACATGGGGAGCCAGTGGGAAAATACTTAGCAAAGTTTATCAACAGAGCATACGACCACACCTGGAATACGGGTCAACTGCATGGTGTTCGGCAGCAAAAACCACACTACAAGAGCTGGACAAAGTGCAAAATCAAGCACTTAGAGTCACCACAGGAGGGATGAGATCAACCCCTATAGTGGAAATGGAGAAGATGGGGAGGACACAAGCACTGAGTGAGCGCAGAGATACGAAAACGCTAATACAAGCAGAAAAGTTCCTCAGCTTGCCAGGCCACCCTATGAAGAACAGATTTGAAAACCTAACTATGGAGCGGTTGAAAAGAAGTAGTTTTATCCACCAGGCCAAACGACTCTGCAGAGAAACCACCGATCTGCCCACAGTTGGTATCCCCCTAACAACTATTCCAGAGCGAACTCCATGGAAAGATGAGCATAGACTATCATTACAAATCCAGACAAAAGTGAGAGGAATATTTGACAAGGAAGATCAGAACAGTGTGCAGCGCAGAACAGCCACTCTCAGCTTCCTTGATGAAGAATACCCACAGGACCTCTGGATCCGAGTCTACACAGATGGGTCAGCACAAAATGCTGTTCGAAATGGAGGAGCGGGAGTGTACATAGAATACCCAAATAATACCAGGGACACAGCTAGAGTACCGACAGGAAAGTACTGCCATAACTACGATGCTGAAATTGAGGCAATCAAGATAGCAACAGAGAAATTACTAAATACCAGCAATGGTACACAACCTGTGGTGCTATTGACAGATGCAAAATCAGTACTCGAGGCGCTCCTGTCTGGGAAATTGCCAGTACTAAGGACACTACTTTCTGAACTTAGCAGTCAGCATAAGGTCACCATACAGTGGATACCATCCCACTGTGGAGTACCCGGAACGACAGAGCTGATCAATTGGCTAAGGAAGGAGCCAAAGAAGAACAGCCTGATGTGCCTGTAACATACCACCAAAAGAAAAGAATGATCAAATCAGTCAGAAAGCCACCAAAACCTGCTCAAGATGACTACCACGTTATGGATAGACCAGAACAAGTCATTATTCTGCGCCTCAGAACAGGACACAATAGATTACGCAACCACATGTATACAAAATTCAAGATTGGTGAAACAGCCATGTGCACATGTGGATTGGCGTCGCAGACAGCAGAGTACATACTCCAAGACTGCCCAAAATATAACATATCTATGCAAACCTTCTGGCCTAGAGAGACGACAGTGGAAGATAAACTCTATGGACCGCTGTGTGAACTGAAAAAGACAGTTCAATTCATACAAGAGACAGCACTGCAGTTATAGACATATTTCAAGCGAACGAAAGAAGAAGAAGAAGAAGCTTCTTCAAGTCACGAATAATTTTTTTTTCGGAAAATCGTGGTCGATATCTTCGGCCATTGTAGCGCAAAACTCTTTGAAAAATTGAGAAAAGTTTTCTTATTCCAATTGTGTTTCAAACAATGATTGCATTCTCCGAAATAATTTGATGATTCTGTAGAGGTTACGGACGAGGTTATCCTTTCCTTGAAGTTTCAAGTTCGGTTTATTCATGTGGGATGGGATGTCGAATAAAAATTACAACTTTGACAGCAAGATATGATCTGACAGCTGTGATTTAGCTCTATATTTTTTTTTCAGAGAGAAGAACATCTATTTCGTTTCAGAGCTTGTAAAAATTAAACAGAATGGAATCTTACCTGGGCCACCTGATGTGTGATAAGGCAAGCCACAGAATTCAGAATCCATTTCTTCAAGAAAAGCCTGGAACTGATGGTGATTGAGTGCATGTCCCCTAACGAAGTTCACAGCAGAAACGACTGGTTTCAGTACACAATAAATTTCTATGTGTTTCTCATAGAGTGCTTGCTGATCTATGGTGCATTGTATGATCAAAGCGCCAGGAATTTGCACATTTTCCAAATGAGTCTTGATCTGGCCCACCACATCCTTCCTCACTCCAGCCATGCTTTTTTCTCCATCTGCTGTAACACATCGAAGCTGATTCCACTGAGGTTTTAGTTTTGCAACAACAACAAATTTGCACTTCCACGAAAATGTCTTTTCCAGTTGTTGTTCCATGCATGCTGCAAACGTATGCCAACCCTTCTTTATCTGAAAGTCCAAATTGACACCACGAATGAGCACGAGAAGTTGCGACGTACTTGAGAGACCAGTAGACTCATCAAGCGCCAGAGAATACTACAAGTTCCTAGCTTTCTCGCGTATCTGTAGCACTATATTCTCTCCGTGTTCTTCTGTTCGCCCCAGAACTGAACTTGTTGAAAGGCTGGTAGTTCGTGTTTAGCTGTCATTTTACCAGTTCCACAATTACATTCATCGGTATCTCCTATCTTTAGTTTATTGAACAAGTGGTATTTCAGCCTGTTATGTTCCTGTGCGGAGTCTGAAGTTTGCTACTTGTTCTCTTCGGTCGAGTTTGTAATATGCATCATCCTTCTGGTGGCCTGGATGCTCTAATTCCCATTTGGTTCTTCTTCTTCTTCTGCGTTCATCCGGAGGTTTTTTTTCCGGACGTGATTGCGTTGTGCCTGTTTACAGCAGAGCTGCGTTCATGCGCCGTTAGGCCGACACATCTGACTTCTGCGGGCATTTGTTGACCGGGTTAACCTTCCCGGGGTTTCTTAGGACGTTTGACTATCACTGTTGTGGTGTTATCCCCCATCCCAGCTGGCCTTTATAGAACAGCCAAAGACATCCTGGTCAGCCCTAAAGGGAAAGCAGGAGTAGACCATGGGCATTCCCCGCCATCCAAGGAGGCTTCCATACTTGCAGAGCCGACATACAGCGCTCTGGTACTGGGCTCGCCCAAGGAATCGTCACGTCCTGCACATGGCTACTTAGCCTCACTTCCGTATATTGGGCCTTCCGTTCACCATATGCTGTTCTTCTGGAAACCAGAAGAATTCACTCTGCAGATGACATCCACACAGTGAGCTTTCGATTCGGACTTTCCATGTAATGGATTTGCTACCAAGCAATATTACATTTCGTGCCACAAGGACACTTTTTCCACCTTTTATGAAGCCCACACAGTGAGCTTTTGATTCGGACTTTCCACGTAATGGATTTGCTATCCAAGCAATATTCCATTTCATGCCTCTGGGACGCTTTTGTTACCGACATACCTGTGGTATGAAGTGCGGCAGACTAAATACTTCTTCATGCACCTTCAAATGACAACCTGAATGTAGTTAAAGTAAGCTGCAGTCAACTTAAGCTTGTTGATATCTCCATAGAGCTTGTCCTCAAATGAAGCAGGTGTGGGCCAAAATATCTTTCTCTGTTCTGCATATATTGGGCACTCCTGCAGCAAATGTTTAGCTGTCATTTTACCAGTTCCACAATTGCATTCATCGGTATCTCCTATCTTTAGTTTATTGAACAAGTGGTATTTCAGCCTGTTATGTCCTGTGCGGAGTCTGAAGATTGCTACTTGTTCTCTCTGGTCGAGTTTGTAATATGCATCATCCTTCTGGTGGCCTGGATGCTCTGATTCCCATTTGGTTCTATAAGTGCTTTTTATAAACCTCTTTGCCTCATTATAGGTTATGTCTATGTCAGGCTGTGGTATTCGTCCACCCTCTTTTGCTAGTCTGTCAGCTTCTTCATTTCCAGGTATACTGCAATGTGATGGGATCCACTGTATTACAACTGTTTTGGATTTCTGGCATAGACCATGGAGTGCTGCTCTTAGGTCAGCTAGTTCTATGCTGTTTTTGCTCTTCAGTATTGAGACAGCTAACTTTGCATCTGTGAAGATAGCTATTTGCTTCTCTTTATTTTCCTCCATCAAGAGCATTTCTGTTGCAGTTTTCAAAGCCTCTACCTCCGCTTTGAAGTTACTTGAAAATTTTCCAGTTGCCACTGACTGTGTTTTTTTCATTCCATTTTATTTAAATTTAGGAGAATTCCTCCTCCTCCGTTTTCTACTGGAGCTTTACCCGTGTCAGTCTTTCCAAGCACGGACACAGAATCAGATGAGTACATTTCCCGGGAAGGTTAACCCGGTCAACAAATGCCCGCAGAAGTCGGATGTGTCGGCCTCACGGCGCAAGAACGCAGCTCTGCTGTAAACAGGCACAACGCAGTCACATCCGAAAAAAAAATCAGGATGAACGCAGAAGAAGAAGAAGAAGAAGAAGAAGAAGAAGAAGAAGAAGAAGAAGAAGAAGAAGAAGAAGAAGAAGAAGAAGAAGATACGTACATTTTATTAGTTTAATAGTTTAATATTGTCATAGTGTGTTTCATGTAGGTTTGTGTTGGTTTGAATTTGTTTGTCCTGTGCTGACGAAGGCTTTGGCCGAAACGTCCAATTTGTCTCATGTAGTCGTGTTTTAGTAAAGCTCACAATCTACTTCTTGTTTTTTCTATTGAATTGTTTGCTGTTCCATCTGTATACGCATGGGTCCAATTACTGCTTGGGTAATGTTCTTTTATGTAGTTAATGGTTATTTTTCTTCTTTCGGTTTCATTCTGAGTGTTCTTTTTCTCAATACCAGGAATATTTTCTATCATCTCAGGCAGTTGCTGCTGTCTCCAAGCTGGGAACTTGTGTCCATTGTAAATGGATTTGACTTGATATGTTAAGTATGGGATCTGCCCTAATCTTTCGTTTTGCAGTTTCTACAAAGTTCCAAGCTTCAGTCTTCCTTTTCCAAAACCATTAAACCTGTTATACATAGTGTGATCTGTCAATCTTCTGAATTTTTCTGCTTGTTGCTGGGCTCTGCTATCTCTTATATCTTGCATTGGTTGTAAACAAGTGATCTTTTCTAGTTCATTAATAGGCTTGCAATGCCATATTCCAGTACTGGCCTCACCCGTCCAGTATATAACTTCTTGAGAACTTTCTCATCTGCTCCCCACGTTGTACCAGCAAGCTTTTTCATGATTGCCTATCTTTGCCTTGCTCTTGTTCGATTTTTCTCAACCCTGTGTCTTCCATGTCAGGCGACGATCAAAGGTGACTCCTAGATAGTTTGGATTTTCTTCATGGCGCAATATTTTTCCATTCAATACCAGCTTAGGTTGCTAAGTTTTATATGAGAGGGAGATCACTGTACATGTTGTTTTCTCCTCCCTTATCTTCACTAGCCATGATTTTGACCAGTCCTCTAGCGCTAATAAGACTTGCTGTATTCTGCTGTTAGCTGTACTAATATATTCTTCAGATGTCCATATGGCTAGGTCATCTGCAAAGGAGGATGTGTGTACTCTGGATGGAAAATTTTCTATGATGTCATTTATATATGCTAGGAATAATCATGGTGAAAGAACTCCTCCTTGGGGGACACCTTGCTCCAACAGCATCATTTTGCTGGTTTGTTCTTGTACTTTTGTCCTGGCAGTTCTGTTCTCAAGGTAGTGGCTGATCCATTTATATATTTCCCCACAAACATGCATTTTTTGCAGTTTTACTTTCAGTCCTTCCTTCCATACTTTATCAAATGCTTTTTCTAAATCTATCTAGACCGCTAGTGTGTGTTTTTTTCTCTTGGAAGGCATCCTCTGTTTCCTGAGCTATATAGATTATTTGATCTTCAGTGGATCTGTACTTTCTGAATCCTGCTTGGTGTGGTGTTAAGAGTTTGTTTTCTTCCAGATGCCATGTTGGCCTGCCATTGATAATGCGTTCTATTAATTTTCCTACACAGCTAAGTAAACTGATAGGTCGATAGCCATTTGGTTCTTCCAGGTCTTTTCCTTTCTTTGGGACTGGTATTAGTATAGCTTCCTTCCATGCCTGTGGGACTATTCCTCTCTTCCGGTTGTAATTTAGGACTGCTAGTAGTTTCTTTTTTGCCTTAGTGCCTAGTCCTATTAGCATTTCATTTGTGATACCATCCTTTCCTGGTGATTTCTTCTCTTTTAGGGTATTCATTGCCTGTTCCATTTCTTCCATTGTTAGATTTGCCATCATATATTCTGCTGCTGTCTCTGTATTACTATGACGTATCTGTTTGTCTTTGATTGCTTTCTTCTGTTCGGTTGTAATATCAATGTGGTTTACACTAGCATAGTGTTCCATTAGTGCATTTGCAGCCTTTTTTCCAATAAGCAAGGCATTTCCTTGTTTAATTGTTATTTGTTTGTTTCTAGGTCCTTCATTGTTCATGGCTTTCACTAGTTTCCATAGTTTGTTTCCATCCCTGTCAAAATTCAGGTTTTCTGTTTTTTCCCTCCAACATCTCTTGTTGTTTGATTTACTGTTCTTTTATATTTTGCTGAGATGGCTTTGAGAGCGATGTTCGCTTCATTTGTTTGTTCTCTCTCTGGCATCTTCAACTTTGTCCTCCAAAATGTGTAGTTCTTGAGTCCAGTATGGTTTGTAATTTTTCCTCGCTCCTCTTGGAATAGACACAGTGGCCGCCTGTATTATTGCTCTGTTTAGACTTTCCACCATTTGCTTTATGTTGCCATATCGTGTATTTATGTTTTCACAATATTTGTCTGTTAGTATGGCAAATCTGTCTCAATCTGCTCGTTTGTAATTCCAGCGGGGCAAAGGCTTTTGCTCCTGTGGAACATACTCTATGCTCATTGCAAGCTTGATTGGTCTGTGGTCACTACCTGCTAATTGGTCAAGCACATGGCGATCGATTTTGTGGAGGATCTCTCCTGTGCAGAAAGCTAAGTCTGGAGTAGAAGTGATAAACCATCTTCTGGAGTAGAAGCTCGGTGTGTCATCCGCTTTGTTGAGTAGATGGAGATTTGAGTCTATTTCCCAGTCCTCCACTTCATCTCCTCTTTTGTCAGTATATGGGTATCCCCATCTTTCTGAACGGCTAATAAAGTAGTAGTCATGGGTGGACCCCTCGAGGCAGGGGCCCGGCACTATCACCGCCTGATGGGACTTCGCGGGATTAGCACCATAACGATTAATTTTAAATTGTGACATCATGAATCAAGTTACTGCTTTGTGCTTTGTGCTGCTACACTGCTTTGTCAAGCCTGTGGCTCAGTACATCCGATTTGGACAATCATTTTTTGGGGGTGCTTTCCCTAGCTTTGACTGTCCCCAGTCTACCTACAAGGCAGCAGGTTTGTGTGTCTCTTCGTCTGGTCCCTCTCCCTTGACCTGTCCGACATGGGTGACCCTACCAGTAGCTGTGCTACCGTCGGCATAGCTCTTGGGGTCATTGGAACGCGCAAGGCCCCTCTTCCGGAGTAGAGGAGTCGTCATCTTCTGGAGTAGAAGCTCGGTGTGTCATCCGCTTTGTTGGGTAGATGGAGATTTGAGTCTATTTCCCAGTCCTCCACTTCGTCTCCTCTTTTGTCAGTATCTGGGTATCCCCATCTTTCTGAACGGCTATTAAAGTCTCCGGCATTAGTGCAGTTCTTGTTTGAGAGTGTAAGGTCCTTATCTGCTGGGCTATACAGATTGTAAATTCTTATTTTCACGTCCTTTATCATTATATCAACACCTATAATTTCCGTTTGGTTGTCAGAGATCACAGGTACTTCGCTGCAAGATATTGTATTTCGTGTAAGTATTAGAACTCCTCCTTTGTGTCCTTCGCGGTCAAAACGTGTGGCCTGGTATCCTCTGACTGAGAATTTGCGATTGGCATTGAGGTGTGTCTCTTGAATGCATGCCACATCTATTCTATCTTTATGAAGACACTGTGTTAGGGAGACTTTCTTGTTATAAACTCCTTCGGCATTCCACTGTAGTATGTTGAGTGTCCGAGGTGTTTGGTCAATAGCTCTTAACCTACTCCTCTGTGCCTTGACTCCACAGCACAGGGGAAGGTGACCACCAGTAGTCATGGGTGGACACCCTCGAGGCAGGGGGCCCGGCACTATCACCGCCTGATGGGACTTCGCGGGATTAGCACCATAACGATTAATTTTAAATTGTGACATCATGAATCAAGTTACGTTGCACTGCTTTGTCAAGCCTGTGGCTCAGTACATCCGATTTGGACAAGCATTTTTTCGGGGTGCTTTCCCTAGCTTTGACTGTCCCCAGTCTACCTACAAGGCAGCAGGTTTGTGTGTCTCTTCGTCTGGTCCCTCTCCCTTGACCTGTCCGACATGGGTGACCCTACCAGTAGCAGTGCTACCGTCGGCATAGCTCTTGGGGTCATTGGAACGCGCAAGCCCCTCTACCTCGTCACGGTGGACACACAGCAGAGGGGCTTTGGTTCTATAAGTGCTTTTTATAAACCTCCTTGCCTCATTATAGGTCATGTCTATGTCAGGCTGTGGTAGTCGTCCGCCCTCTTTTGCTAGTATGTCAGCGTCTTCATTTCCAGGTATACTGCAATGTGATGGGATCCACTGTATTACAACTTTTTTGGATTTCTGGCATAGACCATGGAGTGCTGCTCTTAGGTCAGCTAGTTCTACGCTGTTTTTGCTCTTCAGTATTGAGACAGCTGACTTTGCATCTGTGAAGATAGCTATTTGCTTCTCTTTATTTTCCTACATCAAGAGCATTTCTGCTGCAGTTTTCAAAGCCTCTACCTCCGCTTTGAAGTTACTTGAAAATAAAAATAATAATAAAAATCTGGAAGACAGAAGAATTACCCCATGACTGGAAAGAGTCATTATTGATACCTATCTTTAAGAAAGGAGTCAAGTTCCAATGTGAAAATTATAGAGGAATATCACTACTGTCCACAAGCTATACGATACTATCCGCAGTATTACTAAATAGACTAAAACCATATTCAGAAGACATATTAGGTGACTACCAGGCGGGTTTCAGACAAAACAGATCAACAATAGATCAGATATTTATCTTACGGCAAATAGCCGAGAAAAATTGGGAATATAAAAGAGATCTCCATAACATTTTTGTGGAATTTTAAAAAGGCTTATGATAGTGTCCATAGGAATAGTCTATAGAATGCTATTGCAGTCATTTGGAAATTTGGAATACCAAGGAAGTTAATCAACATCACCAGACTATGCATGGAAGATATTTATAATATAGTAACATATAAAGGCAGGAAATCAGACCCTTTCCAAATAACATCTTGCTTGAAACAGGGTGATGCACTATCGCCGCTACTCTTCAATCTGGCTCTAGAGAAAGTTGTAAGGAAGGTAAAGGAGAAATGTAATATTGGAGGAACATCCAAGCTGCTTGGTTATGCAGATGATATAGGTATTGTAGGGGAAAATGAACAAAAGACATTGGAAATATTGACCCACTTAAAGGGAAAAGCCCAACAGATGGGGCTGGTTATCAACCAAGATAAGACAGAATATATGGTAATTTCAAGAGAAGGAATGGCTAAAAACTCTGGCCATATATAAATAGATAATATGACCATTAAAAGAACGGAAACATACAAATACCTGGGTTCAATCTTCAACTGCTCCAACATCATAAGTGAAGAAATACGAACTAGAATCAATTCAGGAAATAGATCTGAAGTCTGGCTTAATAATTCTGAAGGCTAATAGACTACAATGTCTGGGGGCATATAGAAAGAATGGAAGATAACAGGGAAACAAAACTCGCTTACCCCTCTGCCGTGCGTCCACCTTGACGAGGTAGAGGGGCTTGCGCGTTCCAATGACCCCAAGAGCTATGCCGACGGTAGCACAGCTACTGGTAGGGTCACCCATGTCGGACAGGTCAAGGGAGAGGGACCAGACGAAGTGACGCACAAACCTGCTGCCTTGTAGGTAGACTGGGGACAGTCAAAGGCTAGGGAAAGCATCCCGAAAAATGCTTGTCGAAATCGGATGTACTGAGCCACAGGCTTGACAAAGAAGTGCAACGTAACTTTATCATTTCATGATGCCACAGATGAAAATTAATCGTTATGGTGCTAATCCTATGAAGTCCCATCGGGCGGTGATAGTGCCGGGCCCCCTGCCTCGAGGGGGTCCACCCATGACTACTGGTGGTCACCTTCCCCTGTGCTGTGGAGTCAAGGCACAGAGGAGTAGGTTGAGAGCTATTGACCAAACACCTCAGACACTCAACATACTACAGTGGAATGCCGAAGGAGTTTATAACAAGAAAGAATCCCTGACACAGCGTCTTCATAAAGATAGAATAGATGTGGCATGCATTCAAGAGACACACCTCAACGCCAAGCGCAAATTTTCAGTCAGGGGATATCAGGCCACACGTTTCGAACGCGAAGGACATAAAGGAGGAGTTCTAATACTTACACGAAATACAATACCTTGCAGCGAAGTATCTGTGATCTCTGACAACCAAACAGAAATTATAGGTGTTGATATAATGATAAAGGACGTGAAAATAAGAATTTACAATCTTTATAGCCCAGCAGATAAGGATCTTACACTCTCAAACATGAAAATAACTGACACAAAATGGATTATTGTCGGAGACTTTAATAGCCGTTCAGAAAGATGGGGATACCCAGATACTGACAAAAGAGGAGATGAAGTGGAGGACTGGGAAATAGACTCAAATCTCCATCTACTCAACAAAGCGGGTGACACACCGAGCTTCTACTCCAGAAGATGGATTACCACTTCTACTCCAGACTTAGCTTTCTGCACAGGAGACATACTCCACAAAATCGACCGCCATGTGTTGGACCAATTAGCAGGTAGTGACCACAGACCAATCAAGCTTGTAATGAATATGGAGTATGTTCCACAGGAGCAAAAGCCCTTGCCCCGCTGAAATTACAAACGAGCAGATTGGGACAGATTTGCCATACTAACAGACAAATATTGTGAAAACATAAATACACGATATGGCAACATAAAGCAATTGGTGGAAAGTCTAAACAGAGCGATAATACAGGCAGCCACTGAGTCCATTCCAAGAGGAGCGAGGAAAAATTACAAACCATACTGGACTGAAGAACTACAAAGTTTGGAGCACAAAGTTGAAGATGCCAGGAAGACAGCAGAGAGAGAACAAACAATTGAAGCGAACATCTCTCTCAAAGCCATCTCAGCAAAATATAAAAGAACAGTAAATCAAACAACAAGAGATTGTTGGAGGGAAAAAACAGAAAACCTAAATTTTGACAGGGATGGAAACAAACTATGGAAACTAGTGAAAGCCATGAACAATGAAGGACCTAGAAACAAACAAATAACAATTAAACAAGGAAATGCCTTGCTTACAGGAAAAAAGGCTGCAAATGCACTAATAGAAAACTATGTCAGTGCAAACCACATTGATATTACAACCGAACAGAAGAAAGCAATCAAAGATAAACAGATACATCATAGTAATACAGAGACAGCAGCAGAATATATGATGGCAAATCTAACAATGGAAGAAATGGAACAGGCAATGAATACCCTAAAAAAGAAGAAATTACCTGGAAAGGATGGAATCACAAATGAAATGCTAATAGGACTAGGGACAAAGGCAAAAAAGAAACTACTAGCAGTCCTAAATTACAGCTGGAAGAAGGGAATAGTCCCACAGGCATGGAAGGAAGCTATACTAATACCAGTCCCAAAGAAAGGAAAAGACCTGGAAGAACCAAATGGCTATCGACCTATCAGTCTACTTAGCTGTGTAGGAAAATTAATGGAACGCATTATCAATGGCAGGCTAACATGGCATCTGGAAGAAAACAAACTCTTAACACCACACCAAGCAGGATTCAGAAAGTACAGATCCACTGAAGATCAAATAACCTATATAGCTCAGGAAATAGAGGATGCCTTCCAAGAGAAAACGCACACACTAGCGGTCTGGATAGATTTAGAAAAAGCATTTGATAAAGTATGGAAGGAAGGACTGAAAGTAAAACTGCAAAAAATGCATGTTTGTGGGAAAATGTACAAATGGATCAGCCACTACCCTGAGAACAGAACTGCCAGGACAAAAGTACAAGGACAAACCAGCAAAATGATGCTGTTGGAGCAAGGTGTCCCCCAAGGAGGAGTTATTTCACCAACATTATTCCTAGCATATATAAACGACATCACGGAAAATTTTCCAGCCAGAGTACACACATCATCCTTTGCAGATGACCTAGCCATATGGACATCTGAAGAATATATTAGTACAGCTAACAGCAGAATAAAGCAAGCCCTATTAGCACTAGAGGACTGGTCAAAATCATGGCTAGTGAAGATAAGTGAGAAGAAAACAACATGCACGGTGTTCTCCCTCTCAAGTAAAACTCAGCAACCTAAGCTGGTATTGAATGGAAAAATATTGCGCCATGAAGAAAATCCAAACTATCTCGGAGTCACCTTTGATCGTCGCCTGACATGGAAAACACAGGTTGAGAAAAATCGAACAAGAGCAAGGCAAAGAATGGCAATCATGAAAAAGCTTGCTGGTACAACGTGGGGAGCAGATGAGAAAGTTCTCAAGAAGTTATATACTGGACGGGTGAGGCCAGTACTGGAATATGGCATTGCAGCTTGGGCAACAGCAGCTAAGTCAAACTTTAACAAAATAAGTAGAGTCCAAAACCAAGGAATGCGAATCATAACTGGAAGCCTGAAGACAACGCCTATTAATGAACTAGAAAAGATCACTTGTTTACAACCAATGCAGGACAGAAGAGATAGCAGAGCCCAGCAACAAGCAGAAAAATTTAGAAGATTGACAGACCACCCTATGTATAACAGGTTTAATGGTTCTGGAAAAAGGAAGACTGAAGCGTAGCAACTTTGTAGAAACTGCAAAACGAAAGATTAGGGCAGATCCTATACTTAACATATCAACAGTCAAGTCCATTTACTATGCACACAACTTCCCAGCTTGGAGACAGCAGCAACTGCCTGAGATGATAGAAAACATTCCTGGTATTGAGAAAAAGAACACTCAGCATGAAA
>JACEFZ010005488.1:0-37500 GCA_014155875.1 Cepaea nemoralis
ACAAGTTCAAAGCAGAAAACAAAAAAAGAGTCACAGACCCATAGCAGACAATTGCTCTGGGAGAATTGGTTATTATTGATGTATGACTGATTGTATGACTAATGTATGACTAATGTATGACTGATTGTATGACTAATGTATGACTGATTGTATGACTAATGTATGACTGATTGTATGACTAATGTATGACTGATTGTATGACTAATGTATGACTGATTGTATGACTAATGTATGACTGATTGTATGACTAATGTATGACTGATTGTAAGACTAATGTATGACTGATTGTATGACTAATGTATGACTGATTGTAAGACTAATGTATGACTGATTGTATGACTAATGTAAGACTGATTGTATGACTAATGTATGACTGATTGTATGACTAATGTATGACTGATTGTATGACTAATGTATGACTGATTGTATGACTAATGTATGACTGATTGTATGACTAATGTATGACTGATTGTATGACTAATGTATGACTGATTGTATGACTAATGTATGACTGATTGTAAGACTAATGTATGACTGATTGTATGACTAATGTAAGACTAATGTATGACTAATGTATGACTAATGTATGACTGATTGTATGACTAATGTATGACTGATTGTATGACTAATGTATGACTGATTGTATGACTAATGTATGACTGATTGTAAGACTAATATATGACTGATTGTATGACTAATGTAAGACTAATGTATGACTAATGTATGACTAATGTATGACTGATTGTATGACTAATGTATGACTGATTGTATGACTAATGTATGACTAATGTATGACTGATTGTATGACTAATGTATGACTGATTGTATGACTAATGTATGACTGATTGTATGACTAATGTATGACTGATTGTATGACTAATGTATGACTGATTGTATGATTAATGTATGACTGATTGTATGATTAATGTATGACTGATTGTATGACTAATGTATGACTGATTGTATGACTAATGTATGACTGATTGTATGATTAATGTATGACTGATTGTATGACTAATGTATGACTGATTGTATGACTAATGTATGACTGATTGTATGATTAATGTATGACTGATTGTATGACTAATGTATGACTGATTGTATGACTAATGTATGACTGATTGTATGACTAATGTATGACTGATTGTATGATTAATGTATGACTGATTGTATGACTAATGTATGACTGATTGTATGACTAATGTATGACTGATTGTATGATTAATGTATGACTGATTGTATGACTAATGTATGACTGATTGTATGACTAATGTATGACTGATTGTATGACTAATGTATGACTGATTGTATGACTAATGTATGACTGATTACTGAAGTGGCTAGCCTGACATTCTGATGGTTCTGGGCTTGAGCGTTATAGGGGTGGGCGTTGGAATCTGTAAATAATTGATCTAGGCTCCCAGCTGGACCCAGCCCAAAATGGGTACCATGGAATATTGTGGGAAGTAAATGCGTCCGGGGAGACACTGACAACATGACCCAGCGCGTGTCCCAGACACTGACCACGTGACTCAGCACGTGTCCACTGGGAGATTACAATTATGGGCGTGGCACCGTGTCAATGTCAGACGATGACCAGGAACTCATGCAATAAATCACTGTCACTGATGTAAGGAAGAGAGTGCTGAAGTGCTGTGTAGAGCCTGGTTTGCTGTATGGCTGTGAATCTTGGAATGTAAATAAACAAATTAGGAAGAACTTGGAAGCAACAGAGATGTGGTTCCTGAGACGAATGTTGCGAACTTTGAAATGTCAGAGTAACTAACAATGATTGTCTGAAAGAGGCTAATGAAACTAGAAAACTATATATAACAATACGAAATAGATAAACAGCTTTCTTTGTTCATGTGATGGGAAAGCAGGCATTGGAGAACATCGTAACCACTGGAAAGATCGAGGGGAAGAGAGGCAGAGGCAGACCAAGAGAAATTATGCTGGATGGATTGAGACGGTGGCATGGTGGAATATCAGCAGCAGAATTGATCCAGAAAACCAAAGACCGAGATCTATGGAGAGCCATGAACACTCACGCCAGCTGGCATGGCACCTCGTGATGATGATAGCATGTGATTCAGGTGTATTGTACTATTATTCAATAAATTATGGGATATACCTGAGGTATGATGGTGATAATAAGCACCATATGACCAAAGTAAACGAGCAATGACGTCACTAACTTGCTGTAACTGAACATGGCAGCTGAGGTGGTGTAATGGCTACACCTGCGGGCCTTATAGTCTTGAGTTCGAATCTCCAAGAGGTGATTTAAAAAAAAATGATTTGCGTTCCAGGTGGACATAGTATAAATTAGGTACCAAAACGTGTCTTAGGACGTAAAGACGACAAACCAGAGACTGACCATATCAACCATAGAGTGACGACTATATCTATAACATATCGTCCAGTTGGGTTGTCCATCAAGAATGATGATGACCATTCATTTCATCCAGTGGGGTTGAAAGTATGGAGCCGTGAGTTCTAAGATGGCTGATAAGGCCTGTTTTATCTGGAAATGTTCTTTGACAATGTGGGCAAAGAATGCTTGATGTTCCAGGAGGAGGATCTCCTGTTGTAATTATTTACTGACAGATGTAACATACCCACATTCTACAAGCTGTCAACGTGGAAGAGAACTGGCACACAAACACCATCATATCCAGAAAACTGACATACTTTGGCCATATTAAATGTCACAGAGGCTGGGAGAAAACAGTGAAGGAAGGCGTGGTTCACGGAAGAAAAGGCTGGGTTCGACCAGCACGGAGATGAACACAGGTCATTGCAGACATCTCGGACATGAGATTGCATTCATCATCATCAAGTGCTGTGCCGACTGTCGTGGTAGATCACACTTCTCTACACGTTGCCATCTCCAGAGACATATACACCCCGTGCGGAGACATATACACCCCGTGCGGAGACATATACACCCCGTGCGGAGACATATACACCCCGTGCGGAGACATATACACCCCGTGCGGAGACATATACACCCCGTGCGGAGAAGACCGTCTGTGCCGAGACATATACACCCTGTGCGGAGAAGACCGTCTGTGCCGAGACAGGAGACTGTCTTGTTCTCTTCGCTGTCTCCCTCCATCTCTCTTTCCACATATCTGTCCAGTTGTCACAATATATTCTAGTCTTTGTCTTCTCATAACGTGACTGCTTCTTCCTGATGTTTCTGATAAGTTGTCTGTGGTGTTTTAGACTCTTTTAACAAGTTCAGTGCCGCAGAAAAAGTAGACCTGGATCAAGCAAAAATGGATGGAGGAAAATGGGAATTGGGGATGTGTCACAGTTATAACGTACATGGTGTTAATTTGGTATCAGTCATGTATTATAACGCAAAGACAACATTTCAGCGATATATAAGGTACAGACGGATACGGGATGCGAGTTAAGACGATTAATCATCCCATGACACTTCATCAGTTAACACGATTTAATAACACATGTTGACACTGTCGAATGCATTAGGATGGGGGATATGGTAAAGTATTGGGTATATTTTAATGAATCAGGGTGAGTGCGACGTCCTGCAGAGAACAGGATACACGATAATGATGTCTAGCTACCATAAATATAGCAATGCATTTTTCTAACACAAACACACACGCACGGACAGACGCACAATTGCCATAGCTACTTGGACTCACCCTTAAACTGCCGGTGACTGAAGTACGGGAGAGAACTGGGCAAATCTCCTCACAAAAATCTGAGGACAAAGGAATGTAAACTGTGAAAAGGGAAGTAATTATTAATGAGAGTGAATATGGCATCAACAAGAGAGTAGTAGTAGTAGTAGTAGTAGTAGTAGTAGTAGTAGTAGTAGTAGTAGTAGTAGTAGTAGTAGTAGTAGTAGTAGTAGTAGCAGTAGCAGCAACATCATCAGCATCATCAGTAGTAGTTGTAATAGTAGTGGTAGTAGTGGTAGTAGTAGTAGAAGTAGTAGTAGTATTAGTAGTCGTAGTTGTGGTAGTAATAGTGGTAATAGTGGTAGTAGTAGTAGTGGTAGCAGTGGCAGTAGTGGTAGTAGGTAATAGTAGAAACATCAGCAGCAGTAGCAGCAGTAGCATTATTATTATTATTATTATTCTTATTATTATTATTATTATGATCATCATCATCATCATCATCATCATCATCTTCATCACCATCATCATCATCATTAGTAGTAGTAGTAGTAGTAGTAGTAGTAGTAGTAGTAGTAGTAGTAGTAGTAGTAGTAGTAGTAGTAGTAGTAGTAGTAGTAGTAGTAGTAGTAGTAAGGCCATTATTATCAATATTACTATAATCATCAACAAAAGCGTGGGAGGCAGTCTCGCGCGATCTCGCGAATCTTGGATCAGCTCTGTGATTTTGGCCCTACAATGACCAAGTCATATAGGTATAACTTTCTTTGTCTTCCCCTATTTCTGTTCTATTCGATCTTGCCAGTTGTCACCAAGTTCTCCAATTTATTTCTTCTCATAACGGCCCCAAATATTGTGATTATCTATGTCTAATTTCTCTAATCAGTTTATGATTTTCATTTGTTTCTTGTGGGACTTGCTTATTGCTTTTTCTGTCTGTCCATGGAATTCTTTGCATTTTCCTTAGAAGCCACATTTCCACTGCCATTAGATGTTTCTCAGCTTGTCTGCCCATTGTCCTTGTTTCATATCTACATAACACTATTAGCTCCATGTAGCACTTCAACATTCTTTTGCTGGTTGCAACTGATATCTTTTTATTGGCCAGTATGCATTCCATCGGACAAAGGTAACCTTTGCCATAGCGATTCTTGTTCTAGTTTCTTCAGGGCACCACCAATGAGATGTTATGGCTATTCTAATCTCTTCATGGCAAATCCCATCAAATATTATGAATATTCTAATCTCTTCAAGACACCTCCCATAAGATGTTGTGTCTGTTCTAATCTCTCCAAGGCACCTCCCATAAGATGTTCCGACTGTTCTAATCTCTTCAAGGCACCTCCCACAAGATGTTGTGTCTGTTCTAATCTCTCCAAGGCACCTCTCATAAGATGTTCCGACTGTTCTAATCTCTTCAAGGCACCTCCCACAAGATGTTGTGTCTGTTCTAATCTCTTCAAGGCACCTCCCATAAGATGTTACGACTGCTGTTCTAATCTCTTCAAGGCACGTAACATCAGATGTTATGACTGTTCTCATCTCTTCAAGGCACTCCCCATCAGACTGTTCCAAGATAATTGTATAGATACACCAGCGTCGTATGACTTTTTAAATAATAACCGTCGTAAACAACAACTACTGCCACTGATACTAATAGTAACACTACTACAACTACTACTACTATTAAAACAAAACCAAATACAAGAAAGATACTACTGCAATAACAACAACAACACCAACACCAACAAAAACAAAAACAAAAATAATAACTACTACTACTACTACTACTACTACTACTACTACTACTACTACTACTACTACTACTACTACTACTACTACTACTACTACTACTACTACTACTACTACTACTACTACTACTGATACTACTACTACTACTACCCCTACCACTACAGCTACTACTACTACTACTGTTGCTACTACTACTACTACTACTACTACTACTACTACTACTACTACTACTACTATGTTGATTTGTCGACCTTGTCCTGGGGAAGTAAATTACAAGTAACTCAGAAGTCGGAGTGCGTTCGCCTATTGGCGTGGGATGCTGGTAACAGGGAAAGCTAACCCACACGCAATAATCAGTGCAGCGTGCCCTAAGTTTTTGTTCGAAGGGAGAGGGGGAAAAAACACAAAACAAAAGCTTTTAGGAAGCGAAGTAACTCATTCCATGATCCATCACTGTAGCAGTTATATCCCTTTAATAGTCATCTAACAAATTATGAAACACGAAAGACTGAACTGCTGTACGAGCTGCCGTGGTGTGGTGGCTAGACCTTGCCTCTCGTCCCATGGTCATAGGTTGCAATTGACCTCGGTTCCTAGGAAGATCCAACCTGAAATGGGTACTAGGCAGTGACAGTGACCACATCACGTCTGAAGTCTCGATTGATCTATACAAGATGTCAGTATACCACCACATGTACAATGAGCTAAAGGCGTGTACATTTGTGCCTTATGTTTTAGCTCCTTGTTTTGTCATGGCGGATGATGTAACAAGATGACTGGTATTTGTCCATCAAGTATGGCGATGACCGTTCATTTCATCCAGTGGGTTTGAACGTTTGGGGCCGTGAGCTCTTAGGTGGCTGGTAAGGCTTATCTTGGCTTGAAATGTTCTTTGACAATGTGGACAAAGAATTCTTGACGTTTCTGGAGGAGGATTTCCTTCAGTGGTTTTTCTGTCTTGCCTTTTCCTCACAGCTCTTGCAGTTTTTTTTCTTTCTATCCAACGTTTTCTTCACAGCTCTTGCAGTCCTGTCTGCCTCACAGGTGACCACACCCTTGCGTAATGATGTACGCCATGAATTTCGGTGTTTGGCAGTAGTCTCCCAGGTGTCATGATGAATTCCAAAAGTTTTGAGTGATATCGTCATGTTGCCTTTAAAGGCGTTTCCTCAGCTGTTTTGGGAAAGTTTACAACAGAGCAACAGATGTCTAGACACTTGCCTGCCAACGATAGAGTTATAGGTTCTAATCCGTATCAATGACATTTTAAAAATGGACGTAGGCTCCCAGATCTAGACAGCCAAAGTTGGTACAATGACATGTCATGGGAGGCGAAGACGGAATCAATTTACGGTTTTCTTTTGTTTCTTGTAGACTTGCTCTTTGGATTTTCTGTCTGTCCATGGTATTCGTTGCATTTTCCCCAGAAACCACTTTTCCACTAGCTCATAGTGATAATGTAATTAATTAGTATTCAGCCACATGTCAACACTCAGATTATCAGAGGTGGCGTGTAGACATTCTGGACTGAAATAGAGGCCGTTTATTTTACTCGATGCTGTGAACATAAACAATACATATTACTTTACCATGTAAATACCACGCTTTCCGGCATGGCACATGATTGATTGATTGATTGATTACTTTACAGACACAAACACTCACACATGTATAAATACACATAATACCTATATACACACATTCATACATCATATACACAAACTCTCATAGTTATGCACCCACTCAATAATTCACAAATATACACTCATTTGCACTCCCACATACCCACTTACAATTACACACTAACAAACATTTACTCATACGCACTTTATTTTCTCTCTCTCTCTCTCTCTCTCTCTCTCTCTCTCTCTCTCTCTCTCTCTCTCTCTCTCTCTCTCTCTCTCTCTCGCCCACATACCCTAACTCATACATTAAAGAAACTAGAACATCAAGCAGAGCCACAAGAAGGATACAGATAAGTAACTTTTATATTTATAAGTTCATGTAGTATGTTTCATGAAATTGTGTCGGTTTGTGCATCTTTATTCTGCGCCGACGAAGGCTTTAGCCGCAACGTGCATTTTGTTACATGTAATCTTGTTCTAGTAAAATTCACAATCCACTTCTCGTTTTCTGGTGATTCATTCATTGCCTGCATCATTATATAAAAGGGGTGTTCATTTGAAATCCGTTCGTGCCACACCGCGCGTAATTGCGTACGTTGAACATGATCATGTCATAGTCATATGATAAGTACTGACGAATGAATAAAAGAGCACGTGCTTCTTGTCCCATGATGCATAGGTTCTGTTTCTGACCGTTGAGAAAATGGCCGGGTTGATCCAAAATCCGCCCAAAGAAGCTCAAAGAGCGATGATTCAGTTTCTTTCATTTGAAGGATGTCGACCAGTGTTGCGATCTCCTTTTGATGAAAAAGCACCAAAATCGACCCAAAAAAGCACCATAAAGCACCACATTATTTTTGGAAACACAAAAAAAAAAAAAAAAAAAAAAAGCACCAGCGGTTTTTATTACAAATGTAACAAGGTAGCACATTATAATTTATTATTATCACTTCATATTAGAATGAAGTTTATTCCAGTTTATTCCAAATCCCAATCAGAACTACTCTCGAGCCAAAACAGTAGTAAATTGCAAAAATATATTTTGGGAAAACACTAAAACAAGCACTGGCGGTATTCATTCAAAATTTTATAAAGTAGCACATTATAATTTATTATTATCACTGAATATTAGAATGAAGTTTATTTCAGATCTGCTAAATCCCAGTCAAACAACTCCTCTTCAATTTCTGTAGCTAATCCTGCTGTGTTTGCTCCTGCGATAATGATGATAATTGTGATGATGATGATGATGATGATGATGATTGAAAGAAACGTGTATATTTCTCCTGTGATCCACTTTTTCGTAGAATATCCTTAGGTAGTTTATAATTATGACAGCATTTGCCATATCTTTTCATTTCATATCTAATAGTCAAAACAGCTGTCAAACTCTAGATGCTCAGTCTGTTCCGCTATTTTGATTTAATTAACTAACTTCTGACTGAAAATACGCCCCACGAGCGCATTAGAATGAGGTAAAATGAGCACAGTTAAAGCTAAATCTGTAAGATCTTGGAAAGGATTTTCACCGGTGGCATCCCTGTATGAGGCTATTTCTGCCCACAGTCCAAGTGTGTCAGAGGTCTGTGTCCACTGCATATGATGAAGTTTTCTCCACTGGAAATCGATGCGAGTGAAAGAAGCTGCATCTTCTACAAACATTATAGCAAGATCCAATATACAGAGCTTCATTGGCTGTAGACATTCACTTCCACTAAGACATGACATGGACTGCAAAACTCGAACGTTATCGGGCAAACTTAAACGCAGCTGTGTCAACAGCTCTATTAAAAACTGGATGCATCTTCCACGAATTTCTTTCTCATCAGGAACCTGGTAGCCTGCTATTTTTTTTCTCAAACTAATAACCTAGATTGGGATTAGGATCTAAATAATCTTGAATAGCATCACTTTCTGTTATTTTTTTCCCAGGAATAGCAATCTTTGAACTGATAGAATCAATGAGCTGGACAAGATCGCTGAGTAGTTTTGTTTGATCCTGTATATCTGCTTCGAATTTCTTATTCACACTTTGAACTTCTCCGAGAATATGCTTGAAAAATATGAGATTCACATAGTTTTTCATGTCGCTAAACATAGAATGTAGAAGTTCTGCTGTATAACAGAACTCGTTGAGTCTTGATATATCAAAATGAGTTCTGAGCTCGAACCACTGCTGCAATTTTCTGACAATGGCAGATTGAATGGATATCCATCGTGTCTGGCTTAATTGAACAACCTTCAGCGGATGTTGTCCATCATTTACTGAAGCAAAAAGCTTCCCTGTACTTTGCTTGACGAAGACTTGAGTGAGAAAACCAGTTATATGTTTCTCTAATCATGAACTCTATGTTCCTGGGCAGACAAGCAGCTGCAGCCTGTGACACTGCCATCTGAAGGGAATAACATACACACCTAACTAGTACCAGATGAGGAACTTCGGATTTTAATTATGTATATACTCCATTGTTTACACCTGCCATGACAGATGCATTGTCAGTATCGTGTGCAACTAGTCTTTGCAACTCGAGTCCATTCTTGTTTAAACAATCTTTTAACGCATTGCATATTGCCTGCGCGATGTAGTCACTCACTTCAACTAAATCTAAGTAACCACAAACTGCTTTCTTGTCTCTGAATAATATCTAATAGCTACGCCGAGTAGCTTAGTTTAAGAAATGTCATTGCTCTCATCAATCAATAAGCTGTATTTACTTTTGCCAATGTCAGCTATCAAGTCTGTTGTAAAATATGGTGCAAGTAGTAGACACCTTGCAGTCTTGACAGACCAAAGTATGTGAGTGGAATGTGGCCAATATTCCAACACAATGTCTGGGCAGAGCTTCAGAGATCATGTGATGCCCAAACGACATGATCCCTCCCTCGGCCTAGTCTTGTGTATTCCAGAGGAATGGGTAACCAATACGTCTGGCACAAGGTAGGCTGCAGACGCTGGCGGCTCAGCGTCAATCCACCGAGACCTCACCACCACGAGCCGGTGGCGAGTTATGGCCAGACCCTGACACCCAAGGGACCCGGCTTAGAGGCGTTCAGCCATGTCCCACAGGTGAGGGCCTTGTACGTGCCCGGACCAGTGAGGGCGCGCACATCTGTCATCACAAGTGTCCGGACCTGTGGAAAGCGTGCACTATCGTCAGACTCCCCGCCTGACTTATAGCGGTCCCCGCGACCAGCGGGAATAGGCCCGCCATAGCTACCGCAGGAGATATTTCCTGTCTGTTTGCAAGCAAATCTCCCATACTTCCACTGTGCGGATCTCGCGACCAGCGAGAATAGGCCCGCCGGAGATTATGCTCGTCTGCTGCGAACAAATCTCTACCGAGAGACTGTGACTGAATAAGTAAAGAAACGATAAAAGAAACGATAAAAGTAGTGGTATTTCAATTGCGCTTGCGCTCCCACCTATGCTACATTGAAATAACTGCTCTGCACTTAGTTCTCCTAAGCTTAAAGTTCTTGCAACCTTTGCTGTCACCAAAGTGTACCTTGCAGAGTTCACTTAAATGGTCAACATCGCGAAGCGAACAATGGCCAGCTATGACCAAAGACATGCATTCTTCTGTTTCTTTGACATCATCTTTCAGTTTGTCAAATGCAATTGTTGTTTGTCTTTGTGTACTGAATGGTTGTTCGGCTTTCTGATGTTTCGTTGTATTCTTGTGCCTCTCAATATCATGTAACCTGGCTGCCATTGAACATTTGCATTATTTGCAAAAATACTTAGTATTATCCCCTTCTACTTTTAACAACCATTTTGAAATCTCGAGTCACTGACCCTCTGTCCGCTGAAATGTTGAGAATATTTCTTGCTCATGGTGAAACACAAATAAGCTTAAATGAAAGGATAATGTAGACACCACAAAATTATGAACTCGATTACAAGCTAATGTATTGACGTTTGGACTTGTCTGCAAGATGGCGTTCGCTTTCAGCTAAATCGTAGTAAAGGGAGTTAAATTAGTTGAATATTGTGCGGTAACGCACTAAGACTGTTTTACTCCCTCGCTCAGTTCAAATTCGGCTTTTTAGTGTCCCAAAAATGATTTTTAAAGTAATTTTTACCTACTCCCCGCGCAAAAAAAAAAGCACCAAAAAGCACCCCCCCCCCCCCCCCCCCAACAAACAAAAAATAAAATATATATATATATATATATATATAAAAAATAAATAAATTGTGAAGCACCAAATTCACGCTACCGCGCTAAATGTAAAATTTTGGCACCAAATGACTTGAAAAAGCCCTAAATTTGGTGCGAAAACCGTCAAAATGGCAACACTGATGTCGAGCAGTGGACATTCATCGAATAATGCAGGCAGCGTACGGTAAGAAATGTGTGTCGAAGACAACAGTGACAGACTGGGCACGAATGTTTAGGAAAGTACGTCAGTTCACTACACATCTTCGAAGGCCGGGGCAAGCGCATATTGTTGCAAAGGGGAGAAAAAACCATCGTCAGAATTGATGCAGCAGTACAGAAGAACCGTTATCGAAGCATACGTTCGCATACAATTTGATGTGCCAATTGGGACAATTCAAAAGGTCGTTCGTAAGAAACTGCAATATCGGAAGGTGTGTTCACAGTGGGTACCACGGTTGTTGACCGACCACCAAAAAGAGGACGCATGGGATGGTGTTTAAACCACTTGCTGCGTTACAGAGTGGAGGGTGATGCATTTCTCTTCCGCATAGTGGCGGGCGATGAATCATGGTGTCACCACTTTGAGCCGAGCAGCAAAAGAGAGAGCATGCTGGATCACCAAAAGCCAAAAAATTCAAGTTACAGGTTTCCGCTGGTAGGGTTATGCTGAGCGCATTTTTTGACCATGAAGGGCTATTGTTGACCGACTTTAAAGAACCTGGTGTCAACATCAACTCTACCCACTACTTGCAAACACTAGAAAAGCTGCAAAAAGCCACCAAGAATAAAGGACACGGCATGCTTTCTAGCGGTGTGATTTTGTTGCACGATAATGCTCGTCCGCATGTCGCAAAGATTGTGCAGGAAGCATTATCAAGGAAGAAGTGGTGTCACATGCCTGTGTTCAGTGGCATTAAGGTGAGTGGCCGTACAATATATAAACAGTTCAAGAGGTGAAAGGGCATTCACCGGAAAGAGAATATAAGGAGATAAACGGTAAGGGAGAGGGGCTGCAAGAAGGGGCAGACAGTTGGAGCAGTGAGGTTGTGTGTTGTGTGTGAGGCATTGTGGGGGATGGAATTGTTGAGAAGAGAGGGACAAAGACTGACGGGGGGCAGTTGATGT
The DNA here is from genome assembly GCA_014155875.1 of Cepaea nemoralis. Taxonomy (NCBI): domain Eukaryota; kingdom Metazoa; phylum Mollusca; class Gastropoda; order Stylommatophora; family Helicidae; genus Cepaea; species Cepaea nemoralis. Next base: position 12,319 of record JACEFZ010005488.1, read on the forward strand.
TTGGACCCCGAGCTGAGAGGACAGTTGAGTCTAGACCGGACCAGGAGAAGGTCGTGGTCTGAGAAAGTGAAGAATTGTGACGGAGTTCTGAAGATAACTCCGCACTGTGGGTTCCAGGGATAGTGAGTGGAATTCGAGACCCATAGTGGGTTACTTTGAGTCGGGCCTAGAGAGAGGCTAGTATACCTGTCGTGTGGGACGATATTTTAGTAGCCTGGAGAGGCAGTGCTATTCGACGTGTTCCATTGAGATGGAGATATATTCTTAGAGAATTATTGTTCCTGGATTTTTATGCTACATGTGTCTGTGTTAATTCATCATTAAAGGAATATTATGTGCGCAAATTAACGCTTGTTCACTGACTGGTGTTTGGGTGTGATGCATCTTGGTTAATCTGTTGTTCAACCTCATATTGTTACAAGGACATACCCTAGACACAACCATAGCCACTCTATCTGTCACTTAGTCAACATTCACTTTGTGACAAGTGGGAAATTCTGCAACATCCAGCCTGTAGTCCTGATTTGTCACCATGTGATTTTCATTTGTTCGGACCTCTAACAAAAGCTCTCAAGGGGCAACGATTTCATACAGATGCAGACGTAATAAACGCGGTAAACACTTGGTTAAATGAGCAACCTCAATCATTATTTGCGGACGGCATTCGCCGCCTATCTAAGCAATGGGATGCTTGCCTAAATGCCTACGGCGACTTCTTCTGACCAACTCATGGTGCATAATTCATTCAAAATGAATGCTTTGTTTAATTTTACCACACCTGTTAATATTTCTTTCATGCTTTTGTAATAAACCCAGACCAGAGAATGCTTTTCATACTATACCAGCACTTGATCGTCAGTGATTGATTATGGACTAGGACTGCTCATTGTCTCAAAGAGTCAGCTGGTGAAGATAGAGCGCATACAGAACGAAGCTATGCGGGTCATTCTGGGATGCACCAGAGACACCCCAGTAGTGTGTATGCGTTACACCCTTGGTTTGCCGACTGTTTCTGGTAGGCTCAAGGTGAGGCAGGCGAAGGCATACCTCAGAGTAGCTGCAGACACAGATCACCCACTGCATGAGGCGCTGGACGCAGTTAAGGGTCAGCGACTGATAAGAGGGAAATCATGGATGGCTCAGGCGGAGGATACGATCAGACAGATGTGCCTCTTGTAGAACATTAGGCGAGGAGAGGAGTGGATCAGAGTGCCAGCGGAGCAGCCAGACTTGTGCAGAGTTATAATCACATTGAGCCAGGAGTGCAGGGAGTGGCCAGCAGGGGCCACGGAAGTGGAAATCCAGCAACTAATTCAGGATAATGTCCGCTCTGGTGATGTGATTATCTACACAGATGTTCAGTGTCGAGAGTTAGGAGAAGTGCCTGAGGGTTCATAGCAAAAGCTAATGGCCGACGTTTGGTGCAGGAGAGCCTGGCATATGATACCACAAAATCTAGTTTAAGAATGGAGGTGGAGGCGGTCAGTGCAGGATCGAGAATACGATACACACGCACATCGTGATTGTATCTGAGTCAGAAAGCATGCCGAGGAAGGTGAGGACAGGCATGATTCGTGCAGAGTGGCTTGCTTCGCTTCGGAAGTCACTGGTGACAAGCATCGTCTGGATCTTTTCTCCGGGGCATGCTGGTGTGCTGGGGAATTAACAGGCTGACAGATTGGCTGGCTCTGCAAAACTTGGTGGAGTATTGATGCATGACAAGGTAGACGTGGTTGCGGCCTTATGTGAGCACGTATACACCTCGGAGGAGCAAATTGATCATCATGGTCTGGCAAGAATGAGACAGCGAGGAGTGACGAGGGGATCTGGCCGACGCTCGACGCTCAGAGGAAAGGCGAGACGGACATATAATCAGATTGCTACTGGCACTATTGGTGCTGGAACTCTTCTGTGGCTGCTGAGGATGGGGACGGAGCGCCTATGTGAATGCTGTGATGTCAGTTCCTCGATCAATCAATCATTAATAAATCCATTGGAACGGGTTTCAAATGAATGTCCCTAATACTATCAGACTGTAAGAAAATAAAAATTTAAAAAAAGAAAAAAAACTATAAGAAAGAGACAAACATCATTCTTTGGTCATATGGTGAGAAGAGAGGCAACTGGAAACATCGTGAAAACTGGAGAGATCAAGACTCATCGAGGAAAACACACACAGACGCTATTGTCTACACAGACTAGAGATTTTACAGCTGATTCTCCTCGCACCCGATGATGATAATCTTAACGAAGCCTGGAGAACAAGCGTCCCGTTCACGCGGGATCTAAATTAGCTCGCAATATTTGCAAACACGTCAGAGATAAGCCTAGTCTGAAACCGCTGCACGGTGTGTGGGCTGGAACTAACGACCTCCCAGTCGGGGTCCCCAGGCTTCCCCACCTGACAGATATCGCGTCTAGGTGTCAATGTTTGTGGCTCCACGTCAAGATCTCCCTTTTACCCTCTGACATAGACACACTGGAAATGTATCAACCAATATTTTGCAGCGCAACAGTTTTATCTGATCTGTAAGAGGGCCGGATTTCTGCCTGTCAACATAATATAAACAACCCGAGAGAGACTGAAGACCCACTTAAATGAAGTAGAGCAGGATGTGTGTTACAGGGACACTAAGTGGAAGCAAACAAGAGTAATACAGTAACTTACCAATATAGCAGCCTAGGATTCTCAGATAAGTAGCAAATGGTTTTCCTTCAATGTTTTCATTTTCTCTTAATTTTTCTCATTGTTTTCATCTTTTCAGTATTCTCATCTCGTTCGTATGCCTTAATGTAGTCACTGGAATATCTTCTGTGTTATTATATGTTGTGTTTTGTGTATGTATTTGTTTGCTGATGAAGACTAGTCGCCGTAATTCTGTTCTGTAAAGCTGCATTACTTTGTGTTAGTTTATATTGTAACCCAGCAAGCATGTCGGAAGAGGCGACTGAGGAGGCATCCAGTGTGTGTTAACGGCACCATAAATGGAAGCAAATAATTGTAGCTGATATTGGTGGTTCTAACTTCACAGCAAAGAATCACTCCATAATGCTCTGTTCCTGTGCCAGTGAATATCACACAAAATGCTCCTCACTGTCCCTTGTGAAAAATGGAAGACAGCTGCCCCGACAAACCAACAGCACACACAGGCATACACGCATAAGGCCGCTGCCAGAATGCCAACATAACAGTCCGCCACTAACAATACAGTTCATCGTCGATGGAAGCGGCAGTCACTAGTAAAGCAGCAGATGCACACACATTACTGCATAATGCAAAACCAGCTAGCTCATCAACCGGCCGTCCGCCATTTATCTGAAGAAGCAGTTCACAATATAAACAACCGAGGACAGATGTAAAAACATCCGCAAGAAATTCACAGCTGACAGTGTCGCTCTATACACTTAACTCAGTAGCTGGAGGACGGAACCATAACAGAATAGTAACACTGCAACCTACCACGAATGTCGCAAGAAGCGACTGAGGAGGATACCGCCGGGTGGTACAGGGATCCTTCAGGCAAGAAAAGAATAGTACCACACTGCAACCTACAATACACGCTGTCAGATGCGACTAAGAAGTTTGGGTTTGGGGCTATCTGCTTCATCCTGTAGAAAAAAAAAACTGAAGCACAAAACCCAACCCACCGTCAACAAGTCTAGTTCGGAAAATAGAATAACCAAACCAACCAAGAGGACAGAAGAGAAGAGACATGGGTCCATGCGCAGAACGATACAATGGGATCCGAATGGCAGAGAAGAGAAGTTGACGCAGAAATGAGCAAAATGGGAGGACATTGGCAGAGCTGTGTGGGACAGCTAAAGATAGGAGGGCTTGGGGTAATTGGTTGAGGACGTATGTCCCACTGGAGAATAGAGGGCTAAGGAAGAAAAAGAGGAAGAAGAAGGAGAAAGTGTAGTAGGAGGCTGAGGATGAGAACGAAAGAACGAACGAACGAACGGACTTTATTTTCAAGGGGTAACAAATTGGGCACTCAGGTCCGTCTTACATTCGGCCCTGAAGAAGAAGAAGAAGAAGAAGAAGAAGAAGAAGAAGAAGAAGAAGCAGAGGCGTTGGGAAGAGAGACAAATGCATTTGGTAAAGGAACACAGACATTGGGTAAAAAGACACAAGTATTGGGTAAAGAGACACAAGTATTGGATAAAGAGACACAAGTATTGAGTAAAGAGACACACATTGGGTAAAGAGACACAGGCATTGGATAAAGATACACAAGTATTGGGGAAAGAGACACGAACATTGGGTAAAGAGACATAGGCATTGGACAAAGAGACATAAGCATTGGGTAAAGAGACATAAACATTGGGTAAAGAGATACAGGCATTGGGTAAAAAGACACAAGTAAAGAGACACGACTATCCAATTAGGCGCTAAAGAACAGTTTATATCAATAGAATGTAAGGACACGTGTATGGTTTGTTTTTGATCACACCTCCATGCTGTGTGTTTACACCTGTTTAGGTTATAATATATAGTTGACTGATGTATGTTTACGCCTGTACGACTTTTTGTTCACACCTGTACAACATTATGTCCACACCTGTATGTCGTTACGTTCACAACAGTACGACTTTGTGTCCACACCCGAATGACGTTAATTTCACAGTTGTACGATGTTGTGTTCACATTTGTACAATGTTATATTCACACCTATATCATGTTATTTTCAGACCTGCACGTTGTTATGTACACATCTGTATGACGTTATATTCACACCTGTCGGATGTTATGTTCACACCTGTACGATGCTATGTTCACATTTGTACAATGTCATGTTCACACCTGTATGATGTGTGTTCACACCTGTAGGATGTTATGTTCACACATGTACGATGTTATGTTCACACCTGTATGATGTTATGTTCACACCTGTGTGACCTAGTACTGACAGCTGTCTGATCTACATGAACACATGTGTGCTCCAATTCCGAGGCCTGGGGTATTTTTTCTGGCAGGAGTTTAGTTGTTGACTCTTGTATGGAGTATGTTTTTTTTTTAAAAATCACATGTGCAATGTATTTTTAAAACATGTCGTACTATGTATGTTTTTTTATCACATGTGTTATGTATTTTCTATTACTTGTGTGATGCATTTTCATCACATGTGTGATGTATTTCTATCACATGTGTGATCAACTATAGTAGCTGTGTGATTTAATTTAGAATCTATATGGTGAATGCGTCCACTGTAAGATTTCATTTAAGAATTTGCATGACACAGTTTGACCAATATGTGATTTATTTTAGCAGTTCTTTGATTCAGTTAGTCACCTGTCCTCTTTATGATTACTATCTGTGTGATTTGTTTTAGCAAGTGTGTGATTAAGATTGCCACCTGTATTGTTATGTCTTAGCCCTATGATCATATTATACATACATTTAGATTAACAACGTATTAAAAATGAGAGTTGTCAAATGTTACGTATATTCAACACTACTGTATGGCGCGGAAGCCTGGACATTGAACAAGCAACTAGAAAGTCTAATACACGCCATGGAGATGTGGATATACAGTAGAATATGTCCTATTTCATGGAAACAGAAACAATCACATACAGAGGTTCTAGACAAATTGGGTAGTAAAAGAGAGTTGATGAAAGAAATAAAAATAGCCATGTGAAATATGTCGGCCACGTTAAAAGACATAATACGCTTATAAAAACCATACTGGAAGGCAATGTTGAGGGCAAGCGAACAAGAGGTAGACAACGATATAATTGGGGAGTTAACATCAAGAGATGGACGAACATCAGTCTGACAGAATGTACAGTCAGGGTGAGAGACAGACAGTGTTGGGGATCCACTCCAGCCAACTTTCACTGTGGAGACGGCACCTAATTGAGTGATTGAACTAGTTTCCCAGGGGTGTCTAGTTGGTTATGAGTCGAAGTACACCTGGTCCTACAGTGGGGGAATTTGTCGTTATATGGAAGTGAAAGGTTTGAGTCCTAGCCCGGTAGCCATATTTTCAGGTGTTAGGCTGTCTTGTGAGTCCTATGATATCAACTCCTGTCCTGTACTTCTGTGAGCTCCAATCTATACTTATGATTTTGTTACTGAGGCCGTCTTCGTGGCCTCAGGGGTTCCCCAACTGAAATGTCTGTGTATGCACACATTTATACTTTGTGATTATGCTATAAATATATTTATAACGTGTGATTATGTTTTAAATATATACATTTATGCCACGTTACACATACATTTATAATGTGCGATTGTGTTATAAATATATACATTTATGCTGTGCGATTTAATTACATAATTAAACATTTATAAGGAGTGATTATGATATAGGCATATAATGTTATTCTGGTATACGTTCTATTATGTGATTGTATCATACATACATTTATATTATGTGATTGTGCTATACGTACATTTACACTGTGTTATTATGTTATACACACATTTGTAGTATGTGATTATATGTGCATCTATACTATGTAATGTGCCATATATACATTTATACAATGTGACTATGTTATACGTACATTTATATTGTGTTATACATTCATATAAAAAGTTAAAGAAAGTCAAGTATAAAACAGGAAACCCTAAATATGATTTGTGTACATTGAGTAACGACAAGGAAATACAAAACAAATTCAACATAGAAATACAGAACAAATTTGATATATTGTCTGATATGGAGATTCTATTCCAGGATGTGGATGATCGATGGGAATTGTTGAAGAATTCAATCAATGTGGCTGTAGAAACAATTATTCCAAAATTAAATAAGGTGGGTCGTAAGAAATGGATGACTGAAAAGATTTTACACCTAATGGAAACAAAAAGACTCAACAAAAATAATCCTGCCAAATATGAAGACATTCACAGACAAGTAAGAATATTATGTAAGGAGGCAAAAGAAGCATAGCTTGAGAAAAATTGCTTAAAATTGAAAAACAACACAACAGTCAAACTACCAAATTAGTGCACAAAAGAATTCAGGAACTTACTAATTTAAAGAACAAGTACATTAGTAGGCTGTCTAAAAACTAAAGATGGCAAAATCATAATAGAAAAAGACCAGATTCTACAGGTATGGACAGACTATTTGAAAAACCTTTTTGATGATAACAGAGATGAACAGTATGATATTCGATTTAATAAAGAAGGACTGCCAATTTTGAAGACTGAGGTTCGAAATGTTCTTAAACATATGAAAGCTGGAGGGCCCACGGTTCAGATAACATCACAACAGAAATGATTAAAGCTTTAGAAGAATATGGAATAGATGAAGTCACCAGACTGCTGAATTCACTATATGATACCGGACATATACCTTCTGAATTATGTAATTCTGAATTTATTGCAATCCCAAAGAAATCAGGAGCCTTGGAATGTGATCAACATAGAACAATTAGTATAATGAGTCACATCACAAAGATTTTGCTACGAATTATCATGCAAAGAGTGAGGAAGAAGATACAACCTGAAATAGGGGAAGAACAATGTGGGTTTGTAGAAGGAAAGGGTACAGTAAATGATGTGTATATGCTGCGTTCAGTTATTGAACGTTCTATAGAAGTAAACAAAGATATACATCTTTGCTTTATTGACTGCACAAAGGCTTTCGATAGAGTTAGACATGTCAACATGGTGGATATACTTGCAGACTTATTTAGACTTATTAAAAACATGTGTTGGAAACAACAAGCTGCTATAAGGATTGATATTGAAGTGAGACAATACCAGCCTATTAAGAGAGGTGTGAGACAGGGATGTGTAATGTCTCCAAATCTTTTTTCCTTATACAGTGAAAATATTGTCAGAAATGTAGAAGATATAAATGGAACCATCATTGAAGGACGAAACATCAATAACATTAGATATGCAGATGATACAGTATTGATTGCAGACAATGCGCAGGATCTGCAACAATTAGTAGATGCGGTTGTTGTACACAGTCAGCAGCCGGGGTTGGAATTAAATTGCAAAAAGACACAGAATATGATCGCCACTAGGAAGAACGAAATAACAAAATGTAATATACAAATAAGTGGGAATATTCTTCAACAAGTGAATCGGTTCAATTATCTCGGAACAGTTATAACATCTGATGGGAGATGCCTTGAAGAGATTAGTACAAGAATCACCATGGCGAAAGTAGCCTTTAGCAAGATGAAAAACATACTGACCAATAAAAAGATGTCAATTGGAACGAGAAAAAGAGTGTTGAGGAGATACATAGAGCCTGTTCTTTTGTATGGATGTGAAACTTGGACAATGAGCAGTCAAGCTGAAAAACATCTGACGGCCGCAGAAAAGTGGTTTCTGAGGGAAATGCAAAGAATACCATGGACAGACAGAAAAACCAATGACCAAGTACTACAGGAGACAAATTAAAATCGTAAACTGATTAGAGAAATTGGACGTAGACAGCCAAAATTTGTTGGCCATGTTATGAGAAGAAAGGAATTGAAGAACTTATTGACAGCTGGCAAGATCGAAGGAAACAGACCAAGGGGAAGACCGAGAAGTAAATACCTGGATGGATTTGCGACATGGCATGGTTGAGACAGGAACACTGACCTGATCCAGACTCTGGTAATCGAGTGAAATGGCGAGTCATGACTGCCCACGCTTTCCGTCATGAAACATTATATATATATATATTTATATATATATTTATATATATGTATACATTTATACTATCTGATTGTGTTACAGACAAAATTTATACTGTGTGATTTTGTTATATATACATTTATACTGTGTTATACACATATTTGTACTATGTGATTATGCTATACATACATTTACATTATGTGAACATGTTATCATCATCATCAAGTGCCCTGCCTGCTGGCGTAGGTGTTCATGGCTCTCCACAGATCTCGGTCTTTGGTTATCTGGATCAATTCTGCTGATGATATTCCCCCCTGCCACCGTCTCAATCCAACCAGCATCATTTCTCTTGGTCTGCCTCTGCCTCTCTTCTCCTCGATTTTTTCCAGTTGTCACGATGTTCTCCAATGCCTCTCTTCTCATCACATGACCGAAGAAAGATGTTTGTCTCTTCCTTATTGTTGTATATAGTGTTCTAGTTCATTAGCCTGTCTCGTGCAGTCGTTCTTAGTTGCTCTGGCAGTCCAAGGAATTTTCAGCAATGGTATACATACACTTTATACATTATAATTGTGTTTGTACGCTCTTCATACATCTATACTGTGTGATTATGTTATACATACATTTATACTGTGTGATTATGTTATACATACAGTTATACTGTATTATTATGTTACACATACTTTTATTCTATGTGACTGTGTAAAACATACATTTATACAAAGTTATTATGTTATACATACATTTATATTGTATTATTATGTTACACATACTTGTATTCTATGTGACTGTGTAAAACATACATTTATACAAAGTTATTGTGTTATACATACATTTATATTGTATTATTATGTTACACATACTTGTATTCTATGTGACTGTGTAAAACATACATTTATACAAAGTTATTGTGTTATACATACATTTATATTGTATTATTATGTTACACATACTTGTATTCTATGTGACTGTGTAAAACATACATTTATACAAAGTTATTGTGTTATACATACATTTATATTGTATTATTATGTTACACATACTTGTATTCTATGTGACTGTGTAAAACATACATTTATACAAAGTTATTGTGTTATACATACATTTATATTGTATTATTATGTTACACATACTTGTATTCTATGTGACTGTGTAAAACATACATTTATACAAAGTTATTGTGTTATACATACATTGACAATATATATGACTGTGTTATCAATACATTTACATAATGTGACTTTGTTATAACATACATTTATATCAAGCAATTATTTTATATATACATTTATAGTATATGATAATTTCATACGTACATATATACTGCGTGTTATTATGTTACACATAATTTATACTATGTGGTCATGTTATACGTACATTCATACTGTTTTATTATTTTACACGTATATTTATACTGTGTGAATATAATATACGTACAGTTATACTGTGTGAAGATAATATACGTACATTTATACTGTGTGAGGATAATATACGCATATTTATACGGTGTGAAGATACTATACGTACATTTATACTGTGTGAAGATAATATATGTACATTTATACTGTGTGAAGATAATATACATAAATTTATATTGTGTGAAGATAATATACATACATTTATACTGTGTGAAGATAATATACATACATTTATACTGTGTGAAGATAATATACGTACATTTACACTGTGTTAAGGGTGAGAATTATTACAGGAGAAAATTATTGCAGATAAGTCACACACCAAGCGTTTGAGACGTAAGATGGTGCATGGTGGTGGAAATGACCACGTGTTCACATGCACCCACTGTGAACGGACATTTACAGCGCAAATTGGCCTTATTAGTCACATTCCCTACCGCCATAGGTAATAGTTATTATACCTTTTTAATGCACAAACTATCGTCTGCCAAGACGGCAAGGTGCCAATATATATATATATATATATATACTATGTGGTCATGTTATACGTACATTCATACTGTTTTATTATTTTACACGTATATTTATACTGTGTGTATATAAATGTACATATTATATATATATATATATATATATATATATATATATATATATATATATATATATGTTGATCCATCGACATCGATTATATATATATAACAATTACATAGTGAAAATGTATTTACACATATTATATATATTTATATAGTGTGATTCTGTGATATATACATTTATACAGTGCATATTCCGTGTCAATATATATATATATATATATATATATATATATATATATATATATATATATATATACACACACACACACACACTAAACACACACACACACACACACACACACACACACACACACACACACACACACTCACACACACATACACACTGCTTGATTCGGCGTTCTGCGGTGGCCTTGTCGAAAATATACAACAACAGACAAAAAAAATGTGGTAAGGAGGAATAGACACCAATGCTTCATTCGATTTACGAATAGACACTTCATTTCAAATTATAACTGCTTGGGTTGAGCAGACTATGTCCTAGGTAAATTAAACAAACAGGAGCAAGTGAGACAAGAATGTATTGTGGGATTTGCGCAGCAATGTCTTGCCCGCAACTCTGATTTAATAACATCAGACTCAGCAGTCACATATAAACTAATAGGCGAGAATGATGATGATGATGATGATGATGATAATAATGAATACAGAAAAAGAAACATAAATAGTAGAATTTGAAGAAAATAAAGAAACACGCCAATTGTATTCTCATAAATATTAACAACTATACCATAGCGGCAGCAGCAATAGTAGTAGTAGTAGTAGTAGTAGTAGTAGTAGTAGTAGTAGTAGTAGTAGTAGTAGTAGTAGTAGTAGTCTCCCTAAGCCTTGGTTGGCAACTGGTCTAGGATCGAAGCTCCGACAGGCGGACAGTTAGAGCATTGCTTTGCTGATCCGGCAGCTTCTGCAGCTTGTCTTTTTCCAGACGTATTGGTGTTACCTGTCCACTGGGGTACACTAGACATCTCGAGAGAGGGATCATGCTGCATGGGCAACACATGGTCTCTAAATTCAGCCCAGGCTTTGTGTTATGGACAGGTATAACTCCATGTTACAAACTATCGTCTGTCAAGATGGCAAGGCGCCAGTCAGTAGTAGTAATGATAATAATGATAATAATAATACATTAAAAATATTAATAAAACTAATGATACTATGTTGTAATAATAATAATAATAATAATAATAATAATAATAATAATAATAATAATAATAATAATAATAATAATCATCATCATCACCATCATCACTAACTAACTAACTAACTAACTAACTAACTAACTAACTAACTAACTAACTAGCTAGCTAGTTAGCTAGCTAGCTACCTAACTAACTAAATATCTAAATATCTAACTAACTGATTGACTGATTGACTGACTGACTAACTAACTAACTAGCTAACTAGCTAACTAACTATTTAGCTAACTGACTAACTAACTAACTAGCTAGCTAGCTAACTAACTATTTAGCTAACTGACTAACTAACTAACTAACTAACTAACTATCTGACTGACTGACTAACTGACTGACTGACTAACTAACTAACTAACGAACAAACGAACGAACGAACGAACGAACGAACGAACAAACGAACGAAAGAATGATCGAACGAACTTTATTTTAAATGGGTAACAAATTGGACACGCAGGCCCATCTTACATTCGGCCCTTTCGATCACTCATCTTTCATTCATCAAATGTGCATGTTACATTTACATGGGGGAAAAAAAAACATTGTCAAATGTTTGTAAGCATAAACAATGCATATTGCAAAGTTGTGAGACACATCACCAATCCATCCTCACGTCCCGCAGCCACCCACACACCACGCAGCCACTCTCACATCCCCCACCTACCACACCTCCCCCACCCACCCACACATACCTCCACGCACTCACATAGACCCAGGCAATCATACATGCCGCCACCCACCCACTGATCCCCACCAACACACATTTCTCCAGCCACACACACATCCCCCACCCATCCCATAACCGACACGCACACACCCACCCACATATTCTCCAACACCTACCCACACACCCGCAACCACCCAGCAAACCACATATCACAAAACCACACACACACATACCCCCGCCAACCCACACATCCCGCACCTATCCACACACACACATCCCGCACCCTCACAATTTTCCCCACTCACCCACACACACACATCAGCCAACCTACATCCACTCACCCACCCAATATCCGCCACCTCTCAACTACATATTCCCCACCTATACACACATCCCCTCCCACAAACACATCTCCCCACATGCTTACACATATCCGCCATCCTAAACACCCAAAACACACACCTCCCACCAACACACACCCCACCAACCCACATATACCCCACCACACACATCCACCGCTCACACACATCTTCCCACAAACACACACACCCCCACCCATACACTAATCTCTTAAACACATTCACCCACTCACGTACTCATCCATCAACCACTCACAACCCACACATCACCCACCCGCCCATCAACATATGCATCTCTCATCTACCCTCCCACCCACACACACCCCAACCATCCAGCCAAACACACATCCTTCATCCATCTGCACATCCCACACCTCCCCTACCTCTCACACATCTCCCATCCCACACAAAACTAAATCCATGAACACATCCCCCCCCCCCCCCACACACAACCCCCCACATGCATTCGCCATACAATCCCCACCCTCACATCTCTCACCCACACACACATCTCCCCACCCATCCACACATCCCCCACCTACAAACATCCTCACCACCCACACATACACCCTCCACCCACTCACATTTACCCCATCCACACAGACATATCCTATTCACAGACACCCCTCCCCCCTCTCACACACACACACTCATCCCCCACACTTATTACACACCCATCCCCCAACCCACGCAATCTCCTACACACCCATTCACCCACCTAAATACACATTCCTACCCACACCCCAACCCACCAACACCTACATACTTCCAACCATCCTCCCAAATATCCCCCCTCCCCCCCCCCACACACACACATGCCTCACACACACATACATCCGCGGCCGTCTGCATATCCCTTCACCCATCTTCACATCACCCATCAACCCATACACCCCCCCCCCCCACACAACCCCTCCAGACATACATTCCCCCCTCCCCACACACACACATCCCTCACATACACATCCACACACACATCCTCACATCTAAACACATACATGATGCCTCACATGATCACTGAAACTAATAAACAAACTCCTACACTTTACACACAGTTGAGACACTGACGGTTGTCGTGAGCATTCTCGCAAAAATTGTAAGAAGTGGAGAAAACATTGTACATATACATTGTGTAGCGTAAAGATTAGTGATGCAATTCAACTCTCTCTCTTCTCTTCTCTTCTCTCTCTCTCTCTCTCTCCTCTCTCCTCTCTCTCTCTCTCTCTCTCTCTCTCTCTCTCTCTCTCTCTCTCTCTCTCTCTCTCTCTCTCTCCCACTCACTAACTCTCTCACTCACATCACAGTAATGTTACATTATACATGATAAAATCAAGTGGCATACAAAATGATACCTCGTAATATGAAATATTAGAATACATAGAAAATATGGAATAGCATGTTAAATGACATGCGTGCGCTCAACTCTCTCTCTCTCTCTCTCTCTCTCGTCTCTCTCTCTCTTCTCTCTCTCTCTCTCTCTCTCAATTTCTCTCTCTCTCTCTTTTTCTCTCTCTGATACATTGGGTGGGTGAGTGGGTGTAGGTGGCTGATGTGTGTGTGGGTGAGTGAGGAAAACTGTGAGGGTGCGGTATGTGTGTCTGGATAGGTGCGGGATGTGTGGGTTGGCGGGGGTATGTGTGGCTAACTAACTTAATAGCTAACTAAATAATTCACAACTGGAGCGGATGTAGGACACAGAGATCAGCGTGTCCGATAGGTTAACAGTACACGCTCTTAAATCCCCGTGGCCTAATAGTGGGGATAGTGAGTTCATTCCCTATAGCGGTCAGTTGGCGGTTAGCGCTGACTTCCTGTTCACAAAGCAAATGCAAACTAATTGAACGTACACTTGCCTAAACATCAACCTGGGGTTGATGACGACGTCTTGTTAAGACAAGCACATAAAAAAATATGTTGGACGCTCCTGTAACAAATGTTGGACAATCCTGTTACAATTGTTGGATAATCCTGTAGCAAATATTGGACCAACCTGTAGCAAATGTTGGACAATCCTGTCACAAATGGTGGACACTCCTATAAAAGTTTTGGACACTCCTGTAACAAATGTTGGTTATGTAACAATTGTTGGATACTCCTGCAACAAACGTTTGACACTCCTGTAACAAATGCTGGACACTCCTGTAACATATGTTGGACACTCCTGTAACAAATGTTGGACACTCCTGTACAAATCTTGGACACTCCTGTAACAAATGTTGGTCCTGTAACAAATGTTGGACACTCCTGTAATAAATGTTGGACACTCCTGCAACAAATGTTGGACACTCTTATAACAATTATTTGACACTCATATAACAGATGTTGAACATTCCTGCAACAAATGTCTAGTCGCCATTTTACCAGTACCATAGTCACATGCATCATTGTCTCCTTTGTTTAGTTTATAAACATTTGGCATTTCTGCCTGTTGTGTCCTGTACATGGAGTCCGAAGATTGCTACTTGTTCACTTGGGTCGAATGTGTAGTATGCATCATCTTTCTGCTGACCTGGGGGATCTCATTCCCACTTGGTTCTATCAGTGTTTCTAATAAACCTGCTGGCTCCCTCACAGATTATGTCTGTATCAGGCTAAGGTAGTTTTCCGAATTCCTTTGTCAATGTGTCGGCTTCTTTATTTTCAGATAATTGCAATGTGATAGGGTATATTGTATCACAACATGAGGTATATTGTATTACAACATGGAGTATATTGTATTACAACATAGGGTATATTGTATTACAACATGGGGTATACTGTATTACAACATGGAGAATATTGTATTACAACATGGGGTACATTGTATTACAACATGGGGTATATTGTATTACAACATAGTGTACATTTTATTACAACATGGGGTACATTGTATTACAACATGGGGTATACTGTATTACAACATAGGGTTACATTGTATTACAACATGGGGTACATTGTATTACAACATGGGGTATACTGTATTACAACATAGGGTTACATTGTATTACAACATGGGGTATACTGTATTACAACATGGG
Organism: Cepaea nemoralis; assembly: GCA_014155875.1. NCBI lineage: Eukaryota > Metazoa > Mollusca > Gastropoda > Stylommatophora > Helicidae > Cepaea > Cepaea nemoralis. Next base: position 28,177 of record JACEFZ010005488.1, read on the forward strand.
GTATATTGTATTACAACATGTAGTACACTGTATTACAACATGGGGTATACTGTATTACAACATGGGGTATACTGTATTACAACATAGGGTATATTGTATTACAACATGGGGTATATTGTATTACAACATGGAGAATATTGTATTACAACATGGGGTACATTATATTACAACATAAGGTACATTGTATTACAAAATGGGGTACATTGTATTACAAGATAGGGTATACTGTATTACAACAAAGGGTACATTGTATTACAACATGGAGAATATTGTATTACAACACAGGTTATATTGTATTACAACATAGGTTATATTGTATTAACAACATAGGTTATATTGTATTACAACATGGGGTACATTGTATTACAACATGGGGTGCATTGTATTACAACATGGGGTACATTGTATTACAACATGGGGTACATTGTATTACAACATGGGGTATATTGTATTACAACATAGGGTATATTGTATTACAACATAGGTTATATTGTATTACAACATAGGGTACATTGTATTACAACATGGGGTACATTGTATTACAACATGGGGTACATTGTATTACAACATGGGGTACATTGTATTACAACATGGGGTACATTGTATTACAACATGGGGTACATTGTATTACAACATGGGGTACATTGTATTACAACATGGGGTACATTTTATTACAACATGGGGTACATTGTATTACAACATGGGGTATACTGTATTACAACATAGGGTATATTGTATTACAACATAGTGTACATTTTATTACAACATGGGGTACATTGTATTACAACATGGGGTATACTGTATTACAACATAGGGTTACATTGTATTACAACATGGGGTACATTGTATTACAACATGGGGTATACTGTGTTACAACATAGGGTTATATTGTATTACAACATGGGGTATACTGTATTACAACATGGGGTATATTGTATTACAACATGGAGTACACTGTATTACAACATGGGGTATACTGTATTACAACATGGGGTATACTGTATTACAACATAGGGTATATTGTATTACAACATGGGGTATATTGTATTACAACATGGTGAATATTGTATTACAACATGGGGTACATTGTATTACAACATAGGGTACATTGTATTACAACATGGGGTACATTGTATTACAACATAGGGTACATTGTATTACAACATGGGGTACATTGTATTACAACATAGGGTACATTGTATTACAACATAGGGTATACTGTATTACAACATAGGGTACATTGTATTACAACGTGGAGAATATTGTATTACAAAATAGGTTATATTGTATTACAACATAGGTTATATTGTATTACAACATAGGTTATATTGTATTACAACATGGGGTACATTGTATTACAACATGGGGTACATTGTATTACAACATGGGGTACAGTGTATTATAACATGGGGTATATTGTATTACAACATGGGGTACATTGTATTACAACATGGGGTACATTGTATTAAAACATAGGGTATATTGTATTACAACATGGGGTGCATTGTATTACAACATTGGTTATATTGTATTACAACATGGGGTACATTGTATTACAACATAGGGTATATTGTATTACAACATGGGGTATATTGTATTACAACATAGGGTATATTGTATTACAACATAGGTTATATTGTATTACAACATAGGGTACATTGTATTACAACATAGGGTATATTGTATTACAACATGGGGTACATTGTATTACAACATAGGTTATATTGTATTACAACATAGGTTATATTGTATTACAACATGGGGTACATTGTATTACAACATGGGGTACATTGTAATACAATATGGGGTACATTGTATTACAACATGGGGTACATTGTATTACAACATGGGGTACATTGTATTACAACATGGGGTATATTGTATTACAACATAGGGTATATTGTATTACAACATAGGGTATATTGTATTACAACATAGGTTATATTGTATTACAACATAGGTTATATTGTATTACAACATGGGGTACATTGTATTACAACATGGGGTACATTGTATTACAACATGGGGTACACTGTATTACAACATGGGGTACATTGTATTACAACATAGGGTATACTGTATTACAACATGGGGTGCATTGTATTACAACATGGGGTACGTTGTATTATAACATGGGGTACATTGTATTACAACATGGGGTATACTGTATTACAACATAGGGTATATTGTATTACAACATGGGGTACATTGTATTACAACATAGTGCACATTTTATCACAACATGGGGTATATTGTATTACAACATAGGGTATATTGTATTACAACATAGGGTATATTGTATTACAACATGGGGTATATTGTATTACAACATGGGGTACATTGTATTACAACATGGGGTATACTGTATTACAACATAGGGTTACATTGTATTACAACATGGGGTATACTGTATTACAACATGGGGTATATTGTATTACAACATGTAGTACACTGTATTACAACATGGGGTATACTGTATTACAACATGGGGTATACTGTATTACAACATAGGGTATATTGTATTACAACATGGGGTATATTGTATTACAACATGGAGAATATTGTATTACAACATGGGGTACATTATATTACAACATAAGGTACATTGTATTACAAAATGGGGTACATTGTATTACAAGATAGGGTATACTGTATTACAACAAAGGGTACATTGTATTACAACATGGAGAATATTGTATTACAACACAGGTTATATTGTATTACAACATAGGTTATATTGTATTACAACATAGGTTATATTGTATTACAACATGGGGTACATTGTATTACAACATGGGGTGCATTGTATTACAACATGGGTACATTGTATTACAACATGGGGTACATTGTATTACAACATGGGGTATATTGTATTACAACATAGGGTATATTGTATTACAACATAGGTTATATTGTATTACAACATAGGGTACATTGTATTACAACATGGGGTACATTGTATTACAACATGGGGGTACATTGTATTACAACATGGGGTACATTGTATGACAACATGGGGTACATTGTATTACAACATGGGGTACATTGTATTACAACATGGGGTACATTGTATTACAACATGGGGTACATTTTATTACAACATGGGGTACATTGTATTACAACATGGGGTATACTGTATTACAACATAGGGTATATTGTATTACAACATAGTGTACATTTTATTACAACATGGGGTACATTGTATTACAACATGGGGTATACTGTATTACAACATAGGGTTACATTGTATTACAACATGGGGTACATTGTATTACAACATGGGGTATACTGTGTTACAACATAGGGTTATATTGTATTACAACATGGGTATACTGTAATTACAACATGGGGTATATTGTATTACAACATTGGAGTACACTGTATTAACAACATGGGGTATATTGTATTACATCATGGGGTATACTGTATTACAACATGGGATATATTGTATTACATCATAGAGTATATTGTATTACAACATAGAGTATATTGTATTACAACATAGAGTATATTGTATTACAACATAGGGTATATTGTATTACAACATGGGGTACATTGTATTACAACATGGGGTACATTGTATTACAACATGGGGTACACTGTATTACAACATGGGGTACATTGTATTACAACATAGGGTATACTGTATTACAACATGGGGTGCATTGTATTACAACATGGGGTACGTTGTATTATAACATGGGTACATTGTATTACAACATGGGGTATACTGTATTACAACATAGGGTATATTGTATTACAACATGGGGTACATTGTATTACAACATAGTGCACATTTTATCACAACATGGGGTATATTGTATTACAACATAGGGTATATTGTATTACAACATAGGGTATATTGTATTACAACATGGGGTATATTGTATTACAACATGGGGTATATTGTATTACAACATGGGGTATATTGTATTACAACATAGTGTACATTTTATTACAACATGGGGTACATTGTATTACAACATAGTGTATATTGTATTACAACATGGGGTACATTGTATTATAACATGGGGTACATTGTATTACAACATGGGTATACTGTATTACAACATAGGGTATATTGTATTACAACATAGTGTACATTTTATTACAACATAGTGTACATGTTATTACAACATAGGGTATACTGTATTACAACATAGAGTATATTGTATTACAACATAGTGTACATTTTATTACAACATAGTGTACATTTTATTACAACATAGTGTATATTTTATTACAACATAGTGTACATTTTATTACAACATAGTGTACATTTTATTACAACATGGGGTACATTGTATTACAACATATCTTCATCATCATCAAGTGCCATGCCGGATGACATTCCACAGATCTCGGTCTTTGGTTTTCTGGATCAACTCCGCTGTTGATATTCCTCCAAGCCACCGTCTCAATCCATCCAGCATCATTTCTCTTGGTCTGCCTCTGCCTCTCTTCCCCTCGATCTTTCCAGTTGTCACGATGTTCTCCAATGCCTCTCTTCTCATTATATGACCAAAGAATGCTGTTTGTCTCTTTCTTATTGTTGTATATAGTGTTCTAGTTTCATTAGCCTCTTTCAGGCAATCGTTGTTAGTTACTCTGGCAGTCCAAGGAATTTGCAACATTCGTCTCAGGAACCACATCTCTGTTGCTTCTAAGTTCTTCCTAATTTGTTCATTTACATTCTTAGATTCACAGTCATACAGCAAAACAGGTTCTATATAGCACCGTAGTACTCTCTTTCTTAATTCAATGATATTTACTTATTGCATAAGATATTCTTCATTTTTTTAAATGCAGCCTATGCTTGCCCTATTCTGCTGGTAATCTCTGTTGTGCATTCTCCATCTGATGTTATAAGTGCCCCTAGGTATTTAAAACTATCCACTTGGTTAAGAATGTTTCCTTCTATTTCTATGTCACATTTTGGTGTCGCCATTTTCTTTGATATCACAATTGTTACTGTTTTCTGGATTTTAAAGGAGAATCCTTTCTTCTGTTACTACAATGTCCAACTATTGTTGTAGATCTTTTGCAGTATCCACCACTAATACTGTGTCATTTGCATGGCGTATATTCTGTATATTATAACCTCCGAATATTATTCCTGGCTTTTCTTTGATCTCTCTCATTATTACTTTGCTATAGAGGGAGAAGCGATCCAGTGACAAAACACATCCCTGCATAACTCCCAGCTTTATGTGTTCATAATTACATTCTATATTTCCCATTTTAATTACTGCTGTTTGGTTCCAGTAAATATTTGTTTATTATTCTGAGATCTTTCCCATCAATGTTAATATCTTCCAACATATAATCATGTCATCATGTTTTACTTTATCAAAAGCCTTAGTATAATCTATGATGCACAAATATGTGTCTTTCTTTGTCTCTATTGATCTTTCTAATAGTGTCCGTAATATATATAGTTGCATTGTTTGTACCCTTTCCTTCCACAAATCCAAACGCTTACTTCGCCAGTTTCCATTTTTCATTTTCATTCTTGTTCTTCTCATTATAATTCTGAGTAGAAGCTTAATGACATGATTTATGAGGTTAATCGTACTAAAATCTTCGCATTCATTGCTCCTGGTCTTTTTGGTATAGCTATAAATATAGATGTCAACATATCACTTGTTATAAATCCACTGCAGTAAATATCATTCAACATTTTGGTTAATATATCTACTCCAAATTCTTCCCATTACTTCTAATTCTTCTATTGTGATTCCATCTGGCCCAGCTGATTTTCCTGTCTTCATATGCTTGATAGCGTCATCAGCTTCTTCTTTTAGAATACGTGGACCTTCTAAGTTACTTTCTTGTGTTAATTCTGCCCTTTCTCCATCATATAAGTCTCTTATATACTCATCCCATCTCTTCATTATAGCATTCTTCCTCCAATAATATATTTCCTGTTTTTTTATTTTAAACATACTGACCAATAAAAAGATATCAGTTGAAAAGATAAAGAGATTGTTAAAGAACCTGTAGTTACGTATGGATGTGAAGCGTGGACAATGAACAGACAAGCTAAAAAAACATGTGATGACTGTGGAAATATGGTTTCTGAGGAAAATGAAAAGAATACCATGGAAAGACAGACAAAAACAATGAACAAGTCCCTCAAGAAACAAATGAAGTTGGTAAACTGATTAGAGACATCAGACGTAGACAGTCAACATTTGTTGGGCATGTTATGAGAAGAAATGAACTGGAGAACTTGGTGACAACTGACAAGATCGAAGGGAAGAGACCAAGGGGAAGACCAAGAAGTAAATACCTGGATGGCTTGGCCTCGTGGCATGGTCGAGACAGAAACACAGAGCTGATCCACGACTCTGGTGATAGAGTGAGATGGCAAAACATGACCACCCACGCTTTACCAGCATGGCCCATGATGGATGGATGGATGTCTTATTTCATGGAAACAAAAACAATAAAATACAGAGGTTATAGAAACACTGGTAATGAAAAAAGAGTTGATGAAAAAAGAGGCAAATGAAATATTTCGACCAGGTTAAAAAAACATAACACACTTTTAAAAACCATACTGGAGGGTAAGCTTGAAATGAAGCGAGCAAGGGGTAGACAACGATATAGGTGGGAAGATAACATCAAGAGATGGGCGAACATCAGCCTGACAGAATGTACAATCAGGGCGAGAGACAGACAGTGTTGGGGATCCATTGCAGCCAATCTTCATTGTGGAGACGGTACCTGATTGATTGATGTAGACCTGGGACATTCAAAGGCTAGGGAAAGCAAACCAGAAAACATGATTGTCGAAGTGGGATGTACTGAACCACAGGCTTCACAAACCGTGCAACGTAACTCACCTCATGATGTGTGCAGTTTGTACAGTCCACACATAAACATACGTGTATTGATTGGCATTCATAGAAGTAGAAGTAAGACAGGGTAGATTTGTAATGACTGTGCAGTGTTTGAAAATATTGCCGGTCCAAGTTTTGTATTTACCTATTATGTTGCATGAACTTTACGGAGGGTGAATGCAACACTTGGACAGGCAATGTTTTCAAACACTGCACAGTCATTAAAAATACACCCTATATGTGTGCAACATTGGAACCGACCAATCATTTATCTTGTTTAAATGTTCGTAAATATACTGGACACAGCATTACGATCTGATGTGTTTGTTTGTTTGTTATTTGACCTCAGCTGGTTTAATATCAAATTGTGAGACCTATGATGCTATTTCAATGGTTAGATACAGATTCTGTCCGTATTCCATAGTTGTGGGTTCATGTATATGATAGACCTGGCTAATGTCCGTATTCCATAGTTGTGGGTTCATGTTGATGATAGACCTGGCTAATGTCCGTATTCCACAGTTGTGGGTTCATGTTGATGATAGACCTGGCTAATGTCCGTATTCCACAGTTGTGGGTTCATGTATATGATAGACCTGGCTAATGAAGACACCTGTTTTAGAGGGTGTCTAGTTGGTCATGCCTCGAAGTACACTTGTTCCTACAGAGAGGCCCTATCGTCATTTGGAGGTGACAGGTTCGAGTCCCGGTCGGTAACTATAGCTGTCAATTGTTATATTGTCTAATGACTCTAGTGCGTCCCCAAGCTCTTACTTCTATGAACGCAAATCAATACATGTGTGTTAACGTATGGACTGTCTTAGTGGCCTCAAAGTGTTCCCCAATTGATATTTATGTGTAATACGTGTACGTTTAGAAAGCTTACTACTACAACTACTGCTAATGTGATACTACTGCTACTTCAGACGATGTAATACAAATAATTGCAATAATTAAAATTATAATTATACAGTAAATAAAACAACCAAGGAAATATACGAAAGATTTGGTACTTTTCTGTGTAACGGGAAATATTGCATAATGTGTTAAATGGCAGAGACTGTTGATCGTTTGATGAAAATATTGTGTAAATATTACACATGTTTTAAAAACAGAAACAATGCTAATATAATAATAATAAAAACAATGCAGGTAGCCTTTAGAATGGACAGTTTGTTTAGTTTGAAATGAAAACTAATAAGATTATTGGCATGTGAAGGTTTCATAGTGATGGTGGTGATCATGAAAATGGTATGTAAGGCATTGCATACTAGGAAATAAAAGTTAGTTGCATATCCTTTTACAGTACGTCGCAATAAACCCCAGCATTTTAAAGCTGTTTGTGATCTGATGGCAAGTTTACGTTCAGTAGTTGGCACTACCCAAAGGCATGACCAATATTGCAAGTAGTACCATCATTACAAGAGCAAACAATTTCAACAACGCCTACTTTAATATTACAGCTACAACTGCTATAACACAAATTAGCTGTTGCTAAAACTACTGCACATTAATACTACAGATATCACTACTGCTGCTATTATGGCAATTCCTACAACAACAACTACAACTACACTTATCAATATTACTACTATTATTACAGCGATTATAGCAACAGTAACGATTATAGTACTATTACAACACCGCAGGGTATACAGGAGGAAAGAAATGAGACTACTATTACAACAACAAAACACCAACTACTACCATCACAACTAACATGGCTGCTATTACTTGGTACAACTACTACTATTATCACCACTACTGTTACTACTAATACTCCCGCTCTTCTCCCATAAAAATAGTAGGATGAAGTATCACTACAACTAACAGACAACTACTATAAGTAATATTTTCAATAATAATAATAATAATATTAATAATAATAATAATGATAATAATAATAATACGAGTGTTCATGCTTATTCCAAAATAACAGTTCCAACACAAACATACGAATAAAAAGCATGATTATGTTAATACGTGACTATTACAATCAGGTTACATAATAGTATGTACTTTCCCGCCTCGTCACCTCCCTTCTAAGGCAACAACCTCGCCATTTTTGGACAAATATACTCACTCATACTACCTCGATGATGAAACATGGTTCTCTTTAATTCTTTTTCGTCAGTATATAAACACATTCATTTTAAAACAAATAAACATCAAAATAATTGTCAAAGATTGATCCTTGATGCACGTAAAATGTGAGCAATAAAGGACATACGCACGGCTCCATTTTTGGCGGAGGTACACATATTTCCCCAGTAAATTCACAAACATTTTCAATAATAATTCACAATGTACTTACGTTGTTTTGAAAATAATCGCTTTGAAGTGGCAAGTTGTTGTTGTTAGTATTCGTTGGAATTAAAGCTCTTAAATGCAGACTACAGCTAAGACCGGAATAGAAAAACATATGTACGTTATGTCTACTGCTGGAGCTCAGTTTGGATAAGGCCATATCTCCCGTATG
>JACEFZ010005488.1:40000-142500 GCA_014155875.1 Cepaea nemoralis
CTGTCTGTCTGTCTGTCTGTCTGTAACTGTCTTATCTATCTGGTTTTGTTTTGTCAGTTTCTCTTCTTGTGATTCTCTCACCTTGACTTAAGGACGTAAATTACAAGTACCTCAGAAGTCGGAGTGAGTTCGCCTGATGGCGAGGGACACCTGTCCAGTGCTGTAGAAGAGGTAGCACGTGTATGGACTACGCTTGTGTTCAAAGCCAGTGGAAAAAAGAAAAGAAAAAAAAAACAAGCTACTGAATATAAAATACACAGAAATCACACACAGGCAATAAATGCTGGGGTTGACTGCGACGTCATTTAAAGGACACGCAACTAACGGGTTTTTAGGACACGAAATAAACGGGTTTTTAGGACACGAAATAAACGGGTTTTTAGGACACGAAATAAACGGGTTTTTAGGACACGAAACTAACGGGTTTTTAGGACACGAAACTAACGGGTTTTTAGGACACGAAACTAACGGGTTTTTAGGACACGAAACTAACGGGTTTTTAGGACACGAAACTAACGGGTGTTTAGGACACGAAACTAACGGGTGTTTAGGACACGAAACTAACGGGTGTTTAGGACACGAAACTAACGGGTGTTTAGGACACGAAACTAACGGGTGTTTAGGACACGAAACTAACGGGTGTTTAGGACACGAAACTAACGGGTTTTTAGGACACGAAACTAACGGATTTGTAGGACACGAAACTAACGGGTTTTTAGGACACGAAACTAACGGGTTTTTAGGACACGAAACTAACGGGTTTTTAGGACACGAAACTAACGGGTTTTTAGGACACGAAACTAACGGGTTTTTAGGACACGAAACTAACGGGTTTTTAGGACACGAAACTAACGGGTTGTCAGGACACGAAACTAACGGGTTTTTAGGACACGAAACTAACGGGTTTTTAGGACACGAAACTAACGGGTTTTTAGGACACGAAACTAACGGGTTGTTAGGACACGAAACTAACAGGTTTTTAAAACGAATGTCAAAGTTCAGTGTAGCGGTTGGCCAAGTGGCTAAAACGTCGGGATGTCCTTCGGGAGATCCGAGTTCGAATCCTCGGTAAGGCGTGGAGTTTTTTCTGTCCAGGGCAAAAAGAAAACTCTAACCCGCACAGTTCGCGGCGACTGCACTAGCCATGCGGCTTTAATTCCACATGCTCAATTTCCCCTTCCCCCGCTTCCCCCGCCCCCCCCCCCCCCCCGTCCTACACCGCAATGTTTTATAGGCAGTAAATGACAGTATGAAATGACAGTCAAAGTTCAGAGTGCACGTATGACTCGGATTAGCCGTGGTAAACAATTGTCACGGAGTAGATATAATGTGAGAACACCTGAGAATAGTGTAACTAGAAAGGTCTTTGTCTGGAACAGACAGGGCAAAAGAAGTATAGGAAGACATACGAACACAAAGTAGAAGAGAAGCAGAAGCAGAAATGTATAATATGGGGAGGAAATGGACGGGGCAGCATGGGATAGCCACTGGTAGGAGGGCTTGGGGTGAGTAGGTCCAGGGACTATGCCTCGACGGGGGGATAAACGGGCAGAAAGAATAAAAAAGAAGAGGAAGAAACCAAATGTCAACGTTCAAGGTACACGAACACAACACTAACACTGCAACCGACCCCATGGTCTTTCGTTGGATGAAATAATCTATCGACAACCGGCTAGCTAGCTGGGCTACTGTCGATTGTCGCATGTCGATTGTTTGTCCCCTGTTTGACAGTGTCTCATGTTTATTATGAATGTCGATTGTTTTGCCCCTGTTGGACAATGTCTCATGTTTATTATGAATGAATCACCACAAAGCGATATGTAGAATCGTTAAGTTTTACTAAAATACTATCCATCCGTCGTGTGCCATGCCGATAAACTTGGGCGGTCATGTTTCGCCATCTCACTTGATCACCAGAGTCTTGGATTGGCTCTGTGTTTCTGTCTCGACCATGCCACGTAGCTAAGCCATTCAGGTATTTACGTCTCGGTCTTCCCCTTGGTCTCTTCCCTTCGATCTCCGATCTTCTCTGTGTGTATCTCAGTGTGTGGAAGCATCACTATATTTTACGTCCACACTGTATATGTACACATTTTTCTCCATGTTTAACATTTTTATGAGACTGCTCACGACAATTGTCATTGTATGTGTGTGAGTAAGTGTGGGGAGTTTGTTCATACTAGTTTCAATGCTCACGTGAGGCATTTTGTATGGGTCTAGATGTGAGGATGTGTGAGTGTGTGTGGAGGATGTGTGTGTGTGGGGGGGGATGTTTGGGTGAGTGGGTGGAGGTATGCATTTGGATGGGTTGGGGTGTGTGGGTGTTGGTGGGTAGTGATATTTGTGGGTGTTGGTGAGATGTGTGGATGGATGTGTGGGGGTGAAAGTAGGGGTGTGGGGGATGTGTGTATGGGTGGAGGATGTGTGTATGGGACGGGTGCGGAGGATGTGTGTTTGGGTGGGGGATATGTGTGGGTGGGTGGAGATGTGTGGATGGTTTGGGGAAGTATGTGTAGGTGGCGGGGTTGTGTGGGTAGGGGATGTGTGTGGGTGGAATAGGGATGTAAGGGCGGGTGGGGAGAAGTGTATGGTGTGTGGGTTTGGGATTTGTGTGTCGTGTGTGGGTGGTGGGGGTGTGTGGGTGGGGGATGTGTGCGTGGATGGGGAATGTGTGGGTGGGGTTGTGTGAGTGGCTTAGGGATGTGTAGGTGGGTGAGGGGTGTGTATGTGTCGGAGGGATGCGTGAGTGGGTGGAGGATGTGTGTGGGTAGGGGTATTGTGATCGAGAGATGTTTGGTTTGGGATGGGTGGGTGGGGGTGTGTGGGTAAGTAGTGGATGATGTGTGGGTGAGTGAGTGTGTGTTGGTGGATGGGTGGGGAATGTGTGTGTGGGTGGGGAGAGGTGGGTGGTGTGTTGGTTGGGGATATGTGTGTAGTGTGTGGGTGGGGTATGTATGTGTGGGTGGGGCATTTGTGTGTGTGTGGGTGGGGATATGTGGGTGGGTGGGTGGGTGAGGGTATCTGTGTGGGTGTGTGTGGGGATATTGTGTGGTATGTGGGTGGGGGATATGTGTGTGGTGTGTAGGTGGGGATGTGTGGTGGTATGTGGGTGTGGGATGTGTTGGTGAGGGATATGTGTGTGTGGTGCGTGGGTTGGGAATATTGCGTGGTAGGGGATGTATGTGATGTGCGGGTGGGGATGTGTGTGGTGGGGGATTGGGTTAGGGCATGTGTGGGTGGGTGGAGGATGTATGTGTGGGTGGTGGGGTGTGTGTGAGTGGATTGGGGATGTATAGGTGGTTAGGGAGATGTGTGTGTGTGTGTGTAGGGAGATGTCAGTTGGTGGGGATGTGTGTGTAAGGTTTGGGGATATGTGATTGGATGTGCGATGTGTGGATTGGTAGGGAATGTGTGTGCGTGGGTGGGGAAATATGTGGTCGATGGAGATGTGGCTGGGGGATGGGTAGTTGGAGATGTGGGTGAGGAGAGGATGTGATGGGTTAGGATGTGTATGTGGGTGGGCGTGGGATGTGTGGGTTGGTGGGGGATGTTTGTGAGTGGCGAGTGTGTTTGTGTTGGGGGAACAGGTGAGGACAGTGTGTGTGGGTGAGGGATATGCGGGAGGGGGATGGTTCGGTTGGTGGGGTATGTATGTGTCCCTGGGCGTGTGTGTGTGTGGGTAGGTGGGGGGGGGGGTGTGTGGGTGGGGTGATGTGTGGGTAGGTGGGAGATGGGCCTCATAACATGGTAATTTGCCTTGTTTATGTTTACAACATTCATTTCACAATGTTTATTTTTCTTCCTATGTGAATGTATAATGCTATTGATGGAACGAAAGATGAGTGATTGGAAGTGTCGAATGTAAGACGGGTCCTGCGTGCCCAATTTGTGACCCTTTTAGAATAAAGTTAATTTGATATGATTTGATTTTATCCTTCCATTCGTCATCAAGTTCTTCCATTCACTTCTTCTCGTAATATGCCCACAAAATTTTGACTGTCTTCGTCTAATGTGTGTAATAAGGTTACGATCTTCATTTGTTTTTGAAGGACTTGTTCATTGAGTTGTCTCCAGCTTCACGACGGTAGGCAGAGGATCTCATTTTTGAGGAGACAATGGCTACGGTCATTGCCCAGTATGGTTACTGCTAAGAAGGAAAGCAATGGCAAACTACCTTCTTTACAGATGTCAAGAAAATTATGTTTTACGGTCTTATCGACAATGAGAGTAACGGCTTAAATAAATGGGTGCTCCGTAGGGGCATCCTCGCCCGGTAGGGATAGAGAATACAATCACGAGTAAGAAAATGGACGTTGCGGCCTAAACCGTCGTCAGCACACACAAACAACAAACACACACTAATATAACTACACGAAATATGAACATATATAATGCCGCAGCCACATATCCGGTGTAGCCGTATTGTTGTGACCACACATCCGGTATGTGACTGCACATGCGTATAGTCACGTGTCGTTACACGTCATAGAGCGGAAGCCACAGCTGACTTTCCAAGGCGAGATGTATCGCTGTGGTTGTCTCCTTTCTGTATCTGTTTAATGTCCCCTTGATGTTGCCAATCTTTCCCTTCCTGGGTTTTCTACTGGTTTTACATTCTTCCTGATGGTTGACGGGGTTTTGCCGTACACGATTGTCAACTGACTGTATCTGTTGCTCTAGCAATTTAGCATTTCGATTGATGATCAGCATTTCTCAAGATGAAGATATTCTCTTTAATAAATCTTAGTAAATCAAGGTAAAGAAATAATTTCTTAGAAGTTATATTGGGCCTATCCTGATGTAGGATGTAATCATGGACAATTGACATATGAATCATGCGGTGTAATTGCTGTGATGTTGTAGATGAATGTTACGAGCATAGTGAACGGATAGAAAGTGTGTTGAAGATGTCTTGGAAGAAGTTCACTCACAATCAGACCTGGTTACTCGCATCACAAGAAGACCCCGCCCCTCCCCCCATTCTGCAAGCATGCCATAAGATGGAGAAAGCTGGAGTGTGTCGTCACAACCGGGAAGCTCAAGGGTAGATGAGACAGGAGGAGACCAAGAGAGAAGATGCTACACGGGTTGATACCATGGCATAGAGGGATATCAGCATCAGATATGATTGGCAGTACACGAGGCAGAAGGCTGTGGACAGACATGATCACCAATACCACACGGCATGGACTATAAGAAGATTGGCAGTACACGAGACAGAAGGCTGTGGACAGACATGATCACTGTCAAGGTCCTGACAGGACATAACAGAGGACAGAGGACAGACATAGGGACATGGGGTGAGTACGGGGGTAGGAGAACAGTCTAGAAGCTTAGGACAGCAGAGACAGGACTGTACCCTTGAGTGACAGGTTCACCTTGGACAGAATCACACAGTGCGCCTAGCTCCAAACAGGCGAGTGCGAGACTGACGTGACAGCACGACTTCCCACGGATTGCACGAGGGTCAAGTACCTCGTGACCACCGGACTGTAGAGGAGAAGTCAGACGGACGTTTGGATACGACTGAGAGAGGATGCATGACTGAGTGGAGGGACAGAATAGACTTAGACTTCAGTACAAATGAATGTGACCGCTACTAGACGTGTGTTGTGCGAAGCTTGATACGAGTGCGCTTAGCTGGGATAAGAGCGCGAGGATCGTGTGAGAATATTGAAAGAATTGGTGCGAGAGCAAGTATTGAAGTGATATTGATTCGTTTATGTGATACTGTTGTACTCTTGTGATATTCAAATGATGAAGTTTGTAAATAAATATGCCTAATATCTTTATGCGTTTATGCCTTATCTGTGCTCGCACCATCTGCCTGTCTGAACCCATCTTCTAACCCCTTGAGACGTTGACAATCACCAACGCCACACGGCATGGACTATAAGAAGATTGGCAGTACACGAGACGGAAGGCTGTAGGCAGACATGATCACCAACGACACACGGCATGGACTATAAGAATATTGGCAGTACATGAGACAGAAGGCTGTGGACAGACATGATCACCAACGTCACACGGCATGGACTATAAGAATATTGGCAGTACATGAGACAGAAGGCTGTGGACAGACATGATCACCAACGCCACACGGCATGGACTATAAGAATATTGGCAGTACATGAGACAGAAAGTTGTGGACAGACATGATTATCAACACCACACGGCATGGACTATAAGAAGATTGGCAGTAGAAGGCTGTGGACAGACATGATCACCAAATCCATACGGCATGGACCCTAAACAGATAATGCTGTAGAGGTGTGAAGTGTTCATTAGTCAGTTAAGTGCCGTCTCCACAATGAAGGTTGGCTGCAACGGATCTTCAACACTTCATGTCTCATTGTCTGGCTGTTGTTCGTCCAGTTCTCACGAGATCTTCCAACTTGCATTGCTGCTTTCCTCCTGCGGATCTGCCTTCGTTGGTTGACAAAACCATTGCTAACTCCAGACGCATTGCTTGCGACTCATCAAGTGCCTGGCCGACTGGCGAGGGCGATCTTGTCTCTCCACATCTTGTGAATTCCAAGGGCATGTACCAGTTAGTGAGTTGACTCCCTTGAAGGCCATTACACTAGACTCCAGAATGTTCTCTCGCTGCCTTTAACTATCTCTTTCCACAAATCTGTACAGTTGTCACAACATGTTATTGAAGAATTAGATGTACTGGGAGAATTTGGAGTAGATATATTCACCAAAATGTTTAATGCTATTGTCACAAAAATAAAACCCTGCGTTTAACCAGTTGATTACTATAGAGACTTTCTGATTAACCGGCCTATCTGCTAAGCCAAAACTATTTTAACTAACAGAAAAAACAAATTGGATGTCAAAATCCCCAGGACGGTCAAAAGTTACAGCTGCACGTGTTTACATCTGGTCGACAACATGGGAACATTTGGAAGTGAGTGAGATGAGTCCATACATCGCTTTGACAGTTCATAAACAGGTTGGATTGAGAGCGGAAGTACTCAGCTCGGAAGAAAACAGTCCGTCTGTCATTTAGAGTTTCCGGACATCAAGAAGATTGGCGGTTTGTTGTGGAAACCCGTTGTTGGGAGCACACAGGAACTCGCTAGCTTGTTGTGGGAGTCAAAACAAGTGATGACAACTCTGACATTGATTGAGCCAGGGAGGATAGATTCTTGACAATGGATGATGTGCCCAAATAACACCTGTGTGGACAGGAAGAATACCGTCACGTGACCAATTTTAGGTTTTGACATAAACCATGATTGGGAGAAACAGTGTTGACCAAAACCGTGGATTATGATGGACGTGTTTGTGGGAGAGCTCTACAGTGTTAGATTAATTTAATATTAACTAGAATGTGTCGTTATGGCAAAGTGTAGCAGCCATCCCGGAATGAGGCGGTTTTGTATAAGGTAATCAATATAGTCTATTTAGTCCTAATTAATATAGGCAGTAGTCTTGTTAAAACTAGAGTGTGATGATTAGCACTGTTAGTTGAGAACTAGTTAGAGTAGTGAAGTGATAATTGGCTCTGCTAGGATGAATAGGATAGAGGGGTGATAATTGGAGAGATTTTAGATGGGGAAAGTTTCCAATGGGGGGATCTTTCAATGGTTTGCCCACTGAAGTTGTGCACTCTGTTTATGGGTCTTTCCTTGTCATCGCCTGATTCGGACGTAGGTGAGGAGCTAATATGCTCTATGACAGAGTAAAGTTAGCTATAAAATAACTGAGCAAGGCAATAAACTTACACTCAGCCGGTAGGATCAGTGACTAGTACTATCACCAGATGTATTGTTTTTCTCACAGGTTCCATACCAGTTACGAGGAAGTTCAACACTGGGTTTGATGAAGTGCAACGTCAATTAGACAAAACACCAGTTGGACACAAAAATGTTTCTTACAAAAAAGGAATAACGTCCGAGAAGAAAGATGGTTCACCTAAGATGGGTGATGATTGTTGATGCAACACAGCATAAGAACATTGGTACCTAAACATGAACATCAATATAATAGTCACATAGTGTGATATATTCTAGTGAAATAGTTCAAAAGACATGATACCTGAACCTAGATAGACACTAGTTAGGTTCAAGTATAGTAACAATAACAGTGATACCTAAATACTCACTACAAAGGATTTGTGCATTCTTTAAGAACGATAGGAAATTATGTGCATTGGGCAACCGGTCCATGATCAGCTGTAATTTACAAACAGTATCTATTTCGGATGATCAGGAAGATGGATTACCAGGTAGCTACAGATGACAGTCGGTGTCCGGCAGGAGAGATACAGTACCGGGTGAGGTGGACTTGTTCTGACTTAACGTGCTGTGGTGTGTCCTTGCAAGGATGAACTGACTATGCTATTATCTGAGAGTCCGATCCTACATACATTATAGAACACATCACACATTTTCTTCGCATACACGTCTCATATACGTTACACTTTTCTTTTTAATAAATTAATCTTTATTAATTGTTAGAAGCAAGAGTTGTTGAGTATGTTGCGTTGGGGAAGTACGAGAGGGGGCATAGTACGACAGTGAGAGAGTGATAGGAAAAGGTGTCCATGGGCTGATGGAGTGTGTTGGACGGAAGCTGGTGGATTCTCCAGGATATTGATAGGGAAAGAATATTATAATGTGGGTGTTGACTCTCCTCACTCCAGGGACGACACTTTAAAGGAGGACACGACAGCTATTTACAGCAGTGGATATCTACCGAGCGATATGCTGAAATCTGTATTTATAGCTATACCAAAAAGACCAGGAGCAATTGAATGTGAAGATTTTCGTACAATTAGCCTCATAAATCATGTCACTAAGCTTCTACTCAGAATTATAATGAGAAGAACCAGAAAGAAGATAAAACTTTAAACTGGTGAAGAACAGTGACACAAACAATGCAATATATACATTACGGACACTAATAGAACGATTAATAGAGACACAGAAAGACATATATTTGTGCTTCATAGATTATACTAAGGTATTTGATAAAGTAAAACATGATGAACATAATGATAAAATGTTGGAAGATATTAACATTGATGGGAAGGATCTCAGAATAATAAAGAATATTTACTTTAATCAAGTAGCAGCAATTAACATGGGAAATAAAGAGGGTAGCTACGAACAGATAAAGCTAGGAGTACGACAGGGGTGTGTCTTGTCACCAGATCTCTTCTCTTCTCCCTATATATATATATATTTATTTTCCCTATTTATATTATAAAGAGATAGATCAAAGACACCCCAGGAATACTAATCTGGGGTTATAATGTAAACAATATACGCTAAGAAGATGACGCAGTATTGGTGGCGGATAATGGAACAGATCTACAACAATTACTGGATATTGTAGTAACAGAATATGCAAACAAAGGACTCTCCTTGAATATCAAGAAAACAGTAACTATGGTGTATCAAAGAAAAAGGTGATACAAAAATGTGAAATAGAAATAGAAGGGACAATTCTTAACAAAGGCTGCATTTCGGAAAATGAAGAGCATCCTATGCAATAACTCACTATCATTAAATGTAAGAAAGAGAGTGCTAAAGTGCTATATAGAATCTGTTTTGCTGTCTGGCAGCGACTCTTGGAATGAACATGTACAAATTAGGAAGACCTTGGAAGCAACAGAGAAGAGGTTACTAAGACGAATGCTGCGAATTCCTTGGACTGCCAAAGTAACTAACGACTGCCTGAAAGAGGCTAATGAAACTAGAACACTGTATACAACAATAAGAAAGAGACAAACAGCTTTCTTTGGCCATGTGATGAGAAGAGAGGCACAGGAGAACATCGTGACATCTGGAAAGATCGAGGGGAAGAGAGGGAGAGATAGACCAAGAAAAATGCTGCTGGTTGGCTTGAGACAGTGGCATGGAGGAATATCATCAGCAGAGTTGATCCAGAAAACCAATGACCGAGATCTACGGAAAGTCATGAATGCATACGCCAGCCGGGATGGCACTTGATGATAATGATGAACATGTTACAATTTTTGTTTTCTCATAATGTGGCCAAAAAATGAAGACTGTCTCTCTTTAATGTTCTAGGTAGTTCTCTTTACAACATATCCTCCCTCAGTATGTCCAAATTGCTCATTTTGGCTGTCTAAGAAATTTCTAGTACGAAAATAATAAGAAGTTTCTAAACTTTAATAGTGCGAACAGTCATAAAACCCATATAGAAAATATAATGATATAACAGTATGGTAAACAGGTTTGGCCAGAATTAGTTTGCTGTTCTCGGGGCTGAATACGTAATGAAAGGGACAACGAAATTTGAGACACAAGAGGATGGGCGACATAATGTATGCAAATTATGCCTGTGTGCACAAGGTCGCAAAAATGGCAGTTGCCTGGCAGTGAGTTTGTGTAGGTCATGTGATCGCATGGCCAGAGAGAAGGAAATTCAACAGCGACATAGGCTTGTCTTAGGCACTTGTGTTTAAATATGGAAAACTCGTGCCATAAATTGCTAAAGGATTAAGGCACTGAAACGACATGGCATATATTATTCACAGAACTACGAGCTGCGGTAACTGGCTTCA
The DNA here is from genome assembly GCA_014155875.1 of Cepaea nemoralis. Lineage (NCBI taxonomy): Eukaryota > Metazoa > Mollusca > Gastropoda > Stylommatophora > Helicidae > Cepaea > Cepaea nemoralis. Next base: position 50,544 of record JACEFZ010005488.1, read on the forward strand.
TTACTCGCAGCCTTTTCGCTCCCCGGCTGAGGAGATGTCACGTGCCGACTCGGTGTGTGGGAGCGGATGCCGAATTCGGGTTGCAAGCTAGTGGTGTGAGGTGGGGGTGAGAGAGTGGAAGAGGAGAGGACGGGGATGTTCGCTCAAATGGGTGGAGGAAAAGCGGTAACTACTTCTTGATAACAACATAAGTGTCATTATCAGCATCACTACCACTATTACCGCTGCCATCATCATCACCACTCTACCACCATTACCACTATCATCATCATCATCATCATCATCATCATCATCATCATCATCATCATCATCATCATCATCATCATCATCATCATCATCATCATCATCATCATCATCATCATCAACACTTGTCACCTGTTGTCCCTGGGGTGAGAGGAATCAACAAGCACACTCTTTTAATTCTATATCATCAGCTTGGGAATCTAATTGACCTTTGTCTACACAACCCCTTCAGTCTCTGGATCACTATCTCTCTCACTTCTTACCATAGGACAATACCCCTTTTCATATTCCTCCAGAACATACCACACAACTCTGGCTTCTAACAAATGATAAAATAATTTAATAAAGAAAAGTGTCACGCGTGTGCAATGTATGTGTATAGAACGTCTGTAGTAGTCTATTGTGTATGCGAGATAAGACCAGTCAGTTCAGGATCAAATTCCGCTTTCATCATAGTGTTTCCGGCCATACCACATCACAACACAGCAAGTTCAGAGGGACCTCACCGAATGAAGCGTCTCTCCGGCCAGGGGTCGACTTCTTCCAGTTGATCGTAGATAGTCTGGGTGCCTGGTTACTAATGTTGAATGTGGTAGAATAATGTCCATGAGTTCGGCACACACGGTGTACCCGATACTTCCATAAAAATCCTGTGACCTAGGAACACTTGCACATGTCTAACAAGATCCCTAAAAAAACTGATGGTATCTGTTATAGTAAATTCTTCCTGTCTCTTTGGAAAATGTTACTAATTAATTCTCTTCACTATTCTAACCTCTCTACATAATACAGTCATGGTCAATTGAGGTAATTACAGTTCATTAAACTCAGCTGTTTTGGGAACTCAACCATTCTTTCCATGATCGACAATCTTGGCTCAGACGAGACTATGATTAGGCAGACACTCTTTGTGGAACGGGGTCCAATTGCAGAGGCCATTTAGCAAAACCGCACTCGGTGTTACTGCTATTGTCCACATCTCTGAGTTGTCCTTAAGTTCTCAGATACAGTAGAACCTGTCGAAGAGAGAACACCCGGTGAGAGAAACCCGATTCAGACCGACTATATGTGAGTGTAGGCCGAAGGCCGTACTCAGATATTTATATCCTGATCAACATAGAACTAAACTCTGGCATAAGGCAGACGAGTTCATCACATTGGCCTGAGACGCGGTAAGAAAAGGAAAGACTAAAGGAAAAGCTAAGAAACCCCAGTAGACACCCTACCGGAAGATCCTACCATTGACATTTCCTTTATCCCCCCAACCACCCTCAATCTCACTGAATATCATCCCACGACATTGGTCTTAACCTGCTGAGTTAAACGATATACCCTCAACCTAGTTTAAGCAACGCATCAGCCTGCTGCTGCCGACGCTCCTATAATAGGTTCCCACAACGCCCCATCACTACGCTCGATTCTAAGTATCGCCCAATTGTGCATATTCCATTACCTGCCTAGTATTAGTCACTACTACAATTGGTTTCCCTTTCGTTAACAGACCTATCCCCCATTTTCTGCCAGCCGTTCTTCTAACACAGAACTGGCTGATCACATTTTCCTCGCGAACACATTTCTGACGCAACACAATTTGGCCTAACTGAGTAAACCCCACTCGGTTCCCTTTCCCGGTGATATTATTCCGGCGCGCGTTGCAGACAATTTGTGAAGCACTGCCCTTAATTACTTATACATAATCTCTATCAATTAAATACCTTATGTAATCTATTCCCTTCTAGAATCGAAACCATAAACTCACATTATGGACAAATGTCCGTCGACTTTAATCAACACTGGACACAGTAGTTTCTTTTCCTAATTAGAACTGGAATAGAATAACACTCCATTTCGTTTCAATCCATCTGGCCCACTGATTGCAAACTTTTTATCCAGACTGCCGAGAACTGTGTGCCTGAATGACGTCACTGACTTGGCCAGAAACCAGGTGCCGATAGGCTTTCTTTCTCTCATTCTCGGATCGGGGTAAACAATATACCGACTGGTCCCCCTTTGATCAGGGAAATCTTTTCCCTGTACTCAAAGAATTTTGGCCGGCGTTTGATCAAGGAAACCTTCCCCCAGCAACAAAGAGTTGCGGCGCCTAGAGACGACTGTCTCTGGCAATCCATCATGCTGGTCGACATCTCCAGTAATTCCGTGACAACACTACCGCCACCACCATTATTACCATCATCATCATCATCATCATCATCATCATCATCATCATCATCATCATCATCATCATCATCATCATCATCATCATCATCATCATCATCATCATCATCATCATCATCATCATCATCATCATCATCATCATCATCATCATCATCATCATCATCATCATCATCACTACCACTACCACCACCATCATCATTATATCAGGCCATGCTAGAGGAGATACCGACCAGGCAGTGTTCCGCGCAAGCCCTACACACAAACAAGGAGACATACATTCACTGCCAAGTATGGTTGCCGTGTGTCCGGCCCACGTGGCGCATGCGCACTCAACCAAAAATCACAATCCTGACGTACTATAGTTGAAGTCAGTCACCGGTGATTTGCGTTGATTTTCATAATGATTGAGCGTCGGCAGTTCAGAATGCAATGTCAGCCCTCTGAGAGTAACATTTCCTAGAAAAGCATCATCATGTGGCATGCTGGTAAGCTTGGGCGGTCATGTTTCGCCATCTCACACGATCACCAGATTCGTGGATCAGCTCCGTGTTTTTGTCTCCACCATGATATATGGCCAATCTATACAGGTATATACTTCTCTGCCTCCCCTTGTACTTTTACCCTCAATCTTACCAGTTGTCATCAAGTTCTCCAGTTTATTTCTTCCTATAATGTACTCCAAAAATATTGAATATCTGCGTCTAATTTCGCTAACCACTTAACTGTGTTAATTTGTTTCTTGTAAGACTTGCTCATTGGTTTTCTGTCTGTCTATGGTATATTTTGCATTGTCCCTCAGAAACCACATTTCCACAGCCTTTAGACGTTTCCCAGCTTGTCTGCTCATAGCTTCGCAGCCATATAAATGTACCGGTTCTATGTAGCACTTCAACTCTTTTTCCTCTGATATGGCGGGGTTGATTGCGACGTCGTGTAAAGGGCATGCCACTAATTTGTAACTCGTGTTAGCACAGTGGTTCAGAGATTAGAGTGTTGGCCGCGATGTCAAGCACACCTGGTTCACTTCCCGGTGATAAATGTGTGAATATTCACAAGAATAAAGGTGTTGTTGTTGTTGTTGTTATTGTTGTTGTTATTTTTGTTGTTGTCTTCCACTTATGCCGTTAGGCGTCGTGGGGAGGGTTAACTGAAGTTCCAGCGCTGTGATAGTACCTTACCTCCAGTTTCCTCCATGATTCGTGAGCTGTATTTCTAGGATCAAGTAAATTCCCAACCCGTTTGCTAGAATCTTCGTAGGTTCATGGCCGACTTAACCCTGCTATATTTGCTACTACCACCATGTCACACCGACCACTGTTACCCGTTACAAACATGGTATGCGTGTCAAGTACCATCAACATTTGATAGGGCAGACATTTGATAGGGCAGACATTTGAACGATGCATCGCCGGCACGTAAGGCCATGTGATCAGCACAAAGTTAACCAGAGTCACCAGTGGTATAAAGTGTACGCATTCCAATTACGGGGCCTAGCTAGAGTCCCGTATGATATACTGCCCTTATCCTGAGATAGTCTAGTCGTCTCAGACAAGGACGAAAAACTCGAATTTAGAAAAACAAAATAGCAGGCCGTAGAGTGCGCTGCCCAGCCAACATCTTCATATTGGAACAAACTGCCCACAAAATGCCCGCTCTGTGGCCAAAGAGGTTATGAATGCAGTTAGTAATCCCGCATACCGCGTTAGAAACCCAGCTGTGAGCCATGACCACATTGCGCTGGTTTTCATAGGATGGTATGACTGCCGGTCGGTTGGTTAGAAGGCAACAGTAAACTACGGAACGTAACTTTGCCGAGAAATGGCGTGAGCAGTCTAAAAATGCTGGAGTTTACTGCGACATCCTGTAAAGGCTATACAGTTAAATTAATGCACAAAAACTGGGATATACTGGAAAACATCCCCATGCTAGCTGGGCGATTGATGGGGAAAAGAATACGGGGAAGACAGAGTGATAAATATCTGGATGGCTTGACCACATGGCATGGTTGGGACAACACCCTAAGCTGATGCACGACTGTAGTGATCGTGTGAGATGGCGAAACATGACTGCTCTCACTTGGCGGCATTGCACATTATGATGACTCAAAGTGATTCTTTATGAAATGCAATTTATTCCATGTATCTGATTGGTTAGGTGACAGATAGATGCATGTCTGGCTGGCGTGTTGAGTGACAGTTTGACTGTCTGGCTGTGTGGTTGAGTTTGTTGGATGTCTGACTGGCTTGTTGAGTGATTGGTTGACTGTCTGATTGTGTGGTTGAGTGGTTGGATGTCTGGCTGTCTTGTTGAGTGATTGTTTGACTGTCTGGTTGAGTGGTTGGATGTCTGGCTGGCTTGATGAGTGATTGTCTGACTGTCTGGTTGTGTGGTTGAGTGGTTGGATGTTTGGCTGTCTTGTTGAGTGATTGTTTGACTGTCTGGTTGAGTGGTTGAGTGGTTGGATGTCTGGCTGACTTGTTGAGTGATTGGTTGACTGTCTGGTTGAGTGGTTGAGTGGTTGGATGTCTGGCTGTCTTGTTGAGTGGTTGGTTGACTGTCTGGTTGTGTGGTTGAGTGGTTGGATGTCTGGCTGGCTTGTTGAGTGATTGGTTGACTGTCTGGTTGAGTGGTTGAGTGGTTGGATGTCTGGGTGGCTTGTTGAGTGATTGGTTGACTGTCTGGCTGTCAGTTTTAGTGATTGATTGGCTGATTTACCGGTTAGTAAGTTGAGTGATTGATTGATTGATTTACTAGCTAGTTCATTGCCCGCAGAACATGTCTCTGCAGCCCTTGATGATCTATCTATTCTTCCGTGCTATACACACGATATCAAAGGGCCCAAACCACGTCTGCTCGTTTCCCACCACACCAGCAGGGCCTGGGGAACAAATCCAACAGAATCGTGATTTTTGCATTGAAACCTGCCACTCTATGCAACTACAAACAGCCAATAAATGCTGGGTTTGATTGCGCAGTCCTGCAAAAACCATGGAATTTATCTAGTTTTTAATGTGAGTGATGTAGAAAATTAAACCAAAAGAACCGTTCTTCACGCCTTATGGTGCATTGAGTATTTGGTGAAGGTTATATATTTTTATACAGCAATCGGCTCTCTCTTGGTGAATGATGTGCTCAGTATCGTGCATGCTGCTTTCACACCCCAAGACAGATCCTGGTACACATATTAGGTAGGCTTGGCTAGATCTGTGATCCATATATAAATGTTTGACTCCGCCGTTGTAACCTTTGAAATGATTACTGAAGTAGAATTCTAAGGGACACAATTGAAAAAAATCATTATCACATTTGTCACGTTGTTTCCCTTTTTTATTAAATTGCGCTGTGATTGTAAGAATCGACGTCACAGCACTCCGGGCTGGCCCGTGCATGCTTCATCTTCCTCAGGAAATGTGGTCGGGTATAGATGCTGATTGTTCCAGTAACACACTGATTGTAACAAGTATAATTTTTCTCCTTATTTCGTCTTTCTTGCTAGAAACCTATTTATATACAGACGGGCATAGCTTTAAACATCTTGCTACCTCTGTTATCATATGATCACCTCATTAATCTGAGCCAGGGTTTACTAAGCCCATTACCCCTTATGGACAACGATCACCATCATATTAATCGCTTCTCGGCCTTTTGGCTAAGGTCAAGTGCATTTGCTGCCCCCTACAGTAGTGCGCTTGGGCTGTTCGGAGGCCGGGATGATCGTTCTCGGCCCTTCGGCTAAGATCAGACGCATTTGCTGCCCCCAGAAGTAGTGCGCCTGGTCTGGTCGGGGGCCGGGGATCCAAACCACCTCACATAAGCATCACTTTAAATGTGGCCCGGTGGACCACTGTGGGCAATAGCTCACAGTGGGACTAAGGGTCCACGCCAAAAAACAGGGGAGGCGGGGTTACCAGCTAGTCTGGGGTGACCGCCGAACCCCCAAAAAAATCAAAAAATCTGCACTTGATCTTACCAGGGGCCGGGATGATCACCCAACACAACCGACACACAGGGACGCGGGACCTAGTATGGCGGCTCTGGCCCCTCTGGGAACCGTGAGCCCTTCAAAAAAAATAAAATCACATTAATAAGCTTGTAAGGGTAAAACTGTGGACAGCTGCTATTTGCGGTTGACTTAGTCACATGGCTATTAATCTGAGCCAGGGTGGACACCATTATAACTTCTCCTTGAGGTTGGACGGCGTAGGGGTCTTTTGGAATCGTGTATATAGTGCAGAAGAACGGATAGATTATCCCGGCTGAGGGAGAATGGTGCTGCAGGGAGTGACCAGAGGAACTGGCGGTACTCTAAACTCCGAGGAAAGGACAGACGGACTGTACTATTAGTACTGAGGCTCTTTGCTGGCTGTTACAGATGAGGACGGAGCACGTGTGGGATTGTCCCGAGTGCTGTGATGCCGGTTCTTGACTCAACTCAGCTCAACTCAACTCAACTCAACTCAACTCAACTCAACTCAACTCAACCATCTTACTCTAGGTAAATTTGAGCCTTATTCGACTTCTTCTAGTCTGGGCCATGTGACACAGCCCTATATTGCATTAAATACTTAGACACTATAACACAGAAGGAAATAACGAACAAACTTTATTTTCAAAGGTTTAAGAATTGGTGTCCGTCTGACATTCTGCCGTTTTGATCTCTTTGCTGTCACACATTATTTCATTCACACATCACTTATGAAGCTAATCTTAAGTAGCAACAGCACAATATGCATTAAACAGCACCGACATGAATACAAAGTTTAGTTTAGTTTAGTATAGTTTAGTCGACGGATCAACATCACGGCACACAGGTGTAACCAATAAGTGCTCCGTTCTACTCCTAACTCAAACCCGAGTCCGGAGAATCTCAGCTCAGTGCACGAACTCCGTAGCACCGGCGAGGATCCTGAAATACTTTAGGTAGATTTTTAACTCGAAATTTTGGCCGGGCGGCGCCGTTAGGCTACTCTTTTTCGATTTCCAACTGCAAATTCATTTTTTATGTGCGTAACAATACACACGGACGTCCAATCTCACTACCCAAAGACCAGGGGAAATTTTGTTACTAGAAGTCCACGTGAAAAAATTCCGGCCCTCACCGGGTCTTGAACCCGGGACCTCCAGCACTCGAGACCATACTTCGAAGACAGAACAAGACCTAAACATTAGACATATTACATTACATTTTAAGTACAAGTATAAATATGGAAGTATACACTAGCAACAAGCTATGACAGGTAGCATAGAAATAACATTATTCTCAATTGTTGAATATGTGCATATTTTACTTACGGGTCGTTCGGTACGTACGAATAGTTGTAGTGTAAACAACGGACAACAGAGAGTCAGTTAGAGAATGGAGAGTGATAGAATTCCGTGTTACAGCCGGGTTGTTTGTAAAGCTTTAAGTAGCGGGTTGGGTGTTAACCTAGATCACAGCACAGCTATGGTATGTGGTTTAGATAACTCATAATTATCATCGTCAACAGCATCATTATCACCATCATTATTATCACTGTTATCATCTTTATCATCAATATTATCATCGTCATTAACGTCATATAATCATCATCGTTATCATCATCATCATCATCATCATCATCATCATCATCATCATCATCATCATCATCATCATCATCATCATCATCATCATCATCATCATCATCATCATCACCATCATCATGATGTGCCATTACCGTGGCAGTGGTATGTGTTCTTAATAAGTTGGTCGATAAGCGTGGGAGGTCATGGTTCGCCAACCCAGACGATCAGCTTGTCTTGTATGAAGTCTGTGTCTCGATTATCCATTCAAGTATTTAGATATCATAAATATTAGTTTCTTCCTCTCACTACTCTACTCGTTAAGTTTACCAGTTATCTCTAAATTTTTACGCTTAGTTTACCTCATACAATTCCACAAAACTAATAGCATCTTTACCACTTTCATCCTCAAAAAAAAAAAATAAAAAAAAAAAATGATTGTTTCTTAATTATAAGTCCCAATCATCGGTTTATGTGTTCAAGAAATGTTTTTCCTTTGGTCACAGCATACTAAATAAATATGGCTTCTCTAGTAACCATGTCCAATGATACTACACCGTGTCAACATGTTTTAATGTTGGTTTCCGGCTTGATCCTTTGAGCAACCGCTTCCAATCATTCTGACCTGCAAAGACTGTGAAGATTAAAGCGATGAGAGTTACATGTCAATGGAGCGATTTACTTCAACTGATAAGCAAAGCTGGAACGGCGCCTGCTGTCTTCTGGCTTGTTTCCGTGGTTGTAAATGAAAGGTCAAAGGTCCGATTTACTTCAATGGATGAACAGAAATGGCGACTTTATGCCGTCCCATTACTTGTTTGTGTGACAGTAAATGAAAGTGTCAACGAACCGATGTACTTCAACGGATGAGTGGATGCCGAAGATTCGCCCGGTTTGTTTGTCTGTGAACCAATTAAAGTTACACTCAACGGAACGATCTACGGCCATGGGTGATTAGAATCTGGCGCCCTGTACCAACGGACCGCTTTACCGCAACGGATATGTAGAAGATGGCGCCCCTCCGACTGTCTCGCGACATGTGTGCTGGACAGTTAATAAGGCTGTCAATCGTTAGCCTGTTTCAGGCAGTCGTCGTTAGTTACTCTGGCAGTCCAAGGAATTCGCAACATTCGTCTCAGGAACCACATCTCTGTTGCTTCCAATTTCTTCTTAATTTGTTCATTTATATTCCAAGATTCACTGCCATACAGCAAAATTGGTTCTACATAGCATTTCAGCACTCTCTTTCTTACATTCAGTGATAGTGACTTATTGCATAAGATACTCTTCATTTTCTGAAATGTGGCTTTTGCCTGCCCTATTCTGCTCCTAATCTCTGTTGTACATCTTCCATCTGATGTTATAAATGCCCCTAGGTATTTAAAATTATCAACTTGGCAGTGCTATAGCTTTCAAATATTATGTTGTCTAGTGCGTCTTCTGGTCTCTATTTCCTTCTTCTCCTTCTGTGAGCGCCAAATAATACTATGTGTGGTTATTTATGTACATGGCTTGTTAGCGTGGTAGCAAAAGAAAACTACACGCTTCCGAACGATTTACTGCAAAGGATGAGTAGAAATGGCGCCCTGTCTGCTGTCTTGTGGTTTGCTTGCGTGGAGTAGATGAAATGACACATCAAGGAAACGATTTTCCACAAGGGTTAAGTAGAAATGGCGCCCGGTCTGCTGTCTTGTGGTTTGCTTGCGTGGAGTAGATGAAATGACACATCAAGGGAACGATATTCCACAAGGGTTAAGTAGAAATGGCGCCCTGTCTGCTGCCTTGTGGTTTTCATGCGTGGAGTAGATGAAATGACACATCAAGGAAACGATTTTCCACAAGGGTTAAGTAGAAATGGCGCCCTGTCTGCTGTCTTGTGGTTTGCTTGCGTGGAGTAGATGAAATGACACATCAAGGGAACAATTTACCACAACGGATGAACAGGAGTGGGTATTCGGTATGTTCTCTCGTGGATGTAATTGACTAAGTGTCATGGGATGATTAACTGTCTTAGGCTTCCCATATCTGCGATTGGGTTATAAATCGCAGTAATATTGTCACTGCGTTATAATATAACATTTCTGCTATCATATTAATAACTGTTAAGTCATAGCTGTAACACACCCTACATCACATTTCGTTGTTTGGTCCAGATCTACTGTTTGTCTGGCACTGGATCTGTTAAATGTGAGTTACAAATCAACTGGGTTGTTGATTGCCACAGACGAGTAGAAGACGGGGCCTTGTCTGCTGTCCTGTGGCTTGTTGGTCTCGAAGTAGAGATTCCGGGTGGCGCCGATGCTTGAGGCGACGTCGCCGTCTTCACTGAAGTCCGGCTCGATGGCGTCCTGAGGTCGGGCGTAGGTGTATGGTACCTTGATGGAGCTACAGGTGAGCTGACTGTTGTCTGTCAATGGAGGACACATCAGGTAGTTAGTAAAGTACAGGAAACGTTCGACTAGTGTCAGGTGTACTGGGAATATAATAGGTATAGCTTTTAGTTATGTAGGTGAATGGTTAATTAGTTAGTTGGTTAATTAATTAGTTGTTGGTTGGGTAGTTGGTTAGTTGGTAAGCTGTTTGCTAGTTTGTTGGTTAGTTAGTTTGTTGGTTAGTTACTTTGTTCGTTAGATAGTTCATTTGTTAATTAGCTAGTTAATTGGTTTGGTAATTGGTTAGTTAGTTAGTTAGTTAGTTAGTTAGCTAGTTAGGTACTTAGTTAGTTAGTTAGTAAGTTAGTTAGCTAGTTAAATAAGTATTTAATTAGTTAGGTATTTAGTGGGTTTATTAGTTAGGTGGTTAGTTAGTTGGTTAGTTAGGTACTTTGTTTTAGCCAGAAAGTTAGTTATTTGGTTGGTTAGATAGTTAGTTATTTGGTTAGTTAGTTAGTTAGTTACGTAAATGTTTAGTTAATTATTCAGTGAGTTTATTAGCTAAGTGGTTAGTTAGTTTCTACTAGTTAGTTGGTTATTTGGTTGATTAGTTAGTTGGTTGGTTAGTCTGTTAGTTAGTTATTTGGTTGGTTAGTTAGTTGGTTGTGGTTATTTGATTGGTTAATTTGTTGGTTAGTTGGTTAGTTAATTGGTTAGTTAGTTCTTTATCTAGTTAGTTAGTTAGTTAGTTGGTTAGTTAGTTGGATAGTTAGTCAGTTAATTAGTTAGTTACGTAGATTTCAAATTAGTTCTTTAGTTGGTTTATTAGTAAGGTAGTTAGTTAGTGTTTTGTTTTCCTGATTACTTAGTTGGGTAGTTATTTAATTCATTAGTTAGTTATTTGGTTGGTTAGATAGTTAGTTATTTGGTTAGTTAGTTAGTTAGTTACGTAAATGTTATAACAATCAAACACCAACTGTAATGCTGTGTTCAGAGACGGTGGAAAGAACGCAGGCAATGAATTACCTGGGGATACGGTTTGATCGAAGCCTTGCTTATAATGTGCACATAGACCAGGTGATAACAAAGGCCAAGCGGGGTTTGGCAACGATGCGGGTGATGGCAGCAGCAAACTGTGAGCAGCGCCATCTATGTCTTCTGTACGAGGGGCTGGTCATGTCTGTTTTGGAGTATGCAATGGCAATCCTGACTCTCAGCCATAAGCAGATAGAAAGGATGGAAAGGATACAGAATGAAGCTATGCGCATTATTCTTGGATGTACAAGAGATACAGCATGCAGGGCGATGCGCTACCTTCTTGATTTTCCAACCATTGAAGAGAGAATACAAGTTTGCAGGGCACGCGCCTACCTCAGAATTAACGCAAACACACAACATCCACTGCATAGTGAAATTAGGAAGGTGAAGGGCAGTAGGTTAAAAAGAGGACGGTCGTGGATGGGTCAAGCCGAAGACATTCTTCAACAGGTGTGTTCACTTGAGGACTTAGAACCTGGCGAGGAGTGGGTGCAAGTGCCAACAGACTTCTGCACATCCTTTTCAGTTTGCATCCAACTAGATAGAAAATGCAGACAAGAAAATCCGGCTGCTGTTGAGGCTGAAGTACAAGCGTTGATTTTCGAGAATTCGCTAGACGGTGACGCGGTCATCTACACAGATGGGTCGGTCGTCCGACATGTGAGAAGCTCATGGGCCTTTACAGCTCGGGCCGGAGGGAGAATTGTGAAGGAGGACTCTGGTGCTTTCACTGAAACCACAAGTAGCCTGACCATGGAAGTCATGGCAGTAAGTAAAGCAATAACATGGCTCGAGACACAGACATTCGCTAGGGCTTGTTTCCTTAGCGACTCAATGAACATGATCAAGAGGATAGAGGAGGGGTCGATCCGAAGAGAATGGTTGCTGCCTCTGAAGCGGTCTCGGCTGGCAAAGATTAGTTTCATCTTCGTGCCAGGTCATGCGGGAGTAAAGGAAATGAGCGGGCTGACAAGCTCGCAGGTGAGGCTACTGTGGAGGGCGGACGTGCAATGGACCAGGCCGACATTCTGAATGCTCTACGAGAAGTAAGACTTTTGCGAGAACCAAGTGATGACTGTGAATCTACAACAATGGCCAGACTGCGGAAGCAGCAAATTAAAAGAGGGGTGGCCAAACAAGAACACTACGCAGGAAGCCAAAGAAGATTGATAAACCAACACAGAACTGGCGTCGTTAGCCGCTACACGCTGCGGGATTTGCTGAGGAGGGGATCCGAGCACTTATGGACTGAATGGTTCGATGTGCAACGAGGATGATCTGTCGACTAACTAACTAACTAACTATTAGTTAGGTATGCAGTTAGGTAGGTAGTTAGTGAGGTAGTTTGTGTATGTGGTGCTACACCCATTTTGTAAAGTCCAGTGGCTACTCGATGGGTGTAAAGTCCAGTGGCTACTCGATGGGTGTAAAGTTCAATGGCTACTCGATGGGTGTAAAGTTCAGTGGCTATTCGATGGGTGTAAAGTCCAGTGGCTACTCGATGGGTGTAAAGTTCAGTGGCTACTCGATGGGTGTAAAGTTCAGTGGCTATTCGATGGTGTAAAGTTCAGTGGCTACTCGATGGGTGTAAAGTCCAGTGGCTACTCGATGGGTGTAAAGTCCATTGGCTACTCGATGGGTGTAATTGTCGGCACAAGCCTTTACGTCTCACAATTTCTGGCACCCATTTTGGGATGTGTCGATCTAAGTCTAGCTTGGTCTATACAAGTATGAGAATAGCACAATATATCCAGAATGATTCAAAATGTGTAATAGGGTCCTCTAGTATTACAGACAACCGGCGCTGGGGTTTAGGTGATATTAGTACTGCGTTTTACAATGTCCTGACAAATCAAGTCGAGAGTTCTATATCAGCCGTCGAGGATTTGGATGCGGACCGCTTTGGGTTGATTTTCGCGGTATGAGGCGTTGGTTTTCAGAAAACAACGGCAAACTGCTGTACTAACACTGCCTAGAAAACCTTAAACAGCTAATACACGCTGGAATTGATTGCAATGTCATGTAAAGGGACATAATCTGACTTCATAGTATACACAGAAGGAAGAGGATGATTGAAAGACGTGACGAAGAACGATAATTCACTATGAAAATATTTTCTGCGTTACTTTCCCTTGCTAGACCAGATAACAATACACGTTTGTTAACTTTTGAACTGTTTTAGTGGCCTCAAAGGGTTCCCCATTTGATATGTCTGTGTAATAGGATGGTGCTGTTGGTGTTGTTGCTGCTGCTGCTGCTGGATTATTTGGTTACTGTTGCAAGAAAATTCCGAAATAATTTGAAAAGTTAGCAAAATCACGATAGTTATACACATTAGCTATCGCAGGTCCGCATGGCCGAATCGGTAAGAACGCATGTTCTTAAACATCCGTTATGCTGATGCCGAGGTAAGCGGTTCAACCCCTACACCGGACAGTTGGACTAAAATGTTGACCTGTCGTCCTTGACTTGGGGACGTACATTACAAGTACCTCTGAAGTAGGAGATAGTTCGCCTGATGGCGAAGGACACTGTTAATAGGGAAAGCTAACCCACACGCACAATTCAGCCAAACACTACTATAAATAGTGTGTATGGCCTAGGCTTGATTTCAAAGCGAGCGATCTCAAAAAGAAAAAAAAAAAAGCTATCTGCACTAGGAAAGCTAGGGGAAGTGAAAACAAAGGTTAAAGATACCTGTACTAGTCTAGATGTGTATAGGATATATGGTGCTAACCCCATATATTTTAAAACAACCAATCGCACACGATGGATGATAGGGCAATATTACATCTGTCGTTTTTACCCCCCAGATAGCTAAGGAAAGCCATCACAGTAGTTCCATTATGTGACATGCTCAAAGATCTTCGTTGCCATTACCTGATTGGAATATCTAACACGTATGAACATCAGGATGTTAGTAGACAAGCAATGAAAAGCTTACAACCATACAGCAACTCTTACAACCACAGAGCAACACTTACAACCACAGAGCAACACTTACAACCACAGAATAACTCTTACAACCACACAGTAACTCTTACAACCACACAGCAACTCTTACAACCACACAATAATTCTTACAAGCACAGAGCAACTCTTACAACCACTCAGCAACTCTCACAACCACACAGCAACTCTTACAACCACACAGCAACTCTTACAACCACACAATAATTCTTACAAGCACAGAGCAACTCTTACAACCACAGAACAACTCTTACAACCACACAGTAATTCTTACAACCACACAGTAATTCTTACAACCACACAGTAATTCTTACAACCACACAGTAATTCTTACAATCACAGAGCAACTCTTACAACCATACAGTAATTCTTACAACCACAGAAAAACTCTTACAACCACACAGCAACTCTTACAACCACAGAAAAACTCTTACAACCACACAGCAACTCTTACAACCAAAGAGCAACACTTACAACCACACAGCAACACTTACAACCACAGAACAACTCTTACAACCACACAGCAACTCTCACAACCACACAGCAACTCTTACAACCACACAATAAATCTTGCAAGCACAGAGCAACTCTTACAACCACACAGCAACTCTTACAACCACCCAGCAACTCTTACAACCACCCAGCAACTCTTACAAGCACAGAGCAACTCTTACAACCACAGAACAACTCTTACAACCACACAGCAACCCTTACAACCACACAATAATTCTTACAAGCACAGAGCAACTCTTACAACCACAGAACAACTCTTACAACCACACAATAATTCTTACAACCACACAATAATTCTTACAACCACACAATAATTCTTACAATCACAGAGCAACTCTTACAACCATACAGTAATTCTTACAACCACAGAAAAACTCTTACAACCACACAGCAACTCTTACAACCACAGAGCAACACTTACAACCACACAGCAACTCTTACAACCGCACAGCAACACTTTCAACCACAGAACAACTCTTACAACCACACAACAACTTTTACAACCACACAGCAACACTTACAACCACAGAGCAACTCTTACAACCACACAACAACTTTTACAACCACACAGCAACACTTACAACCACAGTGCAACTCTTAAAACCACACAACAACTTTTACAACCACACAGCAACACTTACAACCACAGAGCAACTCTTACAACCACACAACAACTTTTACAACCACACAGCAACACTTACAACCACAGAGCAATTCTTACAACCACACAGCAACACTTACAACCACAGAACAACTTTTACAACCACACAACAACTTTTACAACCACACAGCAACTCTTACTCTTCTCTCTCAAGAACTGTGGTGGAGGCGACGGAGGTAGAACAGGATACACAGCTCTGTTGTCTGCAACGTTCGCCTCTTTTCTGGAGTTCTTTCTGCGAACAGATGCATTTCTGGACTGGAATTTAAACTCGCAGTCTTTCATGTCAATGGCTGGTGAGCTGGCGTAGGTAACGACTGACGCTGTGTCCTCCTGATAGACGTGGTTGCTGACCTTTCTGTGCGGTGGAAACTGGTATATAAGTTCGTCTCTGCGTCGGCAGCAATCTGAGGAGAGATGGCCGGAGATTCGAGGCAGGTTAACGCGTTGGTAGCGGCGCGTTAACGTACTCACTAGGACAGTGGTTCTCAACCGGTGGGGAATCTCCCCCCTCCCCCCACCCCCAGGGTTGACAAGGAATTAGGATTAAGGAGGAATTAAGATTATTTCAAGATCGCGTTAATACAAGAAAAGATTATTTGATATTTTTTTCCCTCCATACTTTACGGTTCTGTACCTCCCGCCCTTCTGAAATTCGTTTTCCAACATAAGTAGATCTGCAAATCACGTTTTGTGTAGACTTCTAGACTTGTTCTAGTATGTGCTATTAAAGTTAGCTTCTATTTTTACGTATACTGTGTAGGGGCGCGGCGATGGGGGGCATTTACAGGGAGGAAATACAAAAGAGGGGGGATGACATTCTGACCATTTGGTGAAGGGGTGCATGGGCCAAAAAGGTTGAGAACCACTGCGCTAGGAGGTTATAATAATAATAGGAAGATGTAGGTAGGACGAGGTTTGGATGTCTGTGTTGGTCGTCCGCTAGCTGAGGGAACGATTAGCGACCTATTCCTCCATGCATTCAGGGTTTACCAAAATGCCTGTATTCATCCTTCACGTATTATAAGCCAGGGCATGTTAGCTGGCCAGTCCCCTTCCTCGTTGCTTCTCCCAATAACAAAAATAACAATTATAGTAACTGGCGATAGCAGTAAAGTTTGTGTGAGGTATGTAATAAACAGTATTCAATAATAGGTCTTAACTAAATAAATATTAAAATTACTGTACATATGTCAATATTAAAAATGACATGTGCTAGAATCAAAGATACGCAGTCAAGCGAATAAATCACCCAACACATCAATGTAAATAAGATTAAAGTGCTTAATTATAGATGCTAACAATTAACACTAAAATTATAGATGATGGTAGTTACTCATAAGTTACTATCTTTTATAAACTTGAAAAAAAAAGTTATTCTTACTCTGCAAACTTCCTCAAATACAAATAGCTACATTTGATATAAGTCTATGTCATGACTGAAGATTACAAGAGTTAAACATTGTTTGTCTGGGGTCTAATAGAGTCACTATGATTACTATAGTCTTTGATTCAAAGATCCCGGACTGAGACCACAATTTGTCATAGATGACTTACATCTATATAGCTGCCGTGCCGTCCATTCTATCAGAAGTCAATGTTTCCCACAGTTGTTTCCCCAGAGAATTGCCTGACAGCCATGTTTATGAGGTGAGTCGACCCCGCAGCCTTACTTATCGGGAAAATACATCCTGTCTTTCCTGGGGATTGATCTCGGGTCTCTGTATTGGCAGGCAAGCACACAAATCCCTGTGACACCAGCTAGATAACTTTTCCCTAGTGATCTTAAGTCAGATGGGGCAACCCAAAGACTGGCACGAAGCTTCAGAAAGTCAATTCTCCCCCGACCTGTTCATTTACTTATTCTTGAGGCGATAATGTGATAGCTTCCCCTTGTATTCCACATGTAAGGTTTGCGACCTCCTTCTTTGAGAGCAGTTACGCGGACAAGGAAGTGGTCTGCCCATGTCTGGTGCACAGTTGTCCACTGATTCGGCTGGACGCTCGTGCTCCTGGACTATGCCGGCCACAGTATTCTGTGTATTGTAGGTTTTCTACAACCAAGAAGTGTAGTTGGCAATTATCTATTCATTGGGCTGACACCAGAGTGACAGTCTCCCATTTAATCCAGGGTCGCTTTCTTGGAATCATACAGGCGGATTTCATGAAAGACGTGTCCAATCCACAACAAGGAACAACTGAGGGAGATTTGACAGCAGACTGCCTTGCGATGGTTTTCATACAATGGTATGTGTGCCAGTAGTTCAGAAAATATTGGCAAACTACTGAGCGTAAACTTACCAAGGAATCTCAAACAATCACACACAAAAATGATGGAGTTTAATCCTGTAAAGATTATGCAGCTAACTGTTTATTTAAAAAAAAATATATCCGAATATACATCTCCGCAAATGTGACACTCCAATATTGAGCTAACACACAGCCACCCTGGTTTCCTAGCTTTGAGAGGGAAAGTAGAGCTCCGCACTACAGTCCCCGAGTAGACTTTACATTGGTACCGGGTCGGTAGAAACATGTCTTCACCCACCAATGTCATTCAGATGCAAACGATTTTCAGGACATGCTGACGAAGGCTTTGGCCGCAACGTCCAATTTGTTTCTTGTAATCGTGTTTTAGTAAAGCTCACAATCTACTTCTCGTTGTTTTTGGTGAATCATTCATTGCCTTTTCAGGACATAAAGGACTCGAACTCCAGTGCATTGGGCAGACTAGTTCAAACTGAGGTCCTCCAGAGGCTCCAACCAACCGATCATTAATAATGGAAGTCGGTGTGGCGGAATGAATAAGAACACTCGCTATTAAACATCCGGTGCGCTGATGGCAAGGTAGCAGGTTCAACCACTAGCACGGGTCAGCTGGACTAAAATGTTGACTTCTCGTCCTTGACATGGGACTAAATTACAAGTACTTCAGAAATCGAAGTGGGTTCGCCAGATGGCGAGGGACACTGGTAATAGGGAAAGGTAATCCACGCCCAGCAATCAGTCCAGTGTGTACTATGCAATAGTTCAAAGACAGTGAACGGAAAAAAACAACAATAGTTCAGTTGGCAGCTCTTCTCTAGCAACTCATCTCACAAGTGTGGCTTGTGCATACGTGTGATATGGATAATGTCCAAGCTTGAGATTGATAGCATAGGGTTGGTGTGAATATGCTGTTTATTTTCTGTCATTTTGCGGGTATATTTATATGTGGATGTTTCAGTATGGGTGACAGTTGATATATAAGCGCACTTGCTTTTTGACACCCGATTTCGATCTCTCTGTCCATCTGCCATCTTCTGTGACGATAATTCCTAGATGTTTGAATTCATTAACTTGTTTCAGAGGTGTACTATTTAACGGTATCCTTAGTGGACCAGGAAATCTGCTAACCTGCAGTGTTTCAGGTGTTGGCTGTATTTATATTCATGTTTTCAAAATTATGCATGCACACAATAACAACCTATTTGGGAGTAAAGCATGAAGGTAATGTTCTTGAATATAACATGGTCATACCTCTCAGCCACATGGACAAGAAGAATATAGACAGGAAGAAGAGGAAAATGATAACGCCGATGAGAATAACGGTTATTGTGGGTGAGCTGTTGTGACTCCCTTGCTGTGAGGCTGTGGAGAAGAAGTGGCACATATGATAATATTGTAACATGGTTATATGTATTCTTCTTCTTCTTCTTCTTCTTCTTCTTCTTCTTCTTCTTCTTCTTCTTCTTCTTCTTCTTCTTCTTCTTCTTCTTCTCCTTCTTCTCTTCTTCTTCTTCTTCTTCTTCTTCTTCTTCTTCTTCTTCTTCTTCTTCTTCTTCTTCTTCTTCTTCTTCTTCTTCTTCTTCTTCTTCTTCTTCTTCTTCTTCTTCTTCTTCTTCTTCTTCTTCTTCTTCTTCTTCTTCTTCTTCTAATGATCATCATCATCATCATTATCATCATTATCATCATTGCCATATCACAGAAACCAATAAATTAGATTTCACACACACACATAAAACACGAGTAGATGGTACAAATATAGTATTTCGTAAACAATCTTATAAAAGGATAAGTAAGAAACACGCAAATTGCATGTAATAAAAACTACGTCATGAAAGGCGTCATCTAACAACTAAACTGATACAATTTCACTTTAGCACGGAACCTCGAGACGGACACTGCGTTTTTGAAACAGCACACACACAGAAGCCAGTTGTCATTGAAAAACCGTTAGGATCCACATTAAGGCTTACAAGTGAACAGCCAGGGCATCTACATGAAATCAACGACAGACATGATAGATACTCACACCACGCAGGCCTGTTGTATTTGGTTCAACCATAGTTAAGGAAAGAGAGAAAGGACTTGTGAAAGACTTTTCAGCAGTCTGCGAATTGTACACATGGCCACCAGTTGATACGATGACGAACGCACCCCTCGTGCGAAATAAGCTGATAGGAGGCTGCGACCAGCTGATGTGATTCTGTGTAATGCGATTATGCAGCACAGCAAATAAAGGAGTCTCCTTGACGAAGTCGCCAAGCCGCCTGGCTTGGGCTCCGAAGGTTGTGGGTTCGATTCCGGGCCACGTCCTTCGGTTCACGAGTGCATTATTTCGGAGACTCCTGGGGGTCGTCAATGGAGCTACGGAGTTCGAGCTTTGTGCGACGCTTTCCGCGCTAGGGAAAGAGACTGAGCATATGGGATAAAACCCGGCGCAGTGAAGTCGACCCTGTCGACTTTTAAGCGACTTTTTAAAAATAAAGTCGTCCATGAAGTTTTGACTGGTACCAGCAGCCTTGTTGAGTTTGTTAGAGAGTTACCATGACAATATTCTCATCGTGCGTCTGACGGTACGTCGGCTGATTGAGGTGTTACTTTCTAATCATCATCCTTCTAGACATTCTAAACAAGAAGTAACGAGTCGACGAAACAAGAACAAAAGAAGAAGAAGAAATGAGATCATCACTAACGCACAACCCCCAAAAACATTCGTTAACTGCCGCACCATAACATTCATTATTTGTAGAATCATCATCATTATCATCATCATCATTATAAGCATCATCATCACTATCATCATCGCCATCATCATCATTACGATAATCATCATCATCACCATCATCATTATCATCATCACTATTTTCTCTATTAATGTGATTGATTATCAGTAATCTCGTCTTGGTAGTCATCGCCATCATCATTATAACCATCATCATCATTATCATCATCAAACTCAAAAAGCAGGACGCTGTAATTGATTTGCTTCCAAGGGGGGATTAAATTCCTTCAGAATGCATTAAATGAAGACTGTTGTGTCCTTCATACTCATTATGTAGTGTCCATTCTCAAGCAGCCACAAGGTCACGTGTCTTACTGACCCATGTGTGGTTGCTCATATATCATAGGATGTCTTACTGACCCATGTGTGGTTCCTCATATAACCTAGGATGTCTTACTGTCTCATGTGTGGTTCCTCATATATCCCAGGATATCTTACTGACTAATATTGTATTTTCTCTTCTACCCAAGGATGCTATGCTACAGAAGACTGATGTGACAGACTCGGGGCACTCACAGACCAAACCTCTTTTCTCCTAGGATGTCTCCAGGCCATGATTCAGCACTACAATGGAGGGTCTCGTCGCAAGATGAACAAGCCATTTGCCTCTCGCCGCAAAGGTCGAGGGTTAAATTCCAGCCTCTTCAATCGGTTTATGTGTAATTTTTCTTCGGTGACCCTTTGGGAGTCGTCGCTACCAGTTCGATCACTGTGAGACGCTTTCGGCAGGTATGGAGAAGCATGATCATCCATGAGAGTCGTCAAGACACATGATTATGATGATGAAAATTAAAGGTTATATGATCAATAAATCATGTGCCATGCCGGAAAGCGTGGGCGGTCATGATTCACCATTTCACTCGATCACCAGAGTCGTGGATCAGCTCAGTGTTCCTGTCTCGTCCAAGCCATGTGGCCAAGCCATCCAGGTATTTTCCTCTCGGTCTTCCTCTTGGTCTGTTCCCTTCGATCTTGCCAGCTGTCACTAAGTTCTCCAGTCCATTTCTTCTCATAACATGACCAAAAAATTTTGACTGTCTACGTCTAATTTCTCTAATCAATCTACGATTTTCATTTGTCTCTTGTAGTACTTGGTCATTGGTTTTTCTATCTGTCCATGGTATTCTTTGCATTTTCTTCAGAAACCACATTTCTGCAGCCATCAGATGTTTTTCAGCTTGACTGCACATTGTCCAAGTTTCACATCCATATAAAAGAACAGGCTCTATGTATCCCCTCAACACTCTTTTTCTCGTTTCAATTGACATCATTTTATTGGTCAGAATGTTTTTCATCTTGCTAAAGGCTACTTTCGCAATGGCGATTCTTGTTCTAATCTCTTCAAGGCATCTGCCATCAGATGTTATGACTGTTCCGAGATAATTGAACCGATTCACTTGTAGAAGAATATTCCCATTTACTTGTATATTACATTGTGGTGCTTCGTGCTTCCTAGTGACGACCATAACCTGTGTCTTCCTACAATTTAATTTCAACCCCAGCTGCTAACTGTGTACAACAACAGCGACTACTAATTGTTGCAGATCCTGTGCATTGTCTGCAATCAATACTGTATCATCTGCATATCTAATGTTATTTATGTTTCGTCCTCCAATGCTGATTCCATTTAGGTCTCCTACATTTCTGAAAATATTTTCACTGTATAGGGAAAAAAGATCTGGAGACATTACACATCCCTGCCTAACACCTCTCTTAATAGGTTGATATTGTCCTACTTCATTATCAATCCTTATGGCAGCTTGTTGTTTCCAATATATGTTGTTTATAAGTCTAATGTCTTTCCCATCAATTTGTAGATCTGCAAGCATATCCACAATGTTGACATGTCTAACTCTATCAAAAGCCTTTGTGTAGTCAATAAAGCAAAGATGTATATCCTTGTTTACTTCTAAAGCACGTTCAATAACTGTTCGCAGCATATACACAGCATTTACTGTACCCTGTCCTTCTACAAACCCACATTGTTCTTCCCCTATTTCAGGTTGTATTTTCTTCCTCACTCTTTGCATGATAATTTGTAACAAAATCTTTGTGATGTGACTCATTATACCAATTGTTCTATGTTGATCACATTCTAAGGTTCCTGATTTCTTTGGGATTGCAATAAATACAGAATTACATAATTCAGAAGGTATATCTCCAGTATCATATAATGTGTTCAGCAGTCTAGTGACTTGCTCTAGTCCAAATTCTTCTAAAGCTTTAATCATTTCTGTTGTGATGTTATCTGCACCGGGGGCCTTGCCAGCTTTCATATGCTTAAGAACATTTTGAACCTCCATCTTTAAAATTTCTGGTCCTTCATTATTAAATCTAATGGCATACTGTTCCTCTCTGTTATCATTATACAGGTCTTTCACATAATCTGTCCATACATGTAGAATCTGATCTTTTTCTATTATGATTTTGCCATCTTTAGTTTTTAGACAGCCTGGTGATGTACATATCCATATAACACTAATAAATTTCACATAATTCGCAATTTGTTGTTTTCAACAGTAATCTACCTGGGTATATGATATACCTAAAAAATTAAAACCTCGATTAAAAGTCGAACTGGTCGACTTCATTGCACCGGGTTTTATCCCATATGGCTCGTCTCTTTTCGCAGCGGGGAAAGCGTCGCACACAGCACGAACTCCGTAGCTCTAGCGACAAACCACAGGAGTCTCCGTAAAATTTCACTCGTGAACCGAAGGACACGGCCCGGAATCGAACCCACAACCTTTGGAGCCCGAGTCAGACAGCTTGACCACTCGCCACGGAGTTTCCGGTTATATGATATACGTTTACGGTAAATAAAAATAATACATGTTTTAAAAGAGACATAACTCTCTTCCTTACTATTACATGTTTGTTATAATAGAGTGCCGGTCTCTCTGGCCGAGGGGTTACACGACTTTCTCCGTAATCCCTTTTATCCACGCAGGGTCCCGCAGCGCGCGAGAATAGGAAGCGGTTCTACCCGCGCTGGTGACTTGCAGGATACTGAGCCGGCCACTCAGAAAGCAATGGCAAACTACTGAGCGTAATCTTGTCAAGAAATCAACAATCAACTGAAAGATGCTGATGTTGACAGCGATGTCCTGTAAAGGATACGCTAAACGTTTTATAATAAGAGTTCTCTTTTCCTCACCATTTCTAGGTACTTTCAATGATGTTGATTGCTGTGTGATAGTTCCTTTACTATCCGAATGTGATACATTACATCCGAAGTGAAGAGCCGATAAAAGATTACTGTTGGTTATTACAAGTTCAACATGACAGCTCTTGGAGTCATCATTCCTGCAAGGGGCCAAAAGAAGAAACACAAAATGTAGTTCTGGTTATCGTTCCTGATGTTATAAAATAGTGATTGTAGTCTTCTATGCCGGACTCCGTGGAGAAGATGTTACGGATGCGGTTCGTAATCCCGCTTACTCGCGTTCGAAATATTGCTGCGTGCGATATATTAGGAGACCGCGTTGCGCTGGGCTTTAACGAATTGGTATGGTAGACGGTCGTTCAGAAAGTAGTGGCAAAATACTGAACGTAAACTTGCCAAGAAATCAACAACAGTAGTAAAATGGTGGTGTTGACAGCGATGTCCTAAAAAATATAAAAAGAGTCTTCTATGCATAATACAGCTATCGTCTCTATAAGGAATATACATATGTGTAATGCAATGTCAACTATGCTACTAGCAAACATAATTCATCTATTACTACCACCTCCTTCTCCTCGTCTTTTTGTTCTCTTTATCCTCCTTCTCCTCCTCCCCCTCCTACTCCCCTTCTTCTTCTTCTTCTTCTTCTTCTTCTTCTTCTTCTTCTTCTTCTTCTTCTTCTTCTTCTTCTTCTTCTTCTTCTTCTTCTTCTTCTTCTTCTTCTTCTTCTTCTTCTCTTCTTCTTCTTCTTCTTCTTATTTGTCCTTCGCTTCCTCTTACTTCTTCTTCTTCTTCTTCTTCTTCTTCTTCTTCTTCTTCTTCTTCTTCTTCTTCTTCTTCTTCTTCTTCTTCTTCTTCTTCTTCTTCTTCTTCTTCTTCTTCTTCTTCTTCTTCTTCTTCTTCTTCGTCCTCCTGCTCACTGTTCATTGTTCACTTTCAGACGTCACTATGAACTAATCCTCAGAAAGCAGCTTACTTAAGCTTGTTTTTACCATTTAAAGTTTAGCTACATATTTCCTTGGTTGACAATTAAAATTAATGTGTAAATCCATCCATCCATCATGTGCCATGTCGGTAAGCGTGGGCGGCCATGTTTTGTTATCTCACTCGATCACTAGAGTCGTGGATCAGCTCTGTGTTCCTGTCTCGACCATGCCACAAGGCCAAGCCATCCAGGTATTTAACACGTGGTCTTCCCCTTGGTCTCTTCCCTTCGATCTTGCCAGTTGTCACCAAGTTCTCCAATTCATTTCTTCTCAAAACATGCCCAAAGAATTGTGACTGTCTACGTCTAATGTCTCTAATCAGTTTACGATCTTCATTTGCTTCTTGAAGGGCTTGTTCATTTCATTGGTTTTTCTGTCTGTCTATCGTATTCTTTGCATTTTCCCCAGAAACCACATTTCTACAGCCATCAGATGTTTTTCAGTCTGACTGCTCATTGTCCAAGCTTCACATCCATATAAAAGTACAGGTTCTATGTAGCATCTCAACACTCTCTTTCTCGTTTCAATTGGCATCTTTTTATTGGTCAGTATGTTTTTCATCCTGCTAAAGGTTACTTTAGATTCTTGTTCTAATCTCTTCAAGGCATCTCCCATCAGATGTTATTACTGTTCCGAGATAATTGTACCTATTCACTTTATGAAGAATATTCCCGTTTACTTGTATATTACATTGTGGTATTTTGTTCTTCCCAGTGACGACCATAATCTGTGTCTTTTTACAATTTAATTCTAACCCTAGTTATTCACTGCGTGTAAAAACCGCATCTACTAAATGTTGCAGGTCCTGTTCATTGTCTGCAATCAAGACTGTATCATTTGCATATCTGATGTTATTGATGCATCGTCCCCCAATGTTGATTCCTTCCATATCTTCAATATTTCTGAAAATATTTTCACTGTACAGGGAAAACAGATCTGGAGACATTACACATCCCTGTCGCACACCTCTCTTAATAGGCTGATATTGGCCTACTTCATTATCAACTCTTATGGCAGCTTGTTGTTTTCAATATATGTTTTTTACAAGTCTAAGATCCTTTCCATCAGTTTGTAGATTTTCAAGCATCCTTATCATGTCGACATGTCTCACTTTATTGAAAGCCTTTGCGTAGTTAATATAGCAAAGGTGTAGATCTTTATTTACTTCTATAGAACGTTCGATTACGGTAATCAGTATATACACAGCATTTACTGTACCCTTGCCTTCTACAAACCCACATTGTTCTTCTCCTATTTCAGGTTGTATTTTCCTCCTAACTCTTTGCATGATAATTCTTAGCAAAATCTTCGTGATGTGACTCATTATACTAATTGTCCGATGTTGATCACATTCCAAGGTTCCTGATTTCTTTGGGATTGCAATAAATACAGAATTACTGTGTGAATATGTGTGTTTATATTTCATCCTGAAAGCACAATGTAATAATAACACTGGGTCGTGAGTGCAGAGACTGGGCAGCGGGCCGCACTGAGTTTGAGGTGCAACAGCTTATCCAGAGCAACACACAGCAAGGTGACATAGTCATCTACACAGATGGGTTAGTGGTGAGAAACAGACATAGTGGCTGGGGCTTTATTGCAAAGGCTAATGGGTGTGTCTTGAAAAAGGAGAGTCTGGCATATGAGACTGCGACCTCCAGCATGAGAATCGTGGTGGAGGCAGTAACAGCGGCGTTCCGGTGGCTAGAGGAGACTACTGCAACACACGTTGTATTCATTACGGATTCAAAGAATATGCTTTGCAAGGTGGAGAAAGGAATGTTTCGTGTGGAATGGCTATCGTCGCTTCAGAGGTCACAGATTGTGAGAATTGTATGGATATTTTGCCCTGGCCATGCGGGTTTACGGGGGAATGAACAGGCTGATATGGAAACAAAACTCGCTTACACTCAGGAAATAAATGACCGTAGATCCCGAGGTAGACCAAGAAGACGGTGGGGAGAAAATATACATACAGATCTAAAAGCACTTGGTGGTATTTTGTCTATGGACAAGGTGGAGGTGGTCGTGCGCTTGTGGGACCAGGTGGAGAAGGCGGAGGAATAGATTGAGGACCCATAGGTGGAAAGAATGAGATTGCGGGGGTTCGGCAGGGATTCTGGAAGAATCTCAAATCTGAGAGGGAAGATCAGGAGAACTTTTAATCAGATAGCGGTGGGAACGATTAGTAGTATGACTCTTCGCTGGCTGTTGAACGAGGGGACGGAGCACGTATGGGAATGTCCTGAGTGCAGTGATGTCGGTTCTTAACTCAACTCAACTCAACTCATCTTGAAGGGTTTTTCTTATTACATTAGTTTATGTTGTGTGATCTCTGCAGTATATACCTGAAGTGATGCAGCGAGATATGCCAGGCAATAAATCGTGCAATCTATTGTTTATATCTTCATAATTAAAGGTCCCCTTTGATTTTAATTTTAGAGCCAATATTTTCAAAGTATGTAAAACCATCAATTAAAATAAAAACGTAGATAAAAGCCGCGCATTGTGTTCTGCACTCGTTGAAATCTCGTATGTAGGAAACTTATCTCAAAGCCAAGTTTGTGAGTCTGCTTCATTGACAGAAGGGTGGAACCCGCATCAGCCTAGAGCAACCACATCCTGTGTGGCTAGAGCATTTCTGCTCATTGGGCACATCGACCCGTAGTCAAGAATTGCTAATAGAGGCTGTTACACATGTGGATTCCTAGATGGTGTGAAGGAAGTAGGGGTCCGGTTGAAGTGGATTGTGGATATACATGGTCTGAATTGTCAAGTGGATCCCCATTGTCGTGGTGGAGTTGAGTGGATAGTCAAGTTATTGCTATGTTGGATCAGTTGGATGTCTCTTCCTGGTCGTGACTCATGAGGTTGTTGGGACACATTTGAGAGGGCGCTGCCGCTATCAGTATGATACGAGAGGGCGTCTCTTTCCACCATTAGGCATATGGTGCTGGCTGCATATTTAATATCAATCAATGCGTGATGTCATCAGTGTCATTCCAATCGTCTTTATAAGCAAGGGTATGTTCTGGTACCAAGCTTGGGTTGGGTCAGCCGGGAGCCGACATCTAACATTCTAGTTACTGTCTGTCTGTCTGTCTGTCTGTCTGTCTGTCTGTCTGTCTGTCTGTCTGTCTGTCTGTCTGTCTGTCCGTCCGTCAGTTCGTCTGTCTGTCTGTCTGTCTGTCTGTCTGTCTGTCTGTAATTGCTAATTGTAAGATGTGCATTTTTGCCGACTTTATGACCTTTTGAAAATATAGTTCGTTTCGATTGTTCTGTCTGTCTGTCTTCTTATCCACTAGTCTGTCTGTCTGTCTGTCTGTCTGTCTGTCTGTCTGTCTGTCTGTCTGTCTGTCTGTCTGCCTGCCTGCCTGCCCTCCTGCCTGCCTGTGGGTTCAAAAGTAGATGTAAGAAAACGCTTATGAAAACTAACAAAGCACGAGGCAAGTGAACTGGTGAAGGATGTGGAGAACTTCCAGCCAGTGTGATGTCAGCGACGTTCTGTAAAAGACTAAGGAGCGACATCATTAATGGGATGCCGTGTAGAGTCTCCGTGGCGAAGTGGCCCAGCCGTCTGTCTCGTGATGCAAAGGTTGTGGGTTCAATTTCAGGCTACGTCTTTCGTTTCTCGAGTGTATTTTTCTTGGAGACTCCTAGGAGTCGTCGCCGGAGCTACAGAGTCCGTGCTTTGTGCGACGCTTTCGGCGGGTCGTTCTGTCGAAAAGAAACTGAGCCATATGGGATAAGACCCGAGGCAATGAAGTCGATCCTCTCGACTTTTAAGACTTTGTTATTTAAAGACCAGTGTAGTTATCCAACAACCCATTACAGTGATGAACAGCTAAAAGAATACTATGAAGACATACAACAAACACTGAAAGTTGTAAAATCATCAGAGGTCCCAATTATCATGGGAGACATGAACGCAAAAGTAAGAAAAAATAAATATAAGCAGATAGTAGGGCAATATGGTTTGGGAAACAGAAACAACAGAAGAGACCGGCTAATACAGTTCTGAGAAGAAAACAATCTTATTGTTTGTAACACATTTTCCCAACATAACCCTAGGAATCTGTATACGTGGAAAAGCCCTGGAAATCAAATTGACTACATTATGATTAGAAATAGATTTAAAAGATAATGCTAAAATGCCAAAACATACCCTGGTGCTGAAAACAACTCTGACCACAATCCTGTAGTCTTAAAATTACAAATAAAATTTAAAATTTAGGAATAAGGACATCGAAGACTCCTCAAGTAGATATACCAGCATTGAAACAACCAGAAATAAGTCAACTATACCTGTTTGAAGTAAAAAATATATATGATGGGCTAATCATTGAAAGTGTGGAACATTATAGACGTGAAAATCCTGAGGATAAAATTTATACAAAATGGAAAAGTGTAAAACCAAGTATAACGAAAAAAAACAACAAAAAAACACTGTCATTTAAAAACTGTCAGTTACTGCCAATATAGTTCCTTGCCGTGTATGACAGAGGGGTCTTTGAGTCTGAGGAATTAAGGCCTCCTGGATAGTGCAGTCGCCGCGAACTGTGCAGGTTAGGATTTTCTTTTTGCCCCCACAGAAAAAAGTCCCACACCTTACCGAGGGATCGAACCCGGGTTTCCCGAAGGAGAGTCCGGCATTCTAGCCACTCCGCCAGCCGAATCGTACAGATTCTATGTAGTACTTTAACACATGTTTTCTCGTTTCAAGTGATATCTTCTTATTTTTCAGTATGTTTTAATCTTGCAAAAGGCCACCTCTGCCTTAGCAATTCTTGTTCTAATTTCTTCAAGGCGTATCCCAGCAGATGCTATGACTGTACCGAGATAACAGTACCGATTTACTTGCTTAAGAATATGCCCATTTACTCGTATATCACATTGTGGTGTTTCCTTCTTCCCAGTGACGACAATAATCTGTCTTCTTACTATTCAATTCTATCCCTAGTTGTTCACTGTGTGAAACAACCGCATCTACTAAATGTTGATTGTCTGCAATCAAGACTGTATCATTGTCTGCAATCAAGACTGTATCATCTGCATATCTAATGTTATTGATGTATCATCGCCCAATGTTAATTGCTTTCATATCTTCTATATTTCTGAAAATATTTTCACTGTACAGAGAAGACAGATCTGGAGACATTACACATCACTGTCTCACACCTCCTTTAATAGGCTGATATTGACCTACATCATTCTCAATTATGATGGCAGCTTGTTGTTTCCAATATATGTTTTTTTTTTGCAAGTCTTAGGTCTTTTCCATCAATTTTTAGATCTTCAAGCATCCTTATCATGTCGACTTATCTCACTTTATCGAAAGCCTTTGTGTAGTCAATAAAGCAGAGATATAGATCTTTGTTTACTTCTACAGAACGTTCAATTACTGTTCTCAGTATATACACAGCATTTACTGTATCCTTGCCTTCCACAAGCCCACATTGTTCTTCTCCTATTTCGAGTTGTATTTTCTTCCTAACTCTTTGCATGATAATTCTCAGCAAAATATTCGTGATGTGGCTCATTATACTGATTGGTCGACGTTGATCACATTCCATGGCTCCTGATTTCTTCGGGATTGAATATAGAATTACATAATTCAGGGGTATATCTCCAGTATCGTATAGTGCGTTCAGCAGTCTGGTGACTTGGTCTGTTCCATATTCTTCTAAGGCACTGATCATTTCTATTGTGATGTTATTTGTGCCCGGGGTCTTGTCAGTTTTCATATGGTTAAGAGCATTCTGAACTTCCATCTTCAAATTGATGGTCCTTCATTATTATGCCGATGATCATATTGTTCTTCTCTTGTATCATCATAAAGGTCTTCCACATAATCTGACCACGCATGTAAAATCTGATCTTTTTTAAATTATGATTTTGCCTCTTTGGTGTTTAGGCCACCCGTTGGTGTGTGTGTTCTTTTGTTAGTGATGTCATTAATTCTTTTATGAATTAATTTTGTATTCCGGGTGTTGTGTTGGAGTTCAATTGCCTTGCAATTTTCCTCACGCCATGTTTCTTTTGCCTCTTTGAATAGCTTATTAATTTTCCTGTGAATCTCTTCATATTTTTCCTTGTTATATTTGTTATTTCTTCTTATTTCCATGAGGTTTAAGATGTCTTCCGCCATCCATTTCTTGCGTCCTATTATGTTTATTTGTGGGGTAGTTGTTTCGGCAGCTGGGTTGATTGATTTCTTTAACATTTCACATTGGTCACTGACGTCTTGAAATAATATTTCCCTATTGGACAATGCATCAAATATGTTCTTTACCTCTACGTTGAATTTATCTTTTATTTCCTCACTCTTCTGTGCATGTAGATCAAATTTTGTGTTTCTTGGTGAATATTTGACTTTCTTTAATTTTAAATGTAAATTGCTTAAGATTAATCTATGTTCGCTGTAGCAGTCTGCGCTTGGTATAGTGTTTGCGACTTTTAAGGCATTTCGAAATCTTCTATTGATGAGAATGTAATCAATCGTATTTATGATCTTATATACAAGATATATGAAGCCCGTAATCGGGCACGCTCACGATGTTTATACTTTACCTCGACACCGCAAGGTACAAGAGGAACATGATGAGATGAGATTAGATATACAAGTTCAAAAAAGTGTATATGTTTGTTTTATAGACTACAAGAAAGCTTTTAATAGGGTACAACATGAACGTGCCTTTAAGATATAGGATTAGACGGAAAGGACATCAGACTTATTAGTAACTTGTACTGGGAACAAGTGGCGTCTATTAGATGCGGAAATAACTTTCCGTCGCCTATAGAGATAAAAAGAGGAGTACGGCAGGGATGTGTACTGTCCCCAGCCTTTTCAACCTATACAAAGACAACATTTTTAAACAAGTTGAAATGCCTAGACATCAATGAAAGAATCATAAACAATCTTAGATATGCTGACGATACCGTGTTACTAGCAGAAAGTGAGCAAGAGTTACAAGACCTAGTGGAACAAGTAAACAGGCCCCAGTGCAGAATGTGTCTTAGATATTAACATTTAAAATAAAAACTATGATAATTAGCAGTGGAAAGGAAAGGTCATCAATGAACATCACAGTAAACAGGCAGATACTAGAACAAGTAACAAGTTTCTCCTATCTTGGACATATAATAACAGATGATGGCAGAAGTGAAATAGAAATCAAAAAGAGAATAGGAATGGCCAAAAAATGCTTTCAACGGCATGAAATCAGTATTAACATCTAGAGAGATTAATAACGCATTAAAAATGAGAATTGTCAAATGCTACGTATATTCAACGCTACTGTATGGCGCGGAAGCCTGGACATTGAACAAGCAACTAGAAAGTCGCATAGAAGCCCTGGAGATGTGGATATACAGACGAATAGGTCGTATTTCATGGAAACAAAAACAATCAAATGCAGAGGTTCTAGAAAAACTGGGAATGAAGAGAGAGTTGATGAAAGAAATAAAGAGGAGGCAAGTGAAATATTTCGGCCACGTTAAAAGACATGATACTCTTATAAAAACCATACTGGAAGGCAAGGTTGAGGGCAAGCGAGCAAGAGGTAGACAACGATACAAGTGGGAAGATAACATCAAGAGATGGACGAACATCAGCCTGACAGAATATAGAGTCAAGGCGAGAGACAGACAGTGTTGGAGATCCATTGTAGCCAACCTTCATTGTGGAGACGGCACCTGATTGATTGTAGCTGTATCGGTGTGTATTTGTTGTTTGTCTGCTGAGGAAGGCTTTGGCCGCAACGTCCATTTTGTTACTTGTAATCGTATTCTGATAAGGTTTACCGTCTAATTCTCGTGTTTTTTTTTTTGGTGAGTTATTCAATGTAAAAGTCTAACTATAGACAATAATTAAAATCAACGAATACAACAAACACATCTACTACAGAAACAGTCAGGTCTTAGTCAGATATGACTGAGCTACTGTATGACAGTAGACGGTACTACCTGGTTTCTGTTAGCGCCGAATGTTGGGCGGTGCTCACCAAATCCGATACCCTACATTGTGCCAACGGCTTCGAGCGGAGGAGTGCAATTGGGAGGGTACAAGCCTTATCCTAGTGTGAGGAATTGCAACTTAAAGACTAAATGCCTTGGCAGGGCAGACCAGACCCTAAGCCTTGGTTGGCAACTAGTCTAGGATTGAAGCTCCTACATGCGGACATTTAGAGCATCGCTTTGCTGATCTCGCAGCTTCTGCAGCTTGTCTTGATCCAGATGTAGGGGTGTCACCTTTCCTCTGGAGTAAACTAGGCAGGCCGAGAGAGGGATCACGCTGCATGGGTAACACGTTGTCGCTAAACTCAGCCCAAGCTTTGTGTTATGGAGAGGTATAACTACATTTTACAAACTATCGACTGTCAAGACAGCAAGGTGCCAATCAATCTACCTCAGATAGTCAAAACCAAATTGCAGTAGTTTCAGAATTAAAACTGGACTCACTCAATTAAGCCGCCTGCCACATAATATGACATATCTTGTACCGGTGGTTTGAACACATTCGGGGCTCTGTTTGACCTCACCACGCACATTGGGGTCATGTCGGTGTGGTTGTAGATAACGATCGTAGGAACCGTGATGTCTGTAGAACAGCCTCCGTCACATCGCAGTTTGAGAACCGTGTTTTCTGTATCCAGATACTCGTAGCTGAAGGCTTCTGTGTGTAAGAGAGATGGATATTAAAACCGATAAGATACATGTGCCTTTGTTTTATTAGTTTGCTTTATTAAATATTTATGTGGCAAAACTGACTTAATACACTGTAGAATCATATATATATATATCCATCCATCATGTGCCATGCCGGTAAGCGTGGGCGGTCATGTTCTGCCATCTCACTCGATCAACAGAATCGTGGATCAGTTCTGTGTTTCTGTCTCGACCATGCCATATGGCCAAGCCATCCAGGTATTTACTTCCATGTCTTCCTCTTGGTCTGTTCCCTTCGATCTTACAAGTTGTCACCAAGTTCTCCAAATAATTTCTTCTCATAACATGCCCAAAAATTGTCACTGTCTACGTCTAATGTCTCTAATCAGTTTACGATCTTCATTTGTTTCTTGAAGAACTTGTTTATTGGTCTTTCTGGCTGTCTATGGTATTCTTTGAGGAAAATGCAAATAATGCGATAAAGTGAGACATGTCGACATGATAAGGATGCTTGAAGATCTACAAATTGATGGAAAAAACCTTAGACTTGTGAAAAAACATACATTTGAAACAACAAGCTTCCATAAGAACGAAGTAGGGCAATATCAACCTATTAAGAGAGGTATGAGACAGGGATGTGTAATGTTTCCAGATCTGTTTTCCCTGTACAGTGAAAATACTTTCAGACATATGGAAGATATGGAAGGAATCAACATTGGGGGACGATACATCAATAACATTAGATACTCAGATGATACAGTCTTGATTGCAGTCAATGAACACGACCTGCAACATTTAGTAGATGCGGTTGTTACACACAGTGAACAACTAGGGTTAGAATTAAATTGTAAGAAGACACAGATTATTGTCGTCAATAGGAAGAACGAAATACCACAATGTAATATACAAGTAGATGGGAATATTCTTCAACAAGTGAATAGGTACAACTATCTCGGAACAGTCATAACATCTGATGGGAGATGCCTTGAAGAAATTAGAATAAGAATTGCTATGGCGAAAGTAGCCTTTTGCAAGATGAAAAACATACTGACCAATAAAAAGATATCAATTGAAACGAGAAAAAGAGTGTTAAAGTGTTACATAGAACCTGTACTTTTATATGGATGTGAGGCATGGACAATGAGCAGACAAGCTGAAAAACATTCGATGGCTGTGGAAATGTGGTTTATGAGTAAAATGCAAAGAATACCATGGACAGATAGAAAAAAATGAACAAGTCCTTCAAGAAACAAATGAAGATCGTAAGCTGATTAGAGACATTAGATGGTGACAGTCAAAATATTTTGGACATGGTATAAATGGAACGATCGAGATACTAAAAACCAAATTGATTTTATATTAACTAGAAATAACAGAAAGAGAAATATATTAGATGCAAGGGCAGTGTCCAATTTAAGTATAAACACAGATCGTAATGCAGTCGTTGCCACAATAAGAACCATCAGAGAAGAAAGCAAAGAGCAGGAAAATACATGCGATGCGAATCAGTAAACTTAAAAAATCTTAAAGACGAGGCATTAAGGGAAAATTATGAGAAAGAGCTAACTGAAATCGTTGTAAAATTACCTATAGAAAGAAAAACAGTGGAAGAAGAATGGGAGATGGTCAAATCAAGCATTTTAAATACTGCCAAAAAAAAACAAAAAAAAAACAAACAAAATCATGTGGAACCACGAAGAAAACGCAAAACACGGATACAGAAAATAATGCAGAGGTAAATAAAGCGGTAAAAGACAAAAAAGGAAAAATATAAAAAAGTGCTTGAAGAGCAAACAGGAATGTGATTACATAGAATATAGAATAGCGAAAAGAAATGTGAATAGAATAGTAAAGAGGGAAAAACAAAATGACTCGGAAGAGTATGGAGAAACCCTAAATAAAAACTACAAGGAGGCAACCAGAAACTTCTACAAAAAGATAAGTGCAATGCGAACCAGAGGAGATTCCCTTGACCCAACTGAAATAATTAACAGCGAATATGGAGAAGCAGTAAGTAAACACAAACAAATCCTATTAAGATGGAAGCAGTATTTCGAACAACTGCTCAACCAACATCCCATCAGATGTCGCAGAACTTCAAGAAACCTACACAGATGCCACTGGAGAACTAGAACCAGACACACTAAAAGAAGAAATTATAGAAGCCATCAGATAAGCCTCATTGAACAAATCACAGGGACAAGATGAAATACTAAATTAACTAATTAAAGCATCAAGAGAAGTAGGAACAGCATGGCTACATAGACTATTCAACCATGTTTGGGTAGAGCAATAGACACCACGAGACTGGGGAAACGCCATAATTATCCCAATTTGGAAAAACAAAGGCAGCAAAAGAGATTGCACACCATACAGAGGCATTTGACTGTTGAGTCATACTGGGAAAATATTTTGCAAAATTATTGAGAAAAGACTACGAACTACTATAGAATTTCAGCTAAGCGAAACACACCTTGGAGTTAGGAAAACCAAAGGATGCACATATGTCAATTTTGCTCTTAGACAACTTATAGAAAAATCAATCGAATTCAACGAAACACTCTACTTAGCCTTTGTCGACCAAGAAAAGGCATTTTATAGAGTAGATAGAAACAAGCTGTGGGAGATCCTTAAACAGTAAGGTTTGAGTACACATCTAACAAATCAATGTAGAAGTTTATACATCAACAGTGAATGCACAGTGAGAGCAACTGGAGGACACTCAGAACCCTTCACCATAAGATCTGGAGTACGACAAGGTTGTGTCCTGTCCCCTTTCATGTTCATAACGTATATAGACAACATATGTAAAGAAACCAGCCAAACAGAGACCGCAAGAATACCACATTTCGAGAACACAGAAGAAGGACCATCTGCATATCTAACCATTAGAGAACTCCTGTTTGCGGAAGACCAAGCATTAATAGCAAAATCAGAAGTTGAATTACAAGACCACATGAATAGTCTAAACGAAATATGTATGGAACATAACATGAAAATTAGCACAAGCAAAATAGAGGTTATGACTATAACTAAAGAAGAACAAACAACAACAATTCACCTAAACGAACATCTCTTGAAACAAGTAAAGAGTTTTAAGTACCTAAGAAGTATAATATCATCAAATGGCAGATCAGAAGACGAGATCGAAAATAGGTGCAATAAGGCAAACCAACTCATTGGACAAATGGCAACAATACTAAAGAACAAACATGTATCAATAACTACTAAGAAATAATCTTCCTACCAACTCTATGTTACCAATGCCAAACCTGGACAATGACAGAAAAAGAGAAAAGAAAAAACTACAACAGCAGGAATGACATTCCGGAGAAGAATACTCAACGTATCAAGAAGAGATAAGATCAGAAATGAAGAAATCAGGACTAAAGTGGGGGTTATAGCAGCACTATATTTTATTAGAAAGCAGCACGTTAAATGGTTTGGCCATGCAAGTAGTAACAGCATGCCACAACAAGCAAAGATGTACAGACCAAATGGAAACAGAGGAAGAGGCCGACCACGTAAACGTTGGACGGAGGGAATAGCAGAGTCCATGGGAATATCGATATATGAAGCCCATAACCGGGCACTCTCACGATGTTTATACTTCACCTCGACACCGCAAGGTACAAGAGGAACATGATGAGATGAGATGAGGTTATGAGAAGAAATGAATTGGAGAACCTGCTGAGAACTGGCAAGATCGAAGGGAACATACCAAGGGAAAGACCACGAATTAAATACCTGGATGGCTTTGCCACGTGGCATGGTCGAGACAGAAACATGGAGCTGATCCACGACTCTGTTGATCGAGTGAGATGGGAGAACATGACTGCCCACGCATATCGGCATGGTACTGTGACTCCTTGCATAACCTTAGTAGCACAAATATAAACCCATCTCAATGTAGATGTCAAAAAGCTTAAGTTGACTGCGTTTTTCTTTGGATTTATTAATATTGACATCTGAAGATAGAAGAAGAAGAAGAAGAAGAAGAAGAAGAATAGGAAGAAGAAGAAGAAGAAGAAGAAGAAGAAGAAGAAGAAGAGGAAGAAGAAGAAGGAGGAGGAGGATTAGGAGGAGGATTAGGAGGAGAAGGAGGAGGAGGAGGACGAAGAGAAGGAGGAGGTGGAGAAGAAGAAGAAGAAGAAGAAGAAGAAGAAGAAGAAGAAGAAGAAGAAGAAGAAGAAGAAGAAGAAGAAGAAGAAGAAGAAGAAGAAGAAGAAGGAGGGTTAGTAGGAGGAGGAGAATTAGTTGGAGGAGGAGGATTATGAGGAGGAGGAGGAGGAGGAGAAGAAGAAGAAGAAGAAGAAGAAGAAGAAGAAGAAGAAGAAGAAGAAGAAGAAGAAGAAGAAGTAAGAGGAAGCGAAGGACACAGCAGAAGAAGAAGAAGAAGAAGAAGAAGAAGAAGAAGAAGAAGAAGAAGAAGAAGAAGAAGAAGAAGAAGAAGAAGAAGAAGAAGAAGAAGAAGAAGGTGAGTAATCTAAAACTGAACACTATAACAATAACAATGAAGAAAATCAATACAACAAAACATATCTGACCTTTCCCATTGGTAGTGGCTGCTGTATTTTGGAAGAAATAAAACACAACCAGAACAACGGGCGTTAAACTTCCAAATATAGTATAGAAACCCATGTTTACAAATGGTTTTAACAATCATTAACACCATCTAAATATGGTCTCACGATACAACACAGGCGCACAGCTGCATTTTTATGGTAATAAAAAAATAAAAAAAAACTAGAACACTAAAGAAGACCAATATGATAATTTCCGCCGCTGCAAATTCACAAAACATATTTCATTTCCTCAATATTTGGATGTGGTGTGACTGTGAGTGGAGTGGGTATGTGTGAAGGACAATGTCATGGGATGTATGGGAGTTAGTGGGTAGGTGGGGGAGCAGTCAGATGTGGGGGAAGAGATGTTCTTGGGATCAACAGCCGAGCTTGTGGCGGAGCTTGTAGAATGCTTGCCTCTCAATAATAGTGATTGAGTACAATGATAATAAGGTGGAATAAAAATAGTCTTCTTCTTCAACTTCTTTCGTTCGCTTTACATTAATTGCCAATACTTGCAATGTTGTCTCGTGTATCAACATCACAGTCATTTTTAATTCACTTAGTGGGTATGTGATCTGCTGTTTGAGGCACCAATACACATGTGCACATGGCTGATTTGACAATCTTAAATTTAATATATGATTGGTGAATGGTGATTAGTAAACACCATCATCATCACACAACGGACACGTTTAAAGGTGCTCCCCTCTCCCCATTAACATCTCCGCCAGTATGTATGGACCGAGTATATCTGATCTGTGTTGGTTCATGGACTGGGTGTACCAGATCTGTGTTGGTTCATGGACTGGGTGTACCAGATCTGTGTTGGTTCATGGACTGGGTGTACCAGATCTGTGTTGGTTCATGGACTGGGTGTACAAGATCTGTGTTGGTTCATGGACTGGGTGTACCAGATCTGTGTTGGTTCATGAACTGGGTGTACCAGATCTGTGTTAGTTCATGGACTGGGTGTACCAGATCTGTGTTGGTTCATGGACTGGGTGTACCAGATCTGTGTTGGTTCATGGACTGGGTGTACCAGATCTGTGTTGGTTCATGGACTGGGTGTACCAGATCTGTGTTGGTTCATGGACTGGGTGTACCAGATCTGTGTTGGTTCATGGACTGGGTGTACCAGATCTGTGTTGGTTCATGGACTGGGTGTACCAGATCTGTGTTGGTTCATGGACTGGGTGTACCAGATCTGTGTTGGTTCATGGACTGGGTGTACCAGATCTGTGTTGGTTCATGGACTGGGTGTACCAGATCTGTGTTGGTTCATGGACTGGGTGTATCAGATCTGTGTTGGTTCATGGACTGGGTGTACCAAATCTGTGTTGGTTCATGGACTGGGTGTACCAGATCTGTGTTGGTTCGTGGACTGGGTGTACCAGATCTGTGTTGGTTCGTGGACTGGGTGTACCAGATCTTTGTTGGTTCATGGACTGGGTATACTAGATATGTGTTGGTTCATGGACTGGGTGTACCAGATCTGTGTTGGTTCATGGACTGGGTGTACCAGATCTGTGTTGGTTCATGGACTGGGTGTACCAGATCTGTGTTGGTTCATGGACTGGGTGTACCAGATCTTTGTTGGTTCATGGACTGGGTGTACCAGATCTGTGTTGGTTCATGCACTGGGTGTACCAGATCTGTGTTGGTTCATGGACTGGGTGTACCAGATCTGTGTTGGTTCATGGACTGGGTGTACCAGATCTGTGTTGGTTCATGGACTGGGTGTACCAGATCTGTGTTGGTTCATGGACTGGGTATACCAGATCTGTGTTGGTTCATGGACTGGGTGTACCAGATCTGTGTTGGTTCATGGACTGGGTGTACCAGATCTGTGTTGGTTCATGGACTGGGTGTACCAGATCTGTGTTGGTTCATGGACTGGGTGTACCAGATCTGTGTTGGTTCATGGACTGGGTGTACCAGATGTGTGTTGGTTCATGGACTGGGTGTACCAAATCTGTGTTGGTTCATGGACTGGGTGTACCAGATCTGTGTTGGTTCATGGACTGAGTGTATCAGATCTGTGTTGGTTCATGGACTGAGTGTATCAGATCTGTGTTGGTTCATGGACTGGGTGTACCAGATCTGTGTTGGTTCATAGACTGGGTGTACCAGATCTGTGTTGGTTCATGGACTGGGTGTACCAGATCTGTGTTGGTTCATGGACTGGGTGTTTCAGATCTGTGTTGGTTCATGGACTGGGTGTACCAGATCTGTGTTGGTTCATGGACTGGGTGTATCAGATCTGTGTTGGTTCATGGACTGGGTGTACCAGATCCGTGTTGGTTCATGGACTGGGTGTACCAGATCTGTGTTGGTTCATGGACTGGGTGTACCAGATCTGTGTTGGTTCATGGACTGGGTGTACCAGATCTGTGTTGGTTTATGGACTGAGTGTACCAGATCTGTGTTGGTTCATGGACTGGGTGTACCAGATCTGTGTTGGTTCATGGACTGGGTATACCAGATCTGTGTTGGTTCATGCATCGATTGTGACAAATCTGTGTTGGTTCATCAAATATCTTGTGCTGTTGACAAAAATCACTCCCACCTCCCTCATCCTGGACAAGGAAGCAGGTTCACAGTCTTCATTAAAGCCATCTGTTTGTCCTGCATCTCCTAAAGCGCTGATAATATGTGGCCCATCCATTGCTTTTCCCACCTCGATCAGCGCCGCGTTCGTCTAAAGATAGGCTGACATTTTGCCTTTCAAATCTGTCTGCCCCTGCACAAAGATTCACGTTTATTCTGTTTGTGTGGTTGC
This sequence comes from Cepaea nemoralis, assembly GCA_014155875.1. Lineage (NCBI taxonomy): Eukaryota > Metazoa > Mollusca > Gastropoda > Stylommatophora > Helicidae > Cepaea > Cepaea nemoralis. Next base: position 91,270 of record JACEFZ010005488.1, read on the forward strand.
GTCATCGATTGTGTTATGTTCGAAGCTGTAAAATGATAATTTCTTTTAGTATGTTCATTAAATGATGATGATAATTCAAGTTAATTGCATATTCTTTACAGGACGTTGCAGTTAACTTCCGCACTTTTTGGCTGTGTGTGATTCCTAGACAAGTTTACATTCAGTAGATTGCCATTGCATTCTGAACGACAGGCACTCATACCGTTGTATGGAAAACAACACAATGCAGTCTATTTCCAAATCTCCCGCAGCTGTGTTTCGAACGCGGTATGTGGGATTACGGACTGCATCCGTAACCTCTTTACTGTAGAGCTGACCCCAGAGAGATAATTCACACTGAACAGAATTAAAGCAATGTGAGCAAGTTGTTTTTCAAGTTGACATCTCGAAGAATGTTAGTATTGTTTTTTTTTTACCATATTTTACCACGGTTTTCCATCAATGTGTCTGTGGCATTTCATTTCAAATGCCTCGATGTTTTTTTTTTTTTTTAAATGTCCATGATTTACATCCGCATGCTGCCACAGGAATTACACATGTTGTTAAAATGGTTTTCTTTGTTTCTTTGTTGTGTTGTGTTATTGGCTGTTAGTGCTGCTGACTCAGAATGTTTGATTAGATTTGGTTTCCTTGTAAATTATTTTGAACAGTTCTTGTGTTGTTAATTGACTGACTGACTGGATGACTCACTGAGTGGCACCTTGCCGTCTTGACAGACGATAGTTTGTAAAATGGAGTTATACCTCTCCATACTACAAAGCCCGAGCTGCATTTAGAGACCACGTGTTGCCCATACAACATTATCCCTCTCTCAGCCTGCCTAGTTTACTCCAGAGGAAAGGTAACACCAATGCATACGGAGCAAGGCAAACTGCAGAAGCTCACCAAAGCATTGCTCTAACCGTCCGTCTGACGGAGCTTCGACCCTGGACCAGTTGTCGACAAAAGCTTAGGGCCTGGTCTGTCCTGCCATGACATTTAGTCTTTAGGTTGCAGTTACTCGAAATAGGGGAAGGCTTGTACCCTCCCAATTGCACTCCTCCACTCGAAGCCGTAGGCACAATGTGGGGTGTCGGGTTTCGTGAGCGCCACTCAACATTCGGCACTGATAGAAAGCAGGTGGAACCGTCTACTGTCATACGGTAGGTCAGTCATATATGACTAATTCCTGTCTTTGTGTTGTTAATTACGGATATAAGGTATTCCAAGTTTGACAGTTTGACAGTGTCAATTCCTTCATTGTCCATTGAATGTTTTGTCGACCAAGAAAAGGCGTTTGATAGAGCAGATAGAAACAAGCTATGGGGAATCCTTAAAATATATGGAGTGAGTACACACATAACAAACTTATGTAGAAGCTTATACACCAACAGTGAAAGCACAGTAAAAACAAATGGAAGACACTCAGAACCCTTAACCATAAGATTCGGAGTACGACAAGGTTTTGTCCTGCCCCCTCTCTTGTTCATAACATATATAGACAGCATATGCAAAGAAAGCAGCCAAAAACAGACCGTAACAACATCACACAAAGAACAGAACGAACGAACTAACTGTAGAAGAAAAACCAATGGCAAATTATACCATTAAAGAACTCTTATTTGCGGATGATCAAGCACTAATTGCAAAATCAGAATCAAAATTTTAAGTCCACATAAATAGTCTGAAGGGAGCGTGTATGGAACATAACATGAAAATTAGCACAAGTAAAACAGAGGTAATAATTATAACCAAAGAAGAAAGCACAACAAACATTCATCTAAAAGAACACCCCCTGAAACAAGTAAAGACCTTCAAGTACATAGGACGTATAATATCATCAACAGGCAAATCAATATACGAGATCGAAAATAGATGCAATAAGGCAAATCAACTCATTGGACAAATGGCACCAATACTAAAGAACAAACATGTATCAAAAGCCACTAAGAGAGCACTACACAACACAATCTTCCTACCAACTCTATGCTACTAATGCCAAACCTGGACAATGACAGAAAAAGAGAAAAGAAAAATCCCAACAACAGAAATGAGATTCCTGAGAAGAATACTGAATGTATCAAGAAGAGAGACGATCAGGCATGAAGAAATTAGGACTAAAGTGGGGGTTATAGCAGCGCTAGATTTTATCAGAAAACAGCATGTTAAATGGTTTGGCCATGCAAGTAGGTTATCAACTAACAGTATAGTTAGTTAGTTAGTTAGTCGACAGATCATCCTCGTTGCACATCGAACCATTCAGTCCATAAGTGCTCGGATCCCCTCCTCAGCAAATCCCGCAGCGTGTAGCGGCTAACGACGCCAGTTCTGTGTTGGTTTATCAATCTTCTTTGGCTTCCTGCGTAGTGTTCTTGTTTGGCCACCCCTCTTTTAATTTGCTGCTCTCGCAGTCTGGCCATTGTTGTAGATTCACAGTCATCACTTGGTTCTCGCAAAAGTCTCACTTCTCGTAGAGCATTCAGAATGTCAGCCTGGTCCATGGCGCGTCCGCCCTCCACAGTAGCCTCACCTGCGAGCTTGTCAGCCCGCTCATTTCCTTGTACTCCCGCATGCCCTGGCACGAAGATGAAACTAATCTTTGCCAACCGAGACCGCTTCAGAGGCAGCAACCATTCTCTTCGGATCGACCCCTCCTCTATCCTCTTGATCATGTTCATTGAGTCGCTAAGGAAACAAGCCCTAGTGAATGTCTGTGTCTCGAGCCATGTTATTGCTTTACTTACTGCCATGACTTCCATGGTCAGGCTACTTGTGGTTTCAGTGAAAGCACCAGAGTCCTCCTTCACAATTCTCCCTCCGGCCCGAGCTGTAAAGGCCCATGAGCTTCTCACATGTCGGACGACCGACCCATCTGTGTAGATGACCGCGTCACCGTCTAGCGAATTCTCGAAAATCAACGCTTGTACTTCAGCCTCAACAGCAGCCGGATTTTCTTGTCTGCATTTTCTATCTAGTTGGATGCAAACTGAAAAGGATGTGCAGAAGTCTGTTGGCACTTGCACCCACTCCTCGCCAGGTTCTAAGTCCTCAAGTGAACACACCTGTTGAAGAATGTCTTCGGCTTGACCCATCCACGACCGTCTTCTTTTTAACCTGCTGCCCTTCACCTTCCTAACAGTATACCACAACAAACAATGATGTACAGACCAGAGGGAAGCAGAGGAAGAGGCCGACCACGTAAACGTTGGATAGAGGGAAATACAGAGACCACAGGAACATCGATATATGAAGCCCATACACGGGCACTCTCCTGCTGTTTATACTTCACCTCGACACCGCAAGGTACAAGAGGAACATGATGAGATGAGATGAGATATTATCTTTGTTTCTCTTGTAAGCTGGAACATGTCATGATTTTCACTTGGGCGTTCTCCTGTTGCAGAATTAACTGCGCTAATCCTCTGGTGTATTGGTGGCGAATAATGCCTACAATAATTGTTGGACATTTAACTGAGAGTGCAAAGAAAGGACTCTCCTTGTATATCAAGAAAACAGTAACAATGGTGATATCAAAGAAAATGGTGACACCAAAATGTGACGTAGAAGTAGAAGGGACAATTCTTAACGAAGTGGATAATTTTAAAAACCTAGGGGTATTTATAACATCACGTGGAGGATGTACAACAGAGATTAAGAGCACAACAGGGCAGGTGAAAGCCGCATTTCAGAAAATGAAGAGTATCTTATGCAATAAGTTACTATCAATGAATGTAAGAAAGAGAGTGCTAAAATGCTATATAGAACCAGTTTTGCTGTATGGCAGTGAATCTTAGAATGTAAATGAACAAATTAGGTAGAACTTAGAAGCAACAGACATGTGGATTTTGAGACGAATGTCGCGAATTCCTTGGACTGCCAGAGTAACTAACAAAGATTGCCTGAAAGAGCTAATGAAACTAGAACACTATACACAACAATAAGAAAGAGACAAACAGCTTTCTTTGGTCATGTGATGAGAAGAGAGGCATTGGAGAACATCGTGACAACAGGAAAGATCGAGGGGAAGAGTGGCAGAGGCAGAAATGATGCTGGACGGATTGAGACGGTGGCATGGAGGAATATCATCAGCAGAGTTGACTTAGAACACCAAAGAGATCTGTGGCGAGACATGAACGCCTACATCAGCTGGCAGGGCACTTGATGATGAATCCTCTGGTAGGGGACAGCGTGGCTGTATGGTGTAATGCGATTCTGATTAAACTTCCGGTTCGTTGACGTGGGATAGTTTCCTACACTGAAACGTTGACTTCACATTCAGAAAGCCATGGCAAGCTACTCAACGTACAATTGCCAAGAACATCAACCTTGGGTTATGGTTGATCACAACTTCCTAGAAAGGACATGAGCGGCATTCATAATTCCATGTCTCAGCTAGAAAAGTATATAATCCCTTGGCACTACTTTAACAGCAGAAAATCCCCAGGCATTATAGATAAGAGTACATACATTTTTGGCACGGCTATAAAAGTATATAATCCTTTGTCACTGCTAGTACATGATTATACATGCTCTAAGAGCCGCGGTGTTACAGTGGTTAATGTGTGTGCTTGGCAGGACAGAGTTCCGTGGTAAATCCACAGTAGAAGTCAGAGTATTTGTTCCGCCCAGTACCCCTCTCTGGGTTCGACCCAGCCTGGTGACAATGGGTACCAGACAATTCTGAGAATGTTCTGGAAGTTTGATAGATAGGACAGGCTGTGATAAAGGGGACTGGTCACTCCATCGCATTTGTCGTGGACTAGAATATGTGAATGAGGAACACTTCACACTCTTAGAGTGACTAGAATATGTGAATGAGGAACACTTCACACTCTTAGAGTGACTAGAATATGTGAATGAGGAACACTTCACACTCTTAGAGAGACTAGAATATGTGAATGAGGAACACTTCACACTCTTAGAGTGACTAGAATATGTGAATGAGGAACGCTTCACACTCTTAGAGTGACTAGAATAAGTGAATGAGGAACACTTCACACTCCTAGAGTGACTAGAATAAGTGAACGAGGAACACTTCACACTCTTAGAGTGACTAGAATATGTGAATGAGGAACACTTCACACTCTTAGAGTGACTAGAATATGTGAATGAGGAACACTTCACATTCTTAGAGTGACTAGAATATGTGAATGAGGAACACTTCACACTCTTAGAGTGACTAGAATATGTGAATGAGGAACACTTCACACTCTTAGAGTGACTAGAATATGTGAATGAGGAACACTTCACACTCTTAGAGTGACTAGAATATGTGAATGAGGAACACTTCACACTCTTAGAGTGACTAGAATATAAATATTGAGCACAACCCACTACTGGCAACGCCGATCGCATTCTGGTATGAACCCAAGGCCCATCCACGTCAATATGGAAGCACCACACTCGAGCCTCGCCCCCATCCGAGCTCGTCAGCAGTGCATATCCCTGACCGGATCCGGAAACAGTCCCGGATCACGCGTGTGAAGCGGGTGTGTTACCACGCAGCACACACTGGACACACCAAATGATCACAACAGAACATCACAACGCTACCCATCGTAGGCTATGCTCAAGAATATGTGAATGAGGGACACTTCACACTCTTAGAGTGACTAGAATATGTGAATGAGGAACACTTCACACTCTTAGAGTGACTAGAATATGTGAATGAGGAACACTTCACACTCTTAGAGTGACTAGAATAAGTGAATGAGGAACACTTCACACTCTTAGAGTGAGTTGGTTAGAGGTTTATGCCATAATGCGGGTAAAAGCAAAAAAAAAAAAGAAGTTGACCACCACCACCACCACTACCACTCCTCCAACACCACCACCAGCACCACCAACACCACCACCACCACAACCACCACCACCACCACCATCATCATCACCACCACCACCACTACTACCACCACTACTACCACCACCACCACCACCACCAGCACCCCACAGTCACCACCACCACCACCACCCCACCCCCACCACCACCACCACTCCTCCAACAACACCACCACCACCACCAACATCACCACCACCACCACCACCACCACCACCACCACCACCCCAACACCACCACCACCACCACAACCTGTAGCATCAGCAGCAGTAGCAGCAGCAACAACAACAACAACAACAACAACAACATCAGCAATAACAAGATCAAATAGAAGATCATGTATATATTTTATGTGGGATGTAGGCTACAAAGCAGCATAGTCACCTACGCCAGCTGTCCCCACTTGTGAAAAGCCAAACAACTACTTGAACATACAACCACGAGTAGAGCGATTCTGAGAGCTGTTGACACTGGCTGCATTGTTCTGACGTGTCAATCTGTCTGTGAGAGCAACCACAAACCAAACAGGATGTGACACTCAACATCGTGCAGTGAGTAAACGAGGATGAGGATGCCAATGAGTCAAATAACACCCAATGTTGCCGTGACAGCCAACACACTGTTTATGTGACCTCCACATCCTTTACGTGACGTCTCTCTCTACCCCTGCATGTCTCAGTTGTTGGACATTTTATAAGCAGTTTGCAGTTCACAATTCGGCAGTCTCCGTGGCGATAATGTTGCGAACGCGAATCGTAATGCCACTTATCCGCGTTCGAAACACAGCGGTGACCGATTTGGCAGCAGACCGTTTCGCTCTGGTTTTAACGTGTTGTTATGGGAGCCGGTCGTTCAGAAAGCAATGACAAACTACTGAACGTAAGATCTTGCCAGGACATAACGTAAAAACGTTCCAAGACATCAACAATGACAGTAAAATATTGGTATTGACTGCAACGTCCTGTAAAGGATAAGCAATTATTTAAAAAAAAAAGTTCACCATTGCTTTCTGAATTGGGGATTCTCATCCATCCATTATGTGCCATGCAGATGAGCGTGGGCGGTCATGTTTTGCCATCGAACTCACGAGAGTCGTGGATCAGTTACGTTTTTCTGTCTCGACCATGCCACCTGGTCAAGCTATCCAGGTATTTACTTCTAGGTCTTCCAATTGGTCTCTTCTCTTCGATCTTGCCAGTTGTGACAAGTTCTCCAAGTCATTTATTCTCATAACAGGCCCCAAAAATTTTGACTGCCTTCGTCTAATGTCTCTAATCATTTGTTTCTTGTAGGACTTGTTATGGTTTTTCTATCTGTCCATGTTATTCTTTGCATTTTCCTCAGAAACCACATTTCACAGCCATCAGATGTTTTTCAGCTTGTCTGCTCATTTTCCACGCTTCACATCCATATACAAGTACAGTCTCTGTGTAGCACCTCAACACTCTTTTTCTCGTTTCAATTGATATCTTTTTATTGATCAGTATGTTTTTCATTTTGCAAAAGGCTACCTTCGCCATGGCAATTCTTCTAATCTCTTCAAGGCATCTCCCATCAGATGTTATGACTGTTCTGAGATAATTGTACCGATTCACTTGTTTAAGAATATGCCCATCTACTCGTATATCACAGTGTGATATTTCCTTCTTCCCAGTGACGACCATAATCTATGTCTTCTTACTATTCAGTTCTAACCCTAGTTGTTCACTGTGTGCAACAACCGCATCTACTAAATGTTGCAGATACTGCTCATTGTCTGCAATCAAGACTGTATCATCTGCATATCTAATGTTATTGATTTATCGTCTCCCAATGTTCATTCCTTCCATATCTTCTATATTTCTGAAAATATTTTCACTGTACAGGGAAAACAGATCTGGAGACATTGCACATCCGTGTCTCACAACTTTCTTAAAAGGCTGATATTGACCTATTTCATTATCAATTCTTATGACAGCTTGTTGTTTCCAATATATGTTTTTGTTTTACAAGTCTAAGGTCTTTTCCATCAAACATCCTTATCATGTCGACATGTCTCACTTTATCGAAAGCCTTTGTGTAGTCGATAAATCAAAGGCGTAGATCTTTGTTTACTTCTATAGAACATTCAAGTATTGTTCTCAGTACAATTCTCATATAAATGTGAAAATAAACTTAAAGCGTTCTGCTTCCAGATACAAACCTTGTATGTCGGGGTTGTGAAACTGTTTACAACCACCAAACAACAGCGACCGTCAGAGGTGTTCTAGAAATTCCAGATACAAGCCTGTTGTCAAACTGTTTACAACCACCAAACTACAGCGGCCGACAGAGTTGTTCTAGAAATTCCTTATCTGTCTTTTTGTGTATTAAAGAAACGAGCTACTGTGACCCGTGGCTGGTAGTATATATTTTTAACCGAGCGGAGCGAGCGCCTGTGGGATCAGGTGGAGAAGGTGGGGGGACAAACTGAGAACCCTTATGTGGAAAGAATAATATTGCGAGTGATCAGCAGGAGTTCTGGAAGAATCTCAAACCTGAGAGGGAAGACCAGGCGTGCTTTCAATCGGATAGCGGTGGGGAAGATTAGTAGTGTGACTTTTCGCTGGCTGTTGAACGACGGGATGGAGTGCAGTGATGTCGGTTCTTAGCTCAACGCAACTCAATTTAAGAAACAAGCTGCAGTCACTCATGGCTAGAAGTATGTGTCTGATTCCATTAGATCAGTGGTTCTCAACCGGTTGGGAATCCCCACCCCGCAGGGAGGAATTATTTTAGGGTCTCCGGAAAAGGGGGGGGGGGAAATTAAGGTTATTTCAAGATCGCATTAATACAAGAACCGATTACTTTATATTGTTTTTTCCCCCTTCATACTTTACGGTTCTGTACTTCTCGCCCTTCTGAAATTCATTTTATGACGTAAGTAGACCCGCAAATCACGTTTTATGTAGACGTCTAGACTTGTGTAGCAGAATGTATTAGTTTAGGCGTGCAAGGCTACAGCACGCTTGAGCATCATAATGGAATGATAAGAAAGATGCTCAAGTCGTGACGTGGCTTGTAGTTGGGGTAGTCAGTCAACACCTAGGACGAGAGAAGAGAAGTCGACATCATGATTGAATTGCACGGGGATTTTGTATCGGCCATCATGTTCAAATAAAGCCTGTTTTATATTAACCCAGCAGAACGTGTTAGTCCTCTGTGTGCGCATTGTTACAGGAGGATTAAATGGTGCCGTGGACCAGCACCTCGATTTTTGGATAATGCCGCGGCCACAATGCGAAGTATGGAAACCGGCCTGCCATAGCGGACTCCTATGAGATTGTTACCACCCTACTGAGAAAAGAAAAATATGAACAACCAACAAGTTTTCTCTAGGTCCTTTGAAACAAAAGTCTAAGACCGGACCATTCTTTTTTTTGGAAGTCAAAAATTTGAAGCATTTTTCGGACTAACCAAATTAAAATCAAGATTTTGAGATGGAACCATCTACATAATATAGTTACCAGTGGAAAGAAGCTGTTCCGCATTTTTGCCACCTGAGGCGACGTAATTTTCATCAAAATTTGCCATGACGCTCGATTTGTCATTTATTCCAGCCGTTTGTTAACCTTATGATTGAAGGTCAGCCAGGCACATGCTAAGATTGTCCAGCTCCAGGAGCAAAGAAATCATCTCAAAACAGCTATAGACAACTTGAATTAAATGGAGATCTCGTTCTGAGGGAGCTGTTATCTTCTTTGAATCAAGACTACCTAAAACGAACTCAAAGCCGTTATCTTCACTGAACCGTGACCTTGGGTGTCTGAAGAATCAAGCCAATTGCTCCTTTGGTTGGAAAGTAAGAAAAATTTTCACTCGTGTTTGCTCTAATAAATCAGAATGTTTTTCAACAAAGGCGATATCGTTAGGGAACCCTCGGAGGTGGTTGGGCAAACTGGGTTGCCGACCTGCTGAAGAGGGGACCCAAAGGCAAAACGCTTTATTGAGCTAGACCGGTTTTCAAGACGTCGCTTTGATGTGCCCTGTTATCGGGTGAACAGAAGGCTGAAGTCTGGTAGGGGCCCACCCAGGGGCTGAAGGTACTGAAACTTGAGACGTTGGAAGAAGAAGAAGCTCACTGAAATTACGTGATCGTTTGGATGATTTCAACTAATACAGACTCCTAACGTTTGGGTTCTACCTGGCAAGAAAATTTTCAGCGGACATAGGTGAATCCATCTTTCTTGGATCAAGAGCAGAAATAATGGTAATTAGTTAAACTTTAAATGTCATTGTAGATACTATTGACTGATTGAACAATTATTATTAGGAATTGCGTAAGTTAAATACGATCATATCTTTAAATTAAGTTGTTATAAATGTGAATGTGCTTGTATAAGTGTATAGTGAAATATTTCAGCATAGCAAAAGAAACAACAGGATATGGCAACAGGCAGACCCATCACAGCACAGTAGAGAAACAGGCATATTTCAGTTAAGTTAGGGACAAATTTTTTTTCAGGTACCAAGAAATATACAGAGGAAGAAGTAGGCATATTGTTTTAAGCTTGATATAAACTACAGAGAAATAAGTATGAATTACCTACATGTAGAATTACATCGTATCAGTACATGGTTGGGAGATTTAAAAGTAGCAGTTAATGAAGTAGAAAATTTTGTAGAAACGTTGCAGAAAAGAACGACTAGACAAGAGCCTTATAGATTTAAGGTAGACGGCAGTAGAGTAGGAAAGAAAAACAGGAGACAGCGACTACTTAATAAAGACAAAAGACAATATGATTATGATTATGCGGTTGGTTATTATGACGAACCAAGGCTTGATGTTTATATGGTAAAAGACGGTGAGAACAGACGTAATGGTGGAAAGTCGGACTGGTATAAATATCGTGAGAGAGACCTTTCCAATAAATTTTGGAATTGGCCATCCCATAGCAAGACTGCTAGGAAAAAACGTGACGACTGGTTTGAACAAAGACGGAGACAGTATCTGAGGTCAGGGTCAAAGAACAGAGTAGAAAACATAAGTAAGAATTCAACTAATAAGCTGGTTGCGAATCTGACTCTTAGACAAGAAAAGAAGAAAATAGACCAAGAGACTCAGACACAGGTGATTGAGGTGGTAGAAGAAAACACGCAGACACCAGTTGGTACAGTAGAGAAAAAAGTCCAGGTACAACCGGCTAGCAAGGTAACGAAGGGAAGTCAAACTGACTTAATAGAAATTCAGTTAAAACCAACTTACTTGACTAATGGAGACACGGTTGAAATTAAGAAAGATAAACAGACAAGAACCAAAGACGAAAAGAGACCAAGGAGGAAAAGTGTTGGAGAAAGAAATATAAACAGTTTAATAGTCAATAAAGGTACGACGACTGGTATGTCAAGTTCCTCAGGTATAGACATTAAATTAATCCCTAAATGGTGTAGGAATATTAGGTGTGAGGGTTCAGGTTATGGAGAGAATATTTCAGACAAAGATATGGGACTTGTACAGAACCGGAGTATGAAGAATAAAGGTAAGAAGAAAGCCAGATGTTCTAAAGCCGACTATGGGAATAGGATCGACGTGTCTGCAGTAAACTACTATGAGTCTGATGAGGGAACTATTATCAGTGTGTCATCTGAAGACGAGATGGGGAAATATAAACGTTATGTAAGTTATACAGGAAACAGTGAGCAGACCGACGCACATAAAGGAAATAGAAAGAAAGCATTTAAGAAGAAGAATAATAATAGACAGATAGCGGAAATTTACTCGACGACAGAAAGTGACTTAAGAAAAATAGAAGAATATATGACCTTAAGACCTGAGTACTTTAACAACGGATTAACAACAGATAGTGAAAATGACATAATTGAAGAAAGACGTACTAATGTACTGAGAGATAATGCAATATTTGGCTTAGATGCGCTCTATGGCTGTTAAAATTCCGAGGGTGAGGAAGGACATATGGCATTGTTTTAGCTTATGAAAAGAATTGCGGTTTGAGCAAAGACATATGGGGTGTCTAAAATAGACAGATGAATTTTGTTTGGTGTAGCATCACATGGTTCAGGGTAGGCAATAGGAGTGTTGTTGAGGATAGAGAGTCACGGCAACTGATATTCTACGTGGATACGTTATAAAGAATATCTTATGTTTGGTTGCGGTGTAGGGAGAATAAACAAGGTAGAAATTGAAATGTCCCTTGTCCGGAATGGCTAGATAGAGAGAGTTGATCACGTTGAGTGATGTATAACTGGTGTGATTAAAGTAGATTCAGAGTAGAGTATATTCAGCACAGAATTAGCAGAGAGAAAGATAAACTAAGTATGAATGCTCGTACTAGAATTGGTTCGACGCAGAGCTATGACGTGATGTCTGAGATAGTTTCGTTTGGTAGTTGAGAAGTAAGTATAGTATTGGTGACAGGTGAACCGAGAGTGTCTGATGAGGAGATATAGATAGAGGAGGAATTGAGTATCCTGTGTAAAATAGTCAGTTGAGCGCAAGAGTATTAAGAATAAAAGACTGTAGAAACTGATGTTTGAAGAATACGAGGTCTTGGTGAGGGAGATGACGTAATTACATGATGCTTGTGGAGAAAGAAGACGTGATTAAATCTGAGAAGTATAGAATGATAGTTACGAGGTTAGTGACTAGTTGGAGTGAGGTTTGTTCTGAGAGGTCGTTGATAGTGCTGGTTAGTGTATAAAAGAGATATAAGTTGCGAGAGATAATGTATAGGTTCTGACCTTTAAAAAGGAGCGAATGATTGAGAAAAGTAGAAATAAGAAAACAGTTGAATTGTGAAAGTCCTGTGGAGTAATTCGTCTGGTAATGCGTTGTTCTAGCATGTGTAAAAATGTAGACAAACATATGTCTGTTGAGTATGGATAGAATGATGTCAGGTTATTATTAACGCATGCATGTACGAGGCGTTTGGAAGTGATCGATATGTTTAGGCTATAGTGAGTAATTGCTGGGATGTTGAATTGGTGTCTATTTTTTTTTGAAGTAATGGTATAAACATATAAGGTTGGCGTGATAGGAGAATAATCGTGAGATGAGAACACGAATACCGTGTGAATATGCGAAGAGTGGCTGATGACTGAAAGGAGTGATGTCTTTTGTGTGGAATATCTGAAGTTAGACAGAATTAATGATAATTGTATGACAGGATGACGGAAAGAGAGTGAACATTCTGAATGACGTTTCATGAAACAGATTTAGTAGTGTTGGCAGAGACATGTCGAAGCAAGAATGCCTGATACAGAGAATTGAAAGAATATGGTTTGCCAGTCGGAGTGAGAATTGTCGTTAGTCATGTGCAGTGTTGGTTATTGTTTCTGATAGAGTCCCGATAAATAGGAGTAAGCAAGAGAAGGAGAGAAAGTGATTAGTTAAATGAATGTCGGAACATTATAAATAGAGTACTAGAGAACGTGTTCCGATAAGTGTGACTAGTCTGACTATCATCGCGGTGTATGGACGAAGTTAAGAGAAAGTTGAGGATAGTTTAGAGTTGTTGTGGTGAGATGTTAGAAAGTACTGATGCGGGAGAATGAAATATTACTTGCGTCGGGTAGAAGGGAGACTTAAAAGTAGAATTAGTTGTTGGTACAGTAGATAGAGGCATGGGTGAGGTCTATAGTAAATAGACAAGTTTTTTTGCTGGTCGTAGTAGGGTGGAGATACCGTAGTTAACGGTAATGATTAAGAAGTTGTAGTAATTCTTGGTACAAATCCAAGGGAAACAATTGGTGTGCCGAGCCACAGGTTCTATTGGTAGATAGATGACTGCTGGTACATTGAGATAACATTGGGATAGTCGCCACATTAGTACTAGATAAAATGATTTGACCTGTAGTTTGCAGTGGTTGTTTGGATTTGTATTCCAAATATTGGGATGTGTTAGGACTTAGTTTGCAAACGATAGTATGTTGAGAGGGGAAATAATCAATGTTTGACTTTTGATGAAAGAACAGATATTGTTCTAAGTTAGGAATTGGTCTGTAGGTAACAGATATATATATATATATATATATATATATATATATATATATATATATATATATATATATATATAATATATATATATATATATATATATATATATATATATATATATATATATATATATATAGATGTATTTTGGAGTTAATGCTTGGCATTGAGTTGTTTTGTTATAAGAATAACAGAATAGGCATGACTTGGGTGAATAGATATGTATTTCATTGGTCAGTATAAGAGACCAATGTTGATTGAATATGTAAGGTATGTTATGTTTTTTTTGGATTGACTTGGTTTTGTAAAATGATTATCACCATTTAATTTTAGAATAAGATTGTTGTGTTTTCAGTCATTTGCGTACAAACTACTGGTCCGTAAAAGAGACCAGTAGTGTTAGATAACACTAGATATTTTCTTCTAATTTAAATTGATGCATGTTTTATTGTTGGGGATAAACAGTTCAAAACTTGGGAGGTATGACATCCTGTTGTTTTATTTTGGTTGACTCGTATTTTAACTTGAATTGTCTTGTATGTTAAATAAGAATTATTTATAAATATGTTGGAAATTAGTTTTATTTAGGACCCTTCGTTCAGAAAAGAGTTAATAAACTACTGAGAACTAGTAGAGAGACACATTCTCTTTGTGAATAATAGGTCCATGAATATATTCTGTTGGCAAGATTGCTGTGACAATCAGCGTAGAGAGGTTGATGATATACTGGCTATGAAGTATTGGAAACATATTCCATACTTAAGTGACGGGGTTACTACAAAAATAAAATGGTTATGGGGAAGTTAAAAATAAGAGCTACATTAAGTCAGCATTGATTGAATATATATGGATTAGACGCCATATTGGGGAAGAAAAGAGTAATGTGAATAACGTATATAGCAGTGGGGTAAATGTGGGGGGAAGTGTAAAACATGGTTTCCATGGGGTCGCAAGTGAACATGGATTCATGATGTACTTTCATAAAAGACACGAGATTGTAGAAGAAGAAGTCAGTAACGTGCTGTAACAGATAGTGTGAAGGCAATTAGCAAAACATGAATTGAATCCATGTTTGACTCCGAAGAATGATTAGATACTGTGGATAGCAGTACAATAGTAAAGGGGTGTAAGTGTGTTAATGAGAAATGAACAGTGTCACTGTGGAGACAAAATGACATGGGGTTTTTGAGGGTCCGTGATATATGGACTGTAATAGAATAACGTTGATTGCAAGCAGTCACAGACATGAGTTCAGGGGTAGTATATTGTTTGCTGTTGATAACGGCATAAGTTGAGGTTCAGGAGAAATACCCATGGCAAATGGACATTTGTGGGTTGCTGAGGTTTTCGGCGAGATTAAGAGAGAATTATGAGTAAGGTTACTTATGTGAGGTGATGTGTAAAGAGGTCTTGAGGGATGATGGATTTTTTTTGTAATGTCTGTAATATATAGACATTTGGGAGGGAATATAATTTTTGATGGTATTTGATGCTGTAGATAGCAGCGTAAACTGTTACCATAATAAGTGGTACTGTAGAAGATATAATTGTGTTAGACTTTATTACATAAAGTCTCAAATGACATAGGGGGGTAAAGGTGTGTGTGGTTTAGGTGAGTGTGGTTTTTGTGTGGAAGAGTTCTACTTCTTTGAATCTCCGGTGCGAACCGATTCTTTGTCTTCCTATCATGTGCGAGTGTTCTCAGGTTGATTGAAAGTGGAGAATTAGTAATGTTGGTGATGACAATAGAGAGTTGAGGTAGTATCAGAAGAGTACAGCGTTTTGAATTTTTAGGGTTAAGCGGAATGCTTATGTAGAGAAGAAGAAGTATTTCAAGAAGATAACCATATGTGTTATGATTATTATATATGTGTTAAATGTTATTGAGGTATAATAGATACCTATACAAGAGATTTTGTGATAGGATATGTAAATAATATATGTTATGTTTTAGAGTCAGAAACGAAGAAGAAGTTCATAATGGTTTGCTATGTGGTACAATTGGGAGGAAATATTCACCTAAAATAGAGTTAGTTTGGTGCGGCTTAGAGAAATTATGGGAGGTAAGGAGAGAAGATGTAGGATAAAAGGGGTTAGGAGTTAAGGACTTTTGAAGGAAAAAAGTCTTTTCAAACATAGGGAGGTGTAGCAGAATGTATTAGTTTAGGCGTGCAAGGCTACAGCACGCTTGAGCATCATAATGGAATGATAAGAAAGATGCTCAAGCCGTGACGTGGCTTGTTGTTGGGGTAGTCAGTCAACACCTAGGACGAGGGAAGAGAAGTCGACATCATGATTGAATTGCACGGGGATTTTGTATCGGCCATCATGTTCAAATAAAGCCTGTTTTATATTAACCCAGCAGAACTTGTTAGTCCTCTGTGTGCGCATTGTTACACTTGTTCTAGTATGCGTTATTAAATTTAACTTCCATTTTTACGTATACTGAGTAGGAGTGGGAAGGGGTTGGGGGTGGAATTTATAGGGAGGAAATACGAAACGGGGAAGGGAGGGGGTGGTGTGTGTGAAGACATTTTGAACATATAGAGAAGGGGTGCATGGGGAAAAAAGGCTGAGAACCACTCTATTAGATGATGCGGCTGTGGCTGTTTGTGGTTGTTTGTGACTGTTTGTGGCTGTTTGTGGCTGTTTGAGAGGTCACGATGTCCGTCACGAACTCAGAAAGCGCCGGGCTTGATCCCAGCAAGGGCTGGACATTTTCCCTTTAGGATCTAATTACATCGCAACCTCTGATCGTTTTGGTAGTGAGATCGAATACCTAGCTTTCTAGGATAAGGGCAAAAAACAGAAGGTACCGTATGCAAGGTTCACGTTAAAAATCTCTCAATAGTTGGACATTGCGAGAAGTAGGCCGTACGACCTCTTTCCTGACAAAATTCATAGGGAAAACAAAAACCTACGTACGGATAGATAGACCCTGTTACCTTGGCTAGAATCCGTCAAGAGAAGGAGCGGGGAACGTCCGGCCTGCGAGCGGTATAAGGCCCGCGAAATCATTTAGTCAGGTCCTGCCAGGGCAACCGCAGGTAGGACTCGAAATGAAATAAATCGTGAAGCTATAAAAACATTAATAAATCCAGCAGTAATGTCATCAACACCAGGTATCATCACTTACATAGCCAAAGGGAAGCAGTTCCGACCATCACATTAGGGGCGAGGTAAATCAATGAATAATAAAAAATATAGGAGGCTCATTTGTAAGCTGATATAGACATAAGCTTTGACTTCTCGCTCAGAAATCAATGGCAAACTACTGAACGCACACTTGCTTAAAAATCAGTCTAAGGTTGGTCGCAACGTCCTGCACCAGCACTTGATCCTCTCAGTGATTGATTATGGACTAGGACTGCTCACTGTCTCAAAGAGCCAGCTGGTGAAATTAGAGCGCATACAGAATGAAGCTATGCGGGTCATTCTGGGATGCACCAGAGACACTCCAGTAGTGTGTATGCGTTACATCCTTGGTCTGCCTACTGTTGCTGGTAGGCACAAGGTGATGCAAGCGAAGGCATACCTCAGAGTAGCTGCAGACACAGATCACCCGTTGCATGAGGCGCTGGACGTAGTTAAGGGTCAGAGACTCATAAGAGGGATATCATGGATGGCTCAGGCGGAGGATACGATCAGACAGATGTTCCCCTTGGAGAACATCAGGCGAGGAGAGGAGTGGGTCAGAGTGTCAGCCGTGCAGTCAGACTTGTGCAGAGTTATAATCACATTGAGCCGGGAGTGCAGGGAGTGGCCAGCAGTTGCCACGGAAGTGGAAATTCAGCAACTAATTCAGGATAATGCTCGCCCGGGTGATGTGATTATGTACACGGATGGGTCAGTGTTGAGAGGTAGGAGAAGTGCCTGGGGGTTCTTGGCAAAAACTAATGGTCGGCGTTTGGTGCAGGAGAGCCTGGCGTATGATACCACAACATCTAGCTTAAGAATGGAGGTGGAGGCGGTCAGTGCAGCTTTCCGCTGGATGGAGAACACGATACACACACACACACACATTTTGATTGTAACTGACTCAGAAAGCATGCTGAGAATGGTGAGAACAGACAGGCTTCGTGCTGAGTGGCTTGCTTCGCTTCGGAGGTCACGGGTAGCAAGCATCACCTGGATCTTTTCTCCTGGGCATGCCAGTGTGCTGGGGAATGAACAGACGGACAGATTGGCTGGCTCGGCAAAACTTGGTGGAGTATTGATGCATGACAAAACAGACGTGGTTGCGGCCTTGTGGGAGCACGTGTACACCTCGGAGGAGCAAATGGATCACCATAGTCTGGTAAGAATGAGACAGCGAGGAGTAACGAGGGGATCTGGCCGACCCTCGACGCTCAGAGGAAAGGCGAGACGGACATATAGATTGCTACTGGAACTATTAGTGTTGGAACTCTTCGCTGGCTGCTGAGGATGGGGACGGAGCGCTTATGGGAATGTCCCGAATGCTGTGATGTCGGTTCCTAAATCAATCAATCAATCAATCGCAACGTCCTGCAAAACCATGCAGCAGTTTTAACAATTGTGTTTGTCCTGCCAATGATGTTTTAACAATTGTGTGTGTCCTGCCAATGCTATTTTATCAATTGTGGATGTCCTATAATGATGTATTAACACTCGTGTATGTCCTAACATTGATGTTTTAACTCTTGTGTTTGTTCAGCCAATGATGTTTTAACAATTGTATATGTCCTGTCATTGATGTTTAACCAATTGTGTATGTACTGCCAATGAAGTTGTAACAAATGTGTATGCCCACCAAATGATATTCTATCAGTTGTGCATGTCCTGTCAATGATGTTTTATCAATTGTGTGTGCCGTACCATTGATGTTTTAACACTTGTATATGTCCTGCCAATGATGTTTTAACTCTTGTGTATGTCTTGCCAACGATGTTTTACCAACGGCGTATGCCCCACCTATGCTGTTCTACCAAATGTGTATGTCCTGATAATGATGTTTCACCAATTGTCTATGTCCTGGCAATGATGTTTTAACAATTGTATATGTCCTGCCAAGGATGTTTTAAATATCCAAAAAAGGCGCTTCGCTAAAAAGAAAATGTCTAGAAAAAATAAAAGTTAGTTTCATATCTTTTCCATGACGTCGTAGTTAACCCCAGCATTTTATAACTGTGTTTTATTGACAAGTTTACGGTCAGTAGTTTGCCATGGTTTTTGAACGGCCAATACGCTTACCATTGTGTGAAAACCAAGCCAAGTCGGTCTGCTTCCGAATAGCTCGCAGTTGTATTTTGAACACGATATGTGGGATTACGAATTGCATTCGTTACCCCGTTGCCAAAGTGGATGTAAAACTGGCACAAATGAGTGCAGAAGTCATCACACTGACCGTTGAGGTTCGTAACTCGGTGTGAGGTACTTCCTTCTGAAGAGGAACAAAGAAGAAGAGGAAGTGATGAGTGTAGTGCTGTCAGACTTTCCGGTCTTACGGGATAGCCCCGGGGTTTTAAGGAAATAATTTGTTGTGCTGTTTCGAGGCGTTGTTTTGTCCCGGTTCTCCTGCCAATGAAAGATTTAATTATACATGGAACTGCGTTGTCACGTGTTGTAACTGTGTAAATTATACCATCGATTAAGAGGGGCCTTTGTCAAGCAAAACTGTATTTCAGAAAATGAAATATAAATTATACACATATATTTTCTTATGTGCTCTCGCTCACTTTGTAATCAAACGAAGTTGAGTTGAGTTGAGTTAAGAACCGACATCACTGCACTCAGGACATTCCCATACGTGCTCCGCCCCCTGGTTCAACAGCCAGCGAAGAGTCATACTACTAATTGCTCCCACCACTATCTGATTAAAAGTTCTCCTGGTCTTCATTCTCAGTTTTGAGATTCAACTCCTGCCGATCCCCCGCAATCTCATTCTTTTCGCATATGGGTTCTCAATCTGTTACTCTGCCTTCTCCACTTGGTACCACAAGCGCACGACCACGAAGTTCAATCACGTGCTACTACTTCAAGCACATTCATTCATTCATTCATTCATTCATTCGTTCATTCATTCATTCAGTAGCATGTCCTTTGCAGAACCTCGCTGCCATAACAACCCTCCTGAAAACTGCTCGATCATAAGCAAGATGTCCCGCGTCCAATACACTCATCTGGAAATCAACAGCCACATCCTGCACCCATCTTCTTTTTGGTCTTCCTCTTCATCTCTTCCCAGGCATATACCCCTCCATTATTGTTCTCTCCAAAATTTCATGACGTTTCAAGTGACCAAAATATTTCAATTTTCATTGTTTTATCGTCTTTAAAAGCCAACCCTCTTCAATATTCAGCTCTTGAAGTATTGATGCATTTGTTCTTTTCTTTACCCAAGATATTCTTAGAACCCGCCTAAAACATTTATATTCAAAAGCATTTATGCGAGTTCAGCTTGTTTAGTAAGTATTCAGGTATCACAATGGGAAAGATGCATGCTCTTAAAAATCTTATTTGTATAGTTCCATCTGTCTCACTCCATAATTTATTAAGTTGTTTTAGTCTTTGAAGAGCAATTGATAGTCGTCTTTAATTTCTTTAATTGTATCCCCATTTTGGACTGATGTTTGTGTGTGGATTAGCTTTCCCTATTACCAATGTCCCTCGATATCAGGCGAATCCACTCCGACTTCTGAGTTACGTAGACGTCATCCATATTCTCCAAACAACTCTCTACACATTGATGATGATGATGATGATGATGATGTTGATGATGATGATGATGATGATGTTGATGATGATGATGACGATGATGATGATGACGATGATGATGATGATGATGATGACGTTACAATCCCCTCAGAAGCAGTTTCGTGCCACGGGTCTGCGGTACGGTCATCACACATCTAGCCCTGAAGGCACATCAGAGAAATCGCTTTCCATTCCTTGCCTCACTTTAGCAAACGACAATTCCAGAAATCAACTCCACACCAGACCATGCTCGTCACATTACTAATGCAGCTTGGTATCAACTCCGCTAACCCCCCGCTATGATGACATATATCTTGTGGTTCACTCTGTCACTGATTGACACTCAGAGCCCGAATACTATAAGTGCTACATCCTTGCTAAGCCAAATACCATAGTATAAACGGCGCTGTTTAGAAATGTCCTAACGCTCTGCATCATAGAGTAACAGGAAATAACATAATTAGGCCGCATTTCCGGTTTCGGCCATGCAGTGACAATATCAAAGAGGGTGTGAAGTACGCCTCCGGGAATCTAGGATGTCAGCTTCGAGAGAGATGATAATAAAAGAGAAATTAGAAGTACAGTAGTAGATTTTACAGGATAAAATAGAGTATAGAAGTTGTAGATTTTATAGGATACAATAGAGTATACAAGCATTAGATTTTAGAGGAAATAATAGAGTATAGAAGTAGTAGATTTTAGAGGATATAATAGAGTATAGAAGTTGTAGATTTTATAGGATACAATAGAGTATACAAGCATTAGATTTTAGAGGAAATAATAGAGTATAGAAGTAGTAGATTTTAGAGGATATAATAGAGTATTGAAGAAGCAGATTTTAGAGGATACAATACACTACAGGAGACCTGTCTCCGTGGCCAAAGGCTTGCGAGCGCGGTTTGTGAGCCGGGTACCAGGCGTTCGAAGCTCAGCTGCGACCGATTTATGTAGCAGACCGTGTCGCGTTGTGTTATAACGTGTTGGTATGGGAGCCGGTCGTTCAGAAAGCAATGGCAAACTACTGAACGTAAAATTTGCCTAGTACATCAACAGCAGCTGAAAAATGCTGGTGTTGACTGCAACGTCCTGCAAGGGATACGCAACAAATTTAAGAATACAGTATAGAAGTAGTACATTTTAGAGAATACAATAGAATATAGAAGTTTTAGATTTTAGAGGATACAATAGAGTATAAAAGTAGTGGATTTTATAGGATACAATCGAATATGGCAGTAGTGGATTTTAGAAGATATAAAAGAGTATAGAGTAGTATATTTTACAGCATACAATAAAGTATAGATGAAGTAGATTTTACAGGATAAAATCAAGTATAGAAGTAGTCGATTTTATAGGATACTAGCTGACCCGGCCCGGCTTCGCCCAGTCCCTGGTGGGGAGCATCTCATTTAATTCATATAAGTAGTCATATAAGTTCTCGTTCCCGTTACCGACTGGTTGTCGGTCTGTCTGTCTGTCTGTCTGTCTGTCTGTCTGTCTGTCTGTCTGTCTGTCTGTCTGTCTGTCTGTCTGTCTGTCTGTCTGTCTTTCTGTCTGTCTGTCTGTCTGACCCGGCCCGGCATCGCCCAACTCCTGGTGTGGAGCATCTCATTTAATTCATATAGTGGCTGAAGGGCTTGCGAACGCGGTTTGTGAGCCCGTATACCCGGGTTCGAAACACGGCGGTGCTGGTTTTTTCGAAAAAGGTATAGAGGCCGGTCGTTCAGAAAGCAATGGCAAACTACTGAATGTAACACTTGCCTAGTACATCAACAGCAGCTGAAAATGCTGGTGTTGACTGCAACGTCCCGTAAGGGATACGCAACACATTTTAAAAAAAAAGTCATATAAGCTCCCGTTCCCGTTCCCGACTATCTATCTGTCTATCTGTCTATATGTCTGTCTGTCTGTCTGTCTGTCTGATCCGGCCCGGCTTCGCCCAGCCCCTGATGGCGAGCATCTCATTTAATTCATATAAGTAGTCATATAAGTTCCCGTTCCCGACTGTCTGTCTGTCTGTCTGTCTGTCTGTCTGTCTGTCTGCCTGTCTGTCTGTCTGTCTGTCCCTCCCTCTCTGTCTGTCTGTCTGTCTGTCTGCCTGTCTGTCTAATCATTTATTGGTTGCAGTTAGAACAACCTTAGATAAACGAAGACCAACTTACAAAAAGCATTAGAAAGAGCACTTGAAAGATCTTTACATCTTCCCCAACAATTAACTTGGGTAAATGGAGCGGCGGCAGCAGCAGCAGCAGAAGAAGAAAAAGGAGGAGTAGGAGCTGGGAGGAGGAAGAGGGAGGTGGAGGAGGGAGGAGTAGGAGGGAGGAAGAGATAGGCGGAGAGAGGAGGAGGAGGGAAGAGGAGGGAAGAGGAGGGAAGAGGAAGAGGAGGAGGAGTAGGGAGGAATAGGAGGGAGGAGGAGGGATTAGGAGGAGGAGAGAGGAGGAGGAGGGAGGAGGAGGGAGGAGGGAAGAGGAGGGAGGAGGAAGGAGGAGGAGGAGTAGGGAGGAATAGGAGGGAGGAGGAGGAGAGAGGAGGAGGAGGTAGGAGAAGGGAGGAGGAGGAAGGATGAGGAGGCAGGAGGAGGAGGCAGGAGGAGGAGGCAGGAGGAGCGAGGAGGAGAAGGGTAGGAGGAGGAAGAGGGAGGGGGGAGGAGGAGGAAGGAGAAGGAGGAGGAGGGAGAAGGAGGGAGGAAAGAACGCAGGGGAAGAGGAGGAGGGAGGAGGAGGGGAGATGGAGGAGGAGGGAGGAGGAGGGAGATGGAGGAGGAGGGAGGAGGAGGGAGATGGAGGAGGAGGGAGGAGGAGGAGAGAGGAGGAGGAGGCGGAGGGAGGAGGTGGAGGGAGGAGGCGGAGGGAGGAGGAATAGGGAGAAGGATGAGGGAGGAGAAGGAGGGGAAGGATGAGGAGGGAGGAGCAGGAAGAGGGAGGAGGAGGGAGGAGGAGGAGGGAGGTGGAGAGAGGAGGAGGTAGGAGGAGGAGGAGGGATGAGGGGGAGGATATAGGAGGAGGAGGGAGTAGGAGGAGATGGGAGGAGTGATTAGGAGGAGGGAGGAGGAAGAGGGAGAAGGAGGAGGGAGAAGGAGGAGGGATGAGGAGAAGGGAGGAGGAGGGAGGAGGAAGAGAGAGGAGGAGGAGGGAGGAGGAGAGAGGATGAGGAGGGAGGAGGATGGAGGAGTAGAGGGAGGAGGAGGGAGGAGGTAGGAGGAGGAGGGAGGAAGAGGGAGGAGAAGGGGGAGGAGGGAGGAGGAGTGATGAGGGGGAGGACGTAGAATTAGAAGGAGGGAGGAGGTGGGAGTGGGAGGAGAGAGGAGGAGAAGGGAGGAGGAAGGAAGAGGAGTGATTAGGAGGAGGGAGGAGGTAGGAGGAAGAGGGAGGAGGAAGGAGGAAGGAGGAGGAGGAGAAAGAGGGAGGAGGAGGAGGAGGGAGAGGGGGAGGGGAAGAGGAAGAGGGTAGGAGGAGGAGGGGAGAGGAGGAGGAGGATTTTAACGCATATGCCTGTAGACAACTGCAGCGAAAAGGTGGGTCTGTCTATCTATCTGACCCGGCGTGGCTTTGCCCAGCTCCTGGCGGGTAGCGTCTCATTAAATTCATACAACAAAAAAAGTAACTTAAAAGAATGTCCTTCCACACACCATCCATTATTTTTAATGAAAACTCTTTCTAATCACCTGCATGACTACAGTAACTTCTTAAGCATAAAAAGATGAGTTACAATGTTATGCATTGTGCATTATTTTTATGAAAACTTTGAAAATGCCTTAAAGATTGTATCATTATTTATTATAACTCATATGCCGGTACATAACTATAGACACAGAGTTTATAAATCTTTGAAAACGATGCAACAATATGACTATAAGTTATACAGAAAAGTTAATACAAGTTATGCCCCTTGAAATAACTTTTACAGAGTTAAGTCCCCTTGCTGTATTGAAATTATAATGAAAAATGGAAAATTAAATAATATTCAGTAAGCAGCCGATTTCACACTAAAAAAATATCACAGTTGGCTGCGCTGGAATGAAAGGAAGACGTGTAGAAAATTTCATCTCAATCGGATGGGCCGTTCGCGAACGCATAAAGGACATACGGACGGAGATTGCCTTTTATATATAAGACTAGCTGACCCGGCCCGGCTTCGCCCAGGCCCTGGAGGTGATCTATCTATCTATCAGTCTGTCTGTCTGCTTGTTTGTCTGTCTCTCTGTCTGGCTGACCCGGCCCGGCTTCACCCAGTCCCTGGTGGGGAGCATCTCATTTAATTAATATAAGTAGTCATATAAGCTCTCCCGTTCCCGACTATCTGTCTGTCTGTCTGTCTGACTCGGCTTCACCCAGTCCCTGGTGGGGAGCATCTCATTTAATTCATATACGTAGTCATATAAGCTCTCCCGTTCCCGACTGTCTGTTTATCTGTCTGTCTGTCTGACCCGGCCCGGCTTCACCCAGTCCCTGGTGGGGAGCATGTCATTTAATTCATTCATATAAGTAGTCAAATAAGCTTCCGTTCCAGACTATCTGTCTGTCTGTCTATCTATCTGACCCGGCGTGGTTTCGCCTGTAAACAGTAACTTAAAAGAATGTCCTTCCACACACCATTCATTATTTTTAATGAAAACTGTTTTTATTCACCGACATGACAGTTGATAAGTTTCTGTAAGCAGAAATAGATGGGTTACAATGTTATGCATTATGCATTATTTTTATGCAAACTTTGAAAATGCCTTAAATATTATATCATTATTTATTATAACTCATATGCCTAAAAATAACTATAGACAAAGAGTTTAATAATAGTGCAAGTAAGTCCAACAATATGACTATAAAGTATATAGAAATGTTATTAAAAGTTATGCCCCTTGAAATAACTTTTCTAGAGTGAAGTCCCCCTGCTATATAGACATTATATAATGAAAATGAAAAAGTAACTGTTATTAAATAAGTCGAAGATTTTACACTAAGAATCTATTATATTCGGTTGCACAGGAATGAAATGAAGACGTGTAGAAAATTTCATCTCAATCGGATGTACCGTTATCGAACGCATCCAATACATAAATCCCCACAAACACACAAACAAAGCCACATTCTGTTTTATAGATATAGACTAGCTGACCCGGCCCGGCTTCGCCCAGGCCCTGGAGGGGATCTATCTATCTATCAGTCTGTCTGTCTGCTTGTTTGTCTGTCTGTCTGTCTGGCTGACCCGGCCCGGCTTCACCCAGTCCCTGGTGGGGAGCATCTCATTTAATTAATATAAGTAGTCATATAAGCTCTCCCGTTCCCGACTATCTGTCTGTCTGTCTGTCTGACCCGGCTTCACCCAGTCCCTGGTGGGGAGCATCTCATTTTATTCATATACGTAGTCATATAAGCTCTCCCGTTCCCGACTATCTGTTTGTCTGTCTATCTGTCTGTCTGTCCCGGCCCGGCTTCACCCAGTCCCTGGTGGGGAGCATCTCATTTAATTCATATACGTAGTCATATAAGCTCTCCCGTTCCCGACTGTCTGTTTATCTGTCTGTCTGTCTGACCCGGCCCGGCTTCACCCAGTCCCTGGTGGGGAGCATGTCATTTAATTCATTCATATAAGTAGTCAAATAAGCTTCCGTTCCCGACTATCTGTCTGTCTGTCTATCTATCTGACCCGGCGTGGTTTCGCCTGTAAACAGTAACTTAAAAGAATGTCCTTCCACACACCATTCATTATTTTTAATGAAAACTGTTTTTATTCACCGACATGACAGTTGATAAGTTTTGTAAGCAGAAATAGATGGGTTACAATGTTATGCATTATGCATTATTTTTATGCAAACTTTGAAAATGCCTTAAAGATTATATCATTATTTATTATAACTCATATGCCTAAAAATAACTATAGACAAAGAGTTTAATAATAGTGCAAGTAAGTCCAACAATATGACTATAAAGTATATAGAAATGTTATTAAAAGTTATGCCCCTTGAAATAACTTTTCTAGAGTGAAGTCCCCCTGCTATATAGACATTATATAATGAAAATGGAAAAGTAACTGTTATTAAATAAGTAGAAGATGTTACACTAAGAAACTATTATAGTCGGTTGCACAGGAATGAAAGGAAGACGTGTAGAAAATTTCATCTCAATCCGATGTACCGTTATCGAACGCATCCAATACATAAATCCCCACAAACACACAAAGCCACATACACTCTGTTTTATAGATATAGACTAGCTGACCCGGCCCGGCTTCGCCCAGGCCCTGGAGGGGATCTATCTATCTATCAGTCTGTCTGTCTGCTTGTTTGTCTGTCTGTCTGTCTGACCGGGCCCGGCTTCACCCAGTCCCTGGTGGGGAGCATCTCATTTAATTCATATACGTAGTCATATAAGCTCTCCCGTTCCCGACTATCTGTTTGTCTGTCTATCTGTCTGTCTGTCCCGGCCCGGCTTCACCCAGTCCCTGGTGGGGAGCATCTAATTTAGTTCATATACGTAGTCATATAAGCTCTCCCGTTCCCGACTGTCTGTCTGTCTATCTGTCTGTCTGACCCGGCCCGGCTTCACCCAGTTCCTGGTGGGGAGCATGTCATCTAATTCATATAAGTAGTCAAATAAGCTTCCGTTCCCGACTATCTGTCTATCTATTTGACCCGGCGTGGTTTCGCCCAGCTCCTGGCGCACAGTAACTTAAAAGAATGTCCTTCCACACACCATTCAATGAAAACTGTAGAAAAAGATGGGTTACAATGTTATGCATTATGCATTATTTTTATGAAAACTTTGAAAATGCCTTAAAGATTATATCATTATTTATTATAACTCATATGCCTGAAAATAACTATAGACAAAGAGTTTAACAATAGTGCAAGTAAGTCCAACAATATGACTATAAAGTATATAGAAATGTTATTAAAAGTTATGCCCCTTGAAATAACTTTTCTAGAGTGAAGTCCCCCTGCTATATAGACATTAAATAATGAAAATGGAAAATTAAATGTTATTAAATAAGTAGAAGATGTTACATTAAGAAATTATTATAGTCGGTTGCACAGGAATGAAAGGAAGACGTGTAGAAAATTTCATCTCAATCGGATGTACCGTTATCGAACGCATCCAATACATAAATAGCCACAAACAAACATATACTCTGTTTTATAGATATAGATAACAGAGTATAGAAGTAGTAGATATTATAGGCTTTAACAGAGTGTAAAAGTGGTAGATGTTAGAGGATATAATAGAGTATAGAAGTAGTAGATCTTAGAGGATAAAATCGAGTATAGAAGTAGTAGATATTATAGGATATAATGGAGTATAGAAAAATATGAAGACTACTAACCCCTGAAGGACGGTATGTGCTACAGCAATGGCTCGGCAAGGTGGGGTATCGAGACCCATGTGGCTGAAGTTATCAGTGTGTGTGTTGTTGACTGTGCTGACGAAGGCTTTGACCGTAATATGTATCTTGTGGTTCATTCTGTCACAGATTGATATTGTTTTTACTTGTATTCATGTTGCCGGTCTCCGTGGCGAAGGGTTTTAGGATGCTGTTCATAATCCCGTATACCCGCATAAGAAACACAGATGCGCGTGATTAGGCAGCGGATCGCGTCGCGTTGGTTTCTTACGGAAAGATGTGTGAGCTGGTCGTTCAGAAAGCAATGGCAAACTACTGAACGTAAAACTTGCCATGATATCAACAGCAGCTGAAAAATGCTGGTGTGGACTTCAATGGCCTGTAAATAAGATATGACAAATACATCATGTTATTGTAAAGGTGACGATTGTGGTTCTTGTTTATGCGTTTGATGATTCATTCACAACGTATGGCAGTCAATCAGCGCGGTCCTTTCCACAAATAAAACTTTACCCACTGTCTATATGGTGCTAGCCTCGTATTTGTAATATGCAGAGGTCGTGAGGTCAATATCAAGAGAGCCACGTTCACCGACAAAGTAGCACCCATGTAGAGTATAACGCCATCCACATACCAACACAAGACCTTCGCAGTGTGGAGCGGGCGGCATGACCACTCGGCCATGGATATCAGCCCTTCCGCTTGTTTATGAACATCCATCTACGAACTGTACCCGTAATAAGGATGTATGAACATTCATCTTGAACTATACCCGTATTAAGGATTTCTGAACATCTATATACTGTGAACTATACCCATGTTAAGGATTTCCCGGTAGTTAAACATAGCAGATTCAATGTCAAACAGAACGAAGATTTGAACTGAACAAAAATGGATGGCGGAGAATGGGAAACAAGAGTATGTCATAGGTATGGCCTACAAGTTGTTACCATGGTAGCAGACATGGTGTATTATATATCAACTTAGCGGGGGTTATATAAACAAACTACTGTAGGCTATATAAGCCCATGGCAGTACGGGAAGTCACGTAAGACGATTAATCATCCCACGACACTTAAGTAGTTACAGAACAGATCATCTAGGCCAAGAGATGGCTGTCTGCATGGTCTGGCCACATGACTAGAAAGGGGACACGAACCCAGGACTTGATCCACGACTCTGGTGACCGTGTAAGATGGCGAACCATGACCGTTCACGCTTACCGGCATGGCACATGATGATGACGAGAAATATTTTAGAATTTATATGCACTATAAATAGCTGATATGTATGTGGAAGGCAAGGGGAAGCCACAACGTCGGTTAATGAAGAATAACTGCCAGTAATAAGGTTAAATACAGGGTGAAGTAACTATATGAACACAAAGTGGGAGAGATGGCTAAAAGGCCGGATGACTGACTTCCCTGCACCTGGTTTCATCCCGTCTAACTTCGTATCAATAGTTACTAAATAAAGAGCATTCTACAACACAATCTTCCTGACAACTCTATCATACCAATGCAAAACCTGGACGATGACAGAAAAAGAGAGAGAAAAAAAATCACAACAGGAATGAGATTTCCGAAAAGAATACTAATGTATCAAGAAGAGAGAAAATGAGAAATGAAGAAATCAGATACAATGTAGTGGTTATATCATTAGATGTTATCAGAAGGCAGCAAGTTAAAAGGTTCGGCCACATAACTAGGCTACCAGCAGACAGTATACCACAACAAGCAATGATGTGCAGACCAAATATAAGCAGAAGAAGAATGTAAACGATTGTTTTCCTACATATACTTTACAGGATATTGCATTCAACACCAGCATTTATTAGCTGTTGTTGATGTCTTGGCAAGTTTTACGTTCACTAGTTTGCCATTACTTTCTGAACGACCAGCTCACATACCTCCGAAAGTAACCAGCGCGACGCGTTTTTCAAACGTGAGTAAACGAGATTACGAACAACGTCCATGAAAATTTCGATACATGAGGCCCATAAACAGGCACTCTTCCGTTGTTTATGCTTCACCTCAACACCGCAAGGTACAAGAGGAACACGATGATATGAGATGAGCTTCGTCTATGTCCACAGAAGCAACTGCCGAAAACGTCGCATTGTGCACGAAATCTGTAGCTCTGAAGACTACATACAGGGGTCACCAAAAAAAAAAATAAAATCCTGCATTCCAGAACAGAATGATAGAGTGGGGACTCGAACCCACGGCCTTGTGCACACGAGGCAGACAGCTCCACCACGTTGACAAAAAGAGCCATCTGTTGGCTGTATGACGTCATGACACGACGCTTTGTGGTTCAACATCTACCCAAGCGCGCAGGATACCAGGGGGTGGGGCTTCAAATGAAAACCTAAACCGTGTGACAGAAATGACACTAACCATGTCATTGTCTTGTAACCTGTCACTATTGCTGTTAAGGATGTCAAGAGTGTTCAGCACATGACATCACGGTGCTGAGGAACACGGTGACGTCATAAGGACAGTTTAAAGATGACCGCCCCACTTTTGAATGGCAACAAAGAGGAACAGCGTTCTGTTATTCATTTGTTAATCAGTGAAGGGGTGAAACCTATAGAAATTCATCGGCGAATAAAGGTCCAGTATGGAGATGTATGCCTGTCATTCCAGCAGGTGTATGAGCTGAGTAGGAAGTTTCAAACCTTTTTTGTCTGATGAAGAGGTACAGCAGGTGGTGCATGTGTGGTTACACACGCGATCAAGAGACATTTTTTTTTCTACAAGAATCAAGGCACTGAATCGGCGCTGGAGGACATGCATTGAACGCACTGGTGACTACATCGAAAAATGATATATTTGTTCTTTACTTTTTCAGAATATATTCACAAAATCAAAACAAACTAAAAAAAAAAATAAAAAATCTAAGATTGTCATTTGAAGCCGCCTCGAATGTTAAGTGTAAGGTGCCAAGAAACTTTGGACATTATAGTAGTGTGTCTTCTGGTTTACTCTCCCTGCTGTAACCCGTTAGTTGTCCCAGTATTGCCCCTCACTTCCGTTCCTTTATCTCCCTGGTCACGCCTGAGTGACCTCTAATGAGGCGTTAGTGAGAGGGGATTAATTATTCCACAACACCGGAGACGATGTCTGAAGTGCTTCATTGTTCATACTTCCTGCTCTGCAAACTGTTGATGTATTAATGTTGTTACAACTGTCTTTGTCAGCTTGGCCGCATATTTAGTGTTCATGAACATGCAAACACGCACATATTTAGTATTCATGAACATACACACAAGCATATATTTAGTTTTCATGAACATACACACGTGCACATATTTAGTATTCATGAACATACACAATGCACATATTTAGTATTCATGAACACACACAATGCACATATTTAGTATTCATGAACATACACACAAGCATATATTTAGTTTTCATGAACATACACACGTGCACATATTTAGTATTCATGAACACACACAATGCACATATTTAGTATTCATGAACACACACACACGTGCACATATTTAGTATTCATGAACACACACAATGCACATATTTAGTATTCATGAACATACACACAAGCATATATTTAGTTTTCATGAACATACACACGTGCACATATTTAGTATTCATGAACATACACACATGCACATATTTAGTATTCATGAACATCACACAATGCACATATTTAGTATTCATGAACATACACACAAGCATATATTTAGTGTTCATGAACATACACACATGCACATATTTAGTATTCATGAACATACACAATGCACATATTTAGTATTCATGAACACACACACATGCACATATTTAGTATTCATGAACAACACACACATGCACATATTTAGTATTCATGAACATACACACATGCATATATTTAGTATTCATGAACATACACACATGCACATATTTAGTATTCATGAACATACACACATGCACATATTTAGTATTCATGAACAACACACAAGCATATATTTAGTATTCATGAACACACACACATACATATTTAGTATTCATGAACACACACACATGCACATATTTAGTGTTCATGAACATACACAACTGCACATATTTAGTATTCATGAACATACACACATGCACATATTTAGTATTCAGAACATACACACATGCATATATTTAGTATTCATGAACATACACACAATGCACATATTTAGATTCATGAACATACACACACGTGCACATATTTAGTATTCATGAACATACACACATGCACATATTTAGTATTCATGAACATTACACACAATGCACTATTTAGTATTCATGAACATACACACATGCACATATTTAGTATTCATGAACATACACACATGCACATATTTAGTATTCATGAACATACACACACGTGCACATATTTAGTATTCATGAACAATACACAATGCACATATTTAGTATTCATGAACATATACACAATGCATATTTAGTATTCATGAACATACACACCATGCACATATTTAAGTATTCATGAAAACATACACACATGCACATATTTAGTATTCATGAACATACACACAATGCACATATTTAGTATTCATGAAACATACACACATGCACATATTTAGTATTCATGAACATACACACATGCACATATTTAGTATTCATGAACATACACACGTGCATATATTTAGTATTCATGAACAAACACACACAAGCATATATTTAGTGTTCATGAACATACACACACAAGCATATATTTAGTGTTCATGAACATACACACGTGCATATATTTAGTATTCATGAACATACACACACAAGCATATATTTAGTGTTCATGAACATACACACGTGCATATATTTAGTATTCATGAACAAACACACACAAGCATATATTTAGTATTCATGAACAAACACACACAAGCATATATTTAGTGTTCATGAACAAACACACACAAGCATATATTTAGTGTTCATGAACATACACACGTGCATATATTTAGTGTTCATGAACATACACACAAGCATATATTTAGTATTCATGAACACACACACACAAGCATATATTTAGTATTCATGAACAAACACACACAAGCATATATTTAGTATTCATGAACACACACAATGCACATATTTAGTATTCATGAACAAACACACACAAGCATATATTTAGTATTCATGAACATACACACACAAGCATATATTTAGTATTCATGAACAAACACACACAAGCATATATTTAGTGTTCATGAACACACACACAAGCATATATTTAGTGTTCATGAACATACACACGTGCATATATTTAGTATTCATGAACAAACACACACAAGCATATATTTAGTGATCATGAACATACACACACAAGCATATATTTAGTGTTCATGAACATACACACGTGCATATATTTAGTATTCATGAACATACACACACAAGCATATATTTAGTGTTCATGAACATACACACGTGCATATATTTAGTATTCATGAACAAACACACACAAGCATATATTTAGTATTCATGAACAAACACACACAAGCATATATTTAGTGTTCATGAACAAACACACACAAGCATATATTTAGTGTTCATGAACATACACACGTGCATATATTTAGTGTTCATGAACATACACACAAGCATATATTTAGTATTCATGAACACACACACACAAGCATATATTTAGTATTCATGAACAAACACACACAAGCATATATTTAGTATTCATGAACACACACAATGCACATATTTAGTATTCATGAACAAACACACACAAGCATATATTTAGTATTCATGAACATACACACACAAGCATATATTTAGTATTCATGAACAAACACACACAAGCATATATTTAGTGTTCATGAACACACACACAAGCATATATTTAGTGTTCATGAACATACACACGTGCATATATTTAGTATTCATGAACAAACACACACAAGCATATATTTAGTGTTCATGAACATACACACACAAGCATATATTTAGTGTTCATGAACATACACACGTGCATATATTTAGTATTCATGAACATACACACACAAGCATATATTTAGTGTTCATGAACATACACACGTGCATATATTTAGTATTCATGAACAAACACACACAAGCATATATTTAGTATTCATGAACAAACACGCACAAGCATATATTTAGTGTTCATGAACAAACACACACAAGCATATATTTAGTGTTCATGAACATACACACGTGCATATATTTAGTGTTCATGAACATACACACACAAGCATATATTTAGTATTCATGAACAAACACACACAAGCATATATTTAGTGTTCATGAACACACACACAAGCATATATTTAGTGTTCATGAACACACACACAAGCATATATTTAGTGTTCATGAACACACACACAAGCATATATTTAGTGTTCATGAACACACACACAAGCATATATTTAGTGTTCATGAACACACACACAAGCATATATTTAGTGTTCATGAACACACACACAAGCATATATTTAGTGTTCATGAACACACACACAAGCATATATTTAGTGTTCATGAACACACACACAAGCATATATTTAGTGTTCATGAACACACACACAAGCATATATTTAGTGTTCATGAACACACACACACAAGCATATATTTAGTGTTCATGAACACACACACACAAGCATATATTTAGTGTTCATGAACACACACACACAAGCATATATTTAGTATTCATGAACATACACACACAAGCATATATTTAGTATTCATGAACAAACACACACAAGCA
Organism: Cepaea nemoralis; assembly: GCA_014155875.1. Lineage (NCBI taxonomy): Eukaryota > Metazoa > Mollusca > Gastropoda > Stylommatophora > Helicidae > Cepaea > Cepaea nemoralis. The sequence continues at coordinate 125,817 of JACEFZ010005488.1, forward strand.
TATATTTAGTATTCATGAACAAACACACACAAGCATATATTTAGTGTTCATGAACAAACACACACAAGCATATATTTAGTGTTCATGAACATACACACACAAGCATATATTTAGTGTTCATGAACATACACACGTGCATATATTTAGTGTTCATGAACATACACACACAAGCATATATTTAGTATTCATGAACAAACACACACAAGCATATATTTAGTATTCATGAACAAACACACACAAGCATATATTTAGTGTTCATGAACAAACACACACAAGCATATATTTAGTGTTCATGAACATACACACACAAGCATATATTTAGTGTTCATGAACATACACACGTGCATATATTTAGTGTTCATGAACATACACACACAAGCATATATTTAGTATTCATGAACAAACACACACAAGCATATATTTAGTGTTCATGAACACACACACAAGCATATATTTAGTGTTCATGAACACACACACAAGCATATATTTAGTGTTCATGAACACACACACAAGCATATATTTAGTGTTCATGAACACACACACACAAGCATATATTTATTGATGTCCTGGTGGGGACCGCATATAGCTGTGTCCTCTGTACATTGATTGTGTTCTATACCCCTTGACTGAGTCCTCCATTGTTTGACTGAGTCTTCTGTTCCCTGACTAGGTCCTCAGTTCCCGGACTGTATTCTATGTTCTCTGGCTGTATTATATGTTCCTTGACTGTATCCCATGATCCCTGGCTGCATTCTATGTTCTCTGGCTGTATTATATGTTCCCTGACTGTATCCCATGATCCCTGGCTACATTCTATGTTCCCTGGCTGTATTTTCAGTTCTCTGACTACATCCTTTGTTCCCTGACTATATTCTCAGTTCCCTGACTGCATTCTCAGATACCAGATGGATTCAAACGAATACTTTAAAAGTGTGATATAAATTACAATAACCATGCACTTGTCTTGTAACCTGTCAGTATTGTTGTTTAGGATGTTAAGAGTGTTAAGCACGTAACGTCACGATGCAGACGAACACGGTAATGTCACAAGGACATGTTCAGTTCCCTGACTGTATCTTCATTTTCCTGACTATATTCTTAGGTCCCTGAATCTATTCTCAGTTCTCTGACTGGGTCCTGTGTTCCTTGACTGCTTTCCTTCCCCTGTTTGTGTCCTCCGACCTCTAGCCGTGTCCTCCTTGCCCAGGTCCTACCCCTTTCGCCCTGATTGTGTTCTCTGTTTCCGTGTCCTCTTCGCATTGTCTGTGTCCTCTTCGCTTTGTCTGTGTCCTCTTCGCCTTGTCTGTGTCATCTTCACTTTGTCTGTGTCCTCTTCGCCTTGTCTATGTCCTCTTCGCCTTGTCTGTGTCCTCTTCACTTTGTCTGTGTCCTCTTCGCCTTGTCTATGTCCTCTTCGCCTTGTCTGTGTCCTCTTCACCTTGTCTGTGTCCTCTTCACCTTGTCTGTGTCCTCTTCATTTTGTCTGTGTCCTCTTCGCCTTGTATGTGTCCTCTTCGCCTTGTCTGTGTCCTCTTCGCCTTGCATGTGTCCTCTTCGCCTTGTATGTGTTGTCTGTGTCCTCTTCGCCTTGTATGTGTCCTCTTCGTCTTGTCTGTGTCCTCTTCGCATTGTTTGTGTCCTCTTCGCATTGTCTGTATCCTCTTCGCATTGTTTGTGTCCTCTTCGCATTGTCTGTATCCTCTTCGCATTGTTTGTGTCCTCTTCGCATTGTCTGTATCCTCTTCACATTGTCTGTATCCTCTTCGCATTGTCTGTATCCTCTTCGTCTTGTCTGTGTCCTCTTTGCCTTGTGTGTGTCTTCTTTGCCTTGGCTGTTTCCTCTTCGCCTTTCCCGTACCCTTTTCACTTCCCTGAGTCCTCTTAGTCTTGCCTGTGTCCTCTTGGCTGTGTTCTCGGTCGTCTGACGGTGTCACCCCCCCCCCCTCTTCCTCCTGACGCGAGTGTACCCTCCTTGACAAACACTCACTAACCTGTTATAGTGATATAATCAAAATAGCCATCTTACAACCGACAGCCATGTTCCGGATCAGGGTACCTCACTCTGTGCTCTGCCAGTCTCCTGAACTGCAGCTCATTATCCTTTCTGCAAGACAGTTTTAGAACCATCGCCCCATCCCCCATAAATGTTTCACATCATAATGAATTAATTATAGTGAATTATTTGTCACAGTACTCGCATAGAGAAATATCAACATAGTTGATCCAGAACAATCAAGGACCGAGATTTGCTGAGAGATATGAGCTTGTACGCCAGATTTCGGGACACATGACGATGTTGCGTGTGTCTTCTAGTCAAATAATAATAATGCAATAAAATAGAGATTATCTTTTGTATCTCTCTCTCTCTCTCTCTCTCTCTCTCTCTCTCTCTCTCTCTCTCTCTCTCTCTCTCTCTCTCTCTCTCTCTCTCTCTCTCCCCTTTCCAATGTCATGTTGGTGTTATGGGAAACTAGCAAGAGAACTGATTGGATTGATCTGCACACATGGTGGGGTATTGGTGTTTGATAAGGCAGGCGTGGTTGCGGTGTTTTGGAATTGTGTTACAGTACAGAATAACAGATATAACATCACTGCTTGGAGAGATTAGTGCTGCAGGGAGTGAGTAGAGGATCAGGACAACGAGGAAAGGCCAGACGGACACATAATCTGCCTGCTACTGGTACCATTTGTATTGGGACTTTTCACTGGCTGTTGCAGATGAGTACGGAGCACGTATAGGAATGCCACGGGTCGGTTTACTCAATTCAACTACATTCATATAATCTCTATATCTTTTCTTCACTGCTACGAGTGCGAATCAGTACCTGAGAGATTCAGTGTTATAGACATCGGTGTGTGGACACTCCCTCCTTAGCGGTGTTTATTGTGTAGCCCTGAATGGATTGCATTGAGAGGTTTGTGTCTAAGTCCTTTTAATTTGAGCATATTGATGGTTTAACGAAGTTGACGATGATGATGATTGGTGAGTTGGTGTGTACATCATTGGAAATACTAATAACAGAACACATGACAAACTATACCTTAGAGAAAGTAAAATAACAAGTTTAATAACATAAACATTCAATAATATACTTATTGTTAGCGTTTCCACACATATCAAACCATTTTTTTTTCAGTGTTACAATGTTAATTCAAGCAATTCAAGCAACGAGAATGGATCGCGTCTAATGACCCATCCATGAGCAATAAATTATCTATGTTAATTAATCACTAGATAAGAATGATTACTGTTAATTCCTTGACAGGAAACATTGTCCGAGTGGTAATTCATGCAAGGGAGATAATCGTAAAGTGACAATTAATCCAAGGGAAATAATACAATGTTATTTATTGACGCACATATTTAGGTAGAAATGTAGTTTACATCATCATTTAGGGTCTATGCGGAATAGTGGGATTAAAACGGTATGGAAGAATCACCAATCTAGATTCTTGTCCACCTCCTCGTACCTTCGTGTTAGTCGACCACAGCCTCTTCTTGCAGAAACCCAATCTCTTCACGAGGAAACTATTGGCGGTTCCAAGCCGCTGTGACTTTGTCTATGACCAAATTATTTCACTTTCTGATAAAAGATGTCTTTTATGAGTCAGTTTGTTTCAGCTGAAGTATTATTCATTTATTCACATCATATGATATATAACTCTAGAGTATGCACGTGACGACGTGCAGATAAATATGTCAGGCAACACATCGTGCAACATATTGTTTGTGCTTTCGGTGCTTACATACTTTTAGTACAATAATACAGTCAGAGTCATCAGAAGCTTCGGTCAAACATTTCATATCCAAGGTCACCAGAGTCCCGCCTGAAGCAACGACGACTGCAGCTGTTGCGGTCACATTTTCGTTTTGACCATTGGAATTAGGGAGCCTCATCTCATCTCATCTCATCTCATCATGTTCCTCTTGTACCTTAGGGAATCTTCGTGGCCAAAAGGTAACACCGTCTGCCTCAAGTTCACAAGGTTGTGGGTTCGATTCCGGGCTACGTCATTTGCTTCACAAGTGAAATTTTCTCGGAAACTTCTGCTTGTCGTCACTGGTGCTTTATGCGACGCTTACGCAGGTCGTCCTGTTTACACAAACCAAGCCATATGGGATAAGCCCGACGCAATGAAGTCGATTCAATGAAGTCGATTCAGACTGCACCCGATCGAGAGCCAGGTCCTCCCTTGCCAGGATGAGAGCTTCAATCAAAATCTGCCAGGATGAGAGCTTCAGTTAACACCTGCCAGGATGGGAGCTTCAGTCCACACTTGTCAGGATGAGACCTTCAGTCCACACTTGTCAGGATGACAGCGTCACGTTGCTGCAAAATCCATCGTCTTCGGTGCTAGCGTAACATGATCGTGTTTCTACTGTGTTCTTGGTCCACGATGCTCTAAGAATTGTTCTGTTATTGTTGACAAATTGAGAAGATCTGATATTGTTCATGCATTATATTTAGCGGATTTGTTGTGTGACATGTACGCTAAAAGTTAAGAAGAGTTGATAATGTTCACACATAACACTCAGCGAAATTTTGTTGACCCATATAATGTCACATAATATTCGACTCACACACACCTGCTCAAATAAGAAAGCACATCGTCGTCAGAACAATCCAGTATTTCCGTTGTCGTATATTCTAAAACAACAACCCTCCCATCGAAAGGACATTTAAGACATCCAGTGTTGAGTTCGTTGCACAAGTCGTAGTTTAGAAATTCTTTATTTTGTATATACATATTGCTTCTCATGGTTGCTTTGTTGTAATATTCACCGATATTGTCTAAAGGTATTCTTTTTGAGTGTATCGACTTCTTTGTAAAATTCTTTCTCGGCAGTTTCAGATTTGGTGCCGTGACCAGGCTGTCTGACAGCTGGATCTGCAGAAAGTCCATTCCCGCGTAATCGGAAACAGCTGATGGAGTTGGGGACAGGGGCTCAGAGTAGTCCTGGTAAGATGGTCTTCTGAACGTTCCATTGGGGTTGATGAGAGATCTCTCGCAGCTGCTGTCTGGGGAAAGAACACAAGTAGATATCAGCATTAGCAACTGGCATCATCACGTTAATAACATGAAATCAGTCCTATAGCTTTAACATTGCTGTGTGGGTATTGGGCTTTGACAAATGGAAAACATCTAACGGCTGCGGAAATGTGGTTTCCGAGGAAAATGCAGAGAATACCACGGAAAGACAGAAAAAACAATGAGCAACTCCTACAAGAAAGAAATTAAAAGAGTAAACTGATTAGAGGAATTATTTGTAAATAGTCAATATTATTTGAGGGTAACTTATGAGAAGAAAAATCTAGAGAACTTGATGACAACTGGAAATCATAAAGTATTTTGAGACCAACACAGTGCAAGAAATTACAATGGAAATAGACTGATAGAGCTATGCAGTCAACAAAAACTCTTTATAACAAACACATTTTTAAGCACACAGACTCTCAAATAAACACCTGGTACAATTGGAACGATCTAGACACCAAAACCCAAACGGATTTTATATAAAAAAAAAAAAATAAAATAAATATATTAGATGCATGGGTAGTGCCCAACTTAAGTATAAACACAGACCACAAAGCAGTTGTTGTCGCATTGAGAACCAACAGAAGAAGAAAACAAAAATCAGACAAAAACATGCCATGTGAATTAATAAACTTTTAAAAATCTCAAAGACGAGGCAGTGAGGGAAAAGTATGAGAAAGATCTGAATGACATCTTTGTAAAACTACCTATAGAAAAAAAAACAGTGGAAGAAGAATGGAAGATGTTTAAATCAAATATTGTAAACACAAGAAATAACATGTGGAACCACGAAATAACGCAAAACACGAATAAAGAAAATAACAAGTTGTTAGAACGACGAGGTTAAGGCAGCTGTAAAAGACAAAAAGGAACAATATCAAAAGTGGGGGGGGGGGGGGAGCAAACAGGATCGTGATTACATCGAATATAGAATAGCAAGAAGCCGCGTGAATAGAATAACAAAGAGAGGTATACAAACAGTCTGGGAAGAATATAGAGAAACCCTAAATGAAAACTACAAGGTGACAACTAGAAACTTCTACAATAAGTGCAATGATAGCCAGAGCAGAACCCTTTGACGCAACTGAAATAATTAACAGCGAAAACGGAGAACCAATAAGTGAACAAAAACAAATCCTAACAAAGATGGAGACAGTACTTCGAAAAACTTCTCAACATTCCATCAGATGTCACAGGAATCTAAGAAACCGACACAGATGCCATTGAAGAACTAGAACCAGGCACACTTAAAGAAAAACAAAATCGAGAAACCATCTGATTATCGCTTTTGAATAAATTACCGGGACAAGACAAAATACCAAATGTACTAATTATAGCGGCAAGAAAAGTAGGAATAGCATGGCCTCATAGACTGCTTAACTATGACTGAGTAGAATAACAGTTACCACGAGACTGGGGAAGCGCCATAATTGTTCCAGTTTAGAAAAACAATGGCAGTGAAAGGGACTGAACACAGTACAGATGCATTTCTCTTTTGAGACATTCTGTAAAAACAGTTTGCAAAATTCATGAGACAATACTACTACCTAGAATAGAATCCCAGCTATGCGAAACACAATTTGGATTTGGGGAAAACAACGGATACACAGACGCCATCTTTGCTCTTTGATAACGTATAGAAACATTAACTGAATTTGATGAAACACCCTACTTAGCCTTTGTCGACCAAGAAAAGGCATTTGATGGAGTGGATAGAAAAAAGCTGTGGGAAATCCTTTAACGATATGGAGCGAGTATACATCTAACAAACTTATGTAGAATCTTACACAACAACAGTGAATGTAAGGTAAGAACAAAGGGAGGAATCACTCACCGTAAGGTCGGAGTACGACAAGGTCCCAAGTATTGTTTATAACCTTTATACACAACATATGTAAAGAAACCAGCCAAACAGAGACCGTAACAACACCGCATGAAGAAAAGAACACAGAAGAAAAACCAATGGCAAATTATACTATTAAAGAACTCATATCGGCAGACGATCAAGCACTAATAGAAAAATCAGAAACAGAATTTCAAGTCCACATAAATAGTCTAAAGTGTGTAAGGAACATAACATGAAAATTAGCATCAGTAAAACAGAGGTAGCCGGTCTCCCTGGCCTAGGAGTTAACGTCTTTCTCCGTAATCGCGTATATTATCGTAACCCACGCGAGAATCGGTAGCGGTTCTCGCCGCGTTAGTAACTTACGGGGTATGTGAGCCGGTCGCTCAGAAAGCAATGGCAAACTACTGAGCGTAATCTTGCCTAGAACATCAACAGCAGCTGAAAAATGCTTATGTTGACTGCAAAGTCCTGTAAGGGATGTAAAAATAACAACCCAGGGGTAATGACTATAACCAGAAGAAATAACAACAAAGATTCATCAAACAGAATGCCTCCTTAAACAAGTAAAGAGTTTCAAGTACCTAGGAAGTATAATATCATCAAACGGCAAATGAGAAGGCGAGATTGAAAATAGATACAATAACGTAAACCACCAAATTGGACAAATAGTAATTTTTTTTGGTAAATGTTGCAATATCCCTTATAGGACTTTGCAGTCAACATTAGCATTTTTCATCTGCTGTTGATGTACTAGGCAAATCTTACGTTCAGTAATTTGCCATTGCTTTCTGAACGACCGGCTCACATACCCCGTAGTACCAGCGCGGCGCGATGCAGCTGCCGATCTCGCAGACTGCTGTGTTCCCCCACGTGGATATACGGGAGTACGAACAATGTCGTTTAAACCCCCTTGGCCAGGGAGAATGGACAGGCTAATGGTACAATACTTAAATAACAAATGTGCATCAGTAGATTTTAAAAAATTCATTCTACAGCACGATCTTACTACAAACTCTAGAATACCATGCCAAACCTGGACAATGACACAAGAACAGAAAAGAAAAATTACATTAAAGGAAACGAGATTCCTAAGAAGAATACTCAACATATCAAGAAGAGAGAAAATCAGAAATGAAGAAACAGGACTGAAGTGGGGGTTATAGCAGCGCTAGATTTCATTAGAAAACAGCAAGTGAAATTATTCGGCCACATAACTAGGCTACCAGCTGACTGTATACCACACCAAACAATGATGTACAGACCAAATGGAAGCTGCAGAAGAAATCGACCACATAAGAGATGGGCATAGGGAATAACAGAGTCCATGGGAATGTCGATATATGAGGCTCATAAACGGGCACTCTGCCGCTGTTTATGTTTCATCTCGAAACCAAGACTATCTGACAAATAGAGCAAGGTGAGATGACATGAGGAAACATACGAAGTAGTCAATTTTAGGGTTACAGGTATACTTTAGATAGTCAATTTAAGAGTTGAAGATCTGCGCCAAATAGTCATTATTAGAGTTAGCGATATATATCAGATAGTCATTATTAGAGTTAGAGATATATGTTAGATAGTCATTATTAGAGTTAGAGATATATGTTAGATAGTCATTATTAGAGTTAGAGATATATGTTAGATAGTCATTATTAGAGTTAGAGATATATGTTAGATAGTCATTATTAGAGTTAGCGATATATATCAGATAGTCATTATTAGAGTTAGAGATATATGTTAGATAGTCATTATTAAAGTTAGAGATATATGTCAGATAGTCATTATTAGAGTTAGAGATATATGTCAGATAGTCATTATTAGAGTTAGAGATATATGTTAGATAGTCATTATTAGAGTTAGAGATATATGTCAGATAGTCATTATTAGAGTTAGAGATATATGTCAGATAGTCATTATTAGAGTTAGAGATATATGTCAGATAGTCATTATTAGAGTTAGAGGTCTATGTCATATAGTCATTATTAGAGTTAGAGATATATGTCAGATAGTCATTATTAGAGTTAGAGATATATGTCAGATAGTCATTATTAGAGTTAGAGATATATGTCAGATAGTCATTATTAGAGTTAGAGCTATATGTAAGATATTCATTATTAGAGTTAGAGATATATATGATATAGTCATTATTAGAGATAGAGATATATGTCAGATAGTCATTATTAGAGTTAGAGATATATATGATATAGTCATTATTAGAGTTAGAGATATATGTCAGATAGTCATTATTAGAGTTAGAGATATATATGATATAGTCATTATTAGAGTTAGAGATATATGTATATAGTCATTATTAGAGTTAGAGATATATGATATAGTCATTATTAGAGTTAGAGATATATATGATATAGTCATTATTAGAGTTAGAGATATATGTCAGATAGTCATTATTAGAGTTAGAGATATATGTCAGATAGTCATTATTAGAGTTAGAGATATATGTCAGATAGTCATTATTAGAGTTAGAGATATATGTCAGATAGTCATTATTAGAGTTAGAGGTCTATGTCATATAGTCATTATTAGAGTTAGAGATATATGTCAGATAGTCATTATTAGAGTTAGAGATATATGTCAGATAGTCATTATTAGAGTTAGAGATATATGTCAGATAGTCATTATTAGAGTTAGAGCTATATGTAAGATATTCATTATTAGAGTTAGAGATATATATGATATAGTCATTATTAGAGATAGAGATATATGTCAGATAGTCATTATTAGAGCTAGAGATATATATGATATAGTCATTATTAGAGTTAGAGATATATATGATATAGTCATTATTAGAGTTAGAGATATATATGATATAGTCATTATTAGAGTTAGAGATATATATGATATAGTCATTATTAGAGTTAGAGATATATGTCAGATAGTCATTATTAGAGTTATAGATATATGTCAGATAGTCATTATTAGAGTTAGAGATATATATGATATAGTCATTATTAGAGTTAGAGATATATATGATATAGTCATTATTAGAGTTAGAGATATATATGATATAGTCATTATTAGAGTTAGAGATATATGTCAGAAAGTCATTATTAGAGTTATAGATATATGTCAGATAGTCATTATTAGAGTTAGAGGTCTATGTCATATAGTCATTATTAGAGTTAGAGATATATGTCAGATAGTCATTATTAGAGTTAGAGATATATGTCAGATAGTCATTATTAGAGTTATAGATATATGTCAGATAGTCATTATTAGAGTTAGAGGTCTATGTCATATAGTCATTATTAGAGTTAGAGATATATGTCAGATAGTCATTATTAGAGTTAGAGATATATGTCAGATAGTCATTATTAGAGTTAGAGATATATGTCAGATAGTCATTATTAGAGTTAGAGCTATATGTAAGATATTCATTATTAGAGTTAGAGATATATATGATATAGTCATTATTAGAGATAGAGATATATGTCAGATAGTCATTATTAGAGTTAGAGATATATATGATATAGTCATTATTAGAGTTAGAGATATATATGATATAGTCATTATTAGAGTTAGAGATATATATGATATAGTCATTATTAGAGTTAGAGATATATATGATATAGTCATTATTAGAGTTAGAGATATATATGATATAGTCATTATTAGAATTAGAGATGCATGTCAGATAGTCAAGTAGCAGCAAGTAAATTGGAAATAAAGAAGGAAATAAAAAAACAAATATGGCTGGGAGTACAACAGGGATGTGTTTTGTCACCGGATCTCTTCTCCCTCTATAGCGAAGTAATAATGAGAGAGATCAAAGAGAACCCAGGAATAATATTCGGAGGTTATAATATAAACAATATACGCTATGCAGATGGCACAGCATTAATGACGGTTGATGCAAAAGATCTACAGCAATTTTTGGACATTGTAGTAACAGATAGTGCAAAGAAATTATTCTCATTGAATGTTAAGAAAACAATGACAAAGAAAAAGATCACATCCAAATATGAAATAGAGATGGAAGAGAGAATTCTTCACCAAGTGGATAGTTTAAATACCCTGGGGAATTTATAACATCAAATGAAAGATACACAACAGAGAGTAAGAAGAGAATATGTCAAGCAAAGGCTGCATTTCAGAAAATGAAGACTATCTTATGTAATAAGTCGCTATCGGTGAACTTAAGAAAGAGAGTGCTGAAGTGTTACACAGAACCTGTTTTGCTGTATGGCTATGAATCGTGGAATATAAATGAACATATTAAGAAGAGATTGGAAGCAACAGAGACGTGGTTCATGAGACGAATGTTGCGAATTCCTTGGACTGCCAGAGTAACTAACAATGATTCCCTAAAACAGGCTAATGAAACTAGAACATTATTTGCAACAATAAGAAAGAGACAGCTTTCTTTGGTCATGTGATGAGAAGAGAGGCATTGGAGACCATCATGACAGCTGGAAAGATCGAGGGGAAGGAAGTCAGAGACTGACCAAGAGAAATAATGCTGGATGATTTTAGACGGTGGCATGGAGGAATATAAACATGTTCTGTGGAGAGTCATGAACGCCTGCACCAACCTGCCAACTTGATGATGAGTCAATTTTAAATGTAGAGAAAGGAGCTAATGGGCCATTTATGAACAACGAAGAGAACTAGCACAAACAATAATATTAGTACAAACATCCTTGATACCTGGTCCACCTCCCGAATCTCCGATAGCCTCTTCCAAAGCTTCAGTGGTGTCACCAGATCTGCCAGAACGACCTCCTCCAGGCATGTCCCCGGGGCTGCTTCTAGACTTCAGCTTCTGCATGCCGATGTAGCAGAGGGAGGCAGCCAGGAGCAGCGCAAGCGAGAGTACGGCGAACCCCATGCCGTACACGGAATAGCTGGAGTTTGCCTGCAAGCTGGGATTGTCCAAAGGCTTCATTCGGCTCTCGGCAGTTCTCTGCTCCGAGACAAGAGTTGCATCTGTAAGGAATACAGCGACAGAGGGACGAAAGCTACATTAGTTCACTGGACTGATATGTTAACTTTAGGTTCTCTTTCAGGTAGCTTGAAAGCAGTCTCATTATGTGTTCTTCTCATCTTTCCTAGGAGTCCTGAGTGGTAATAATGTCCCCTGGTCACTCCCTGCAGCACCATTCTCTCCAAGCCGTGATGATTTACCCATTCTTCTGCACTAGACACACAATTCCAAAGGGCCCCGACCACATCTGCCTTATCATGCAGTAATATCCCACCCAGTGGTACAAACCCAGCCAGTCTGTCCGCCTGCTCGTTCCTTAACACACCCGCCTGTCCTGGGGGGGGGGGGGGGGGGGGGGTGGAAGAGCCAACAGATGCTCTCTAGTTGTAATTGCTGAATGGAAGTCTGCCACTCTGCCTGAAGCGTGTGTCCACGACTTGGTTATCAAACTTTGTGAGTCTGTTACAAACACCACATGCATGTGTTGTTTGTTTTCCAGCCAGCCGAACTCCGCCATGACTGCCTCCACATTCATTCTCAGACTAGAAGTTTTGGTATCATATGCCAGGATCTCCTGCACCAAACACAGCCCACCAAGCTTCACCATGACCCCCTAGTCAATATCTTGAACTTCCAGAGTAACCTAACAATGATTGTCTTGAATAGGCCAACATGTAGAACATTTTATACAGCTATAACCAAGAGACAAACCGTATTCTTTGCTCTTGTGATGAGAAGAGGGGCATTTGAGAACATTGTGAAGACAAGAAAAATCAGCAGAAGAGCATAGGAAGCCTCGCGAGAAATCAAACCTCAAGCTAACAGTATAGCAGAAGGGCACGCTACCCAGCTTCAATAGCGTTAGCTGCATGTCGTTTGTATGACATCGTAATCAGTCCCAACATTTTACATTGTGATTTTTCTAGGCATTTGTACATGTTTCCCATCATTTTCTGAACAACCAAAACCAATGCCATAATAACATTCAACCCATTGCTATCGCCTTCCAAATCGCCGCTGGTTGACATCGAACCCGGAATGACGGAATTGTCAAACTTCGTTCACAACCCCTAAACCTTATGACCCGACAATAAAGCTAGTTGAAAGTACGCCGCATTCCATTTCTTCTGTAACAATATTTGCATCATAATCCGGTCGATTTAACATGAAAGTACTTCCTGACCCGTTGATCCGAGCTTCCGGTGTGAAGTCACAGTTCTATTCAACTATTTGTCAATTACCTTGGTGTCCATTCATGTCTTAACACTGTACGCCTCCTTTCTGTATTTATGTGTTCACCATGATATGAAATATGTTTCTGATTCAGTCTCTGCTCATTTAAATGATGTTTTTTCCCCATTCATTGGCTGTGGGCGGTAGAGGCCGAGATAACCTACTGCCGTGTGTAATCCTCCCCCATCTACCCATGTTTTGTCTTTCTTCTTCTACACTGGGGTGTACCTTACAGTCTTGTTTAGTCTTTCCCCTCTACCCTGGGATGTAGAGGTATCTTAAAGTCTTGTTTAGTCTTTCCCCTCTACCCTGGAATGTAAAGGTAACTTACAGTCTTGTTTAGTCTTTCCCCTCTACCCTGGGATGTAGAGGTATCTTAAAGTCTAGTTTAGTCTTTCCTCTCTACCCTGGGAAGTAGAGGTAACTTAAAGTCTTGTTTAGTCTTTCCCCTCTACCCTGGGATGTAGAGGTAACTTACAGTCTTGTTTAGTCTTTCCCCTCTACCCTGGGATGTAGAGGTAACTTAAAGTCTTGTTTAGTCTTTCCCCTCTACCCTGGAATGTAAAGGTAACTTACAGTCTTGTTTAGTCTTTCCCCTCTACCCTGGGATGTAGAGGTATCTTACAGTCTAGTTTAGTCTTTCCTCTTCTACCCTGGGATGTAGAGGTAACTTACAGTCTTGTTTAGTCTTTCCTCTTCTACCCTGGGATGTAGAGGTACCTTACAGTCTTGTTTAGTCTTTCCTCTTCTACCCTGGGATGTAGAGGTAACTTACAGTCTTGTTTAGTCTTTCCTCTTCTACCCTGGGATGTAGAGGTACCTTACAGTCTTGTTTAGTCTTTCCTCTTCTACCCTGGGATGTAGAGGTACCTTACAGTCTTGTTTAGTCTTTCCTCTTCTACCCTGGGATGTAGAGGTACCTTACAGTCTTGTTTAGTCTTTCCTCTTCTACCCTGGGATGTAGAGGTACCTTACAGTCTTGTTTAGTCTTTCCTCTTCTACCCTGGGATGTAGAGGTACCTTACAGTCTTGTTTAGTCTTTCCTCTTCTACCCTGGGATGTAGAGGTACCTTACAGTCTTGTTTAGTCTTTCCTCTTCTACCCTGGGATGTAGAGGTAACTTAGTCTTGTTTAGTCTTTCCTCTTCTACCCTGGGATGTAGAGGTACCTTACAGTCTTGTTTAGTCTTTCCTCTTCTACCCTGGGATGTAGAGGTACCTTACAGTCTTGTTTAGTCTTTCCTCTTCTACCCTGGGATGTAGAGGTACCTTACAGTCTTGTTTAGTCTTTCCTCTTCTACCCTGGGATGTAGAGGTACCTTACAGTCTTGTTTAGTCTTTCCTCTTCTACCCTGGGATGTAGAGGTACCTTACAGTCTTGTTTAGTCTTTCCTCTTCTACCCTGGGATGTAGAGGTACCTTACAGTCTTGTTTAGTCTTTCCTCTTCTACCCTGGGATGTAGAGGTACCTTACAGTCTTGTTTAGTCTTTCCTCTTCTACCCTGGGATGTAGAGGTACCTTACAGTCTTGTTTAGTCTTTCCTCTTCTACCCTGGGATGTAGAGGTACCTTACAGTCTTGTTTAGTCTTTCCTCTTCTACCCTGGGATGTAGAGGTACCTTACTGTCTTGTTTAGTCTTTCCTCATCTACCCTGGGATGTAGAGGTACCTTACAGTCTTGTTTAGTCTTTCCTCTTCTACCCTGGGATGTAGAGGTACCTTACTGTCTTGTTTAGTCTTTCCTCATCTACCCTGGGATGTAGAGGTACCTTACTGTCTTGTTTAGTCTTTCCTCTTCTAACCATCATCATCATCAAGAACATCGTCAGGTTACATATATCATTTCAGAATTGGAGGCCATCTTGACAACTAGAAAGACCAGTGGAAAGAGAAGCAGTGGTAGACTAAGAGAAATGACGCTGGCTGGACTGAGATAGTAGAAAGGAGAAATATCATCAACAAAGTTGGTACAGAACACCAACAAAATGAGATCTGTGGAGAGACATGAATGTCTACGCCAGCTGGCATGTCAAGTGAGGCCGATGAAGACTCTCTTACATTCAATAACAATGACGTATTGCTACGAATACGATGATGAAAGTAATGATCAAAGCAATGTTGAGAATTAAAACTGTGTTGATTATATTCACATTTCTAATTGTTACAGAGAATGCCACTTACCACTTCTATATGCAGATATTGTCCATGATACAAATGGTATGGCGTGTGGGTTACCCATATCTGTAATATTACATCCAAACGTGGGTGCAGGAGAAGGTCCTACATCTGTAACTATCATATTCAGGACTGGCAGTGGGTCAGGGTTACTGAAACATATTATGTAACAATATTTACTGATGTATTACGTAAACAATTTTGTTCCAATAGTAATTTTGAATAACAAAGACACTACTGAAGCTGGCAGAGGCAGTTGCCATTCATTTACAAAAACCAGCTTTGTTCTAACAAAAAGACATAATAGTCAGTTTGAAATTACCGTGGTAGACAATTAAAATTACTGTATGAATATGTGTGATGTGTATTTCAGTTCGAAGTTCCATAACTTGCGCTCTTTCTACCAAAGCCGTTGGCACAATGTGGAGTATCGGGTTTGGTGAGCACTGTCCGACATGCGGCGCTAACATAAAGCAGGTAGTACATTCTACTGCCATACGGTAGCTCAGTCATATCTGACTAAGACCTGACTAACAAAAACCGGCACTAACAGAAATCAGGTAATACCATGAATTGTCATACGGTAGCTCAGTCATATCTTACAAAGACCTGATTAGTAGCATTCGGCGCTAACAGAAGGTAGGATGTCTAAAAAAAAAGTCGCTTAAAAGTTATCCCATATGTCTCAGTCTCTTTCCGCAGCACGGAAAGCGTCGCACAAAGCACGAAGTTCGTAGCTCCAGCGACGACTCCCAGGAGTCTCCGAAAAATGTCACTCGTGAAGGGAAGGCCTCAGCCCAGAATCGAACCCACAACCTTCGGAGCCCGAGTCAAACGGCTTGACCACTGCGCCAGAGAGAATCCCAGAAAGTAGGTAGTGCCATCTACTCTCATACGGTAGCTCAGTCATATCTGACTAAGACCTGACTAACAAACATTCGGGGCTAACAGAAAGCAGGTAGTACTGTCTACAGTCATACGGTAGCTCAGACAAATCTGACTGAGACCTGCCTTGACTTTAATAGAGTTTAATTACATGATCTATTTCAACTTACTGCAGCAGACAGACAGGAGAATATACTATGCCAGACACCCCACTATCCCTTGTCCATGGGCATTTCCCGGCTGTCATCTGGGCCAAGGTCTTCATGGAGGTCAAACTGTAGATAGCTATCGACAGGTTGGCGCCTTTCAGGGCAAGCCCTCGCCCGTCACAGGCGAGCTTCAGGATCGTGTTCGCCTGGTCCAGGTACTGGAAAGTAAATCCTAGGATGTACAACAAATGTTTGTCAATAATTTAGTGCACATTCTATGGGTACTGGAAACTCAATCCTAGGATATACAACAAATATTCGTCAACATTTCAGTACATCTGCTGTGAATACTGAAAAGTTAATCCTGGTATATACAACACATGTTTCTCAACATCTCAATACATCTTCTCTGCGT
>JACEFZ010005488.1:145000-159827 GCA_014155875.1 Cepaea nemoralis
AGGATACATATACCATTAAGCTCCACCGAGCAATGTGTATTAACTTCTTCCGTTGCGAAAGTTGCTGGCCCATCTCTCTACATCATAATTTATCCGGGATCGGATTTTTCATTGGTTCCGGGTTCTTCATTCCAACCAGAGGAAACCTGTAAAATAAATCATACAACTGGTGATAGCCTCCCCGTCACTGATCTCTATTAGATGATCGTGGCCATCGGCCTCGCTCAGAAAATACAGTGATCCTACTCTGTCAGGGACAGATGACTCAACCCATTGGTTATCATCAGGCCAAGACAAGAACAAAAAATCAACAAACAGAATGCGGAACCCCGCCCACCAGGGACACCTACTGGAATATCCCAATTATCCCTCATTACTCAATTCTCAACTAGTAAACTTATCAACACTTCACTAATCTATTTTCAACTAACAGAGCCAAGTATCACTTCCCTACTCTAGCTACTTTTCCACTAACAGTGCTAATCATCACACTATAGTTTTAACAAGGCTACATCCTATATTAATTAGAACTAATTATAATAGGTTCTACCTTAAGCAACACCGCAGTTAGATCCAATTACATCCACTCTTGCCATGACAGGCACGTGTAAAATTAAATTAACTCAATTCGCACACGGTAGACATTTTCCAATCATAACCGCAGTGCCGAAGCACGTCCGCTAAAATCCAAGGTTTGAGTTCAACTGTCCTCTCCAATCATGGTTTTTGGCAAAACCTAAAATTGGTCACGTGACGGTATTCTTCCTGTCCACACAGGTGTTATTTGGACATATCATCCATTGTCAAGAATCCATTTTCCCTGGCTTAGTCACTGTCAGAGTTGTCATCACTCGTTTTGACATCCCCACCAAGCTAGCGAGTTACTGTATGATCCCAACAACAGTTTTCCCCCAACAAGCTGCCGATCTTCTTGATGTCCGGAAACTATAAAATTGACAGACGGACTGTTTTCTTCCGAGCTGAGTACTTCCGCTTCCAATCCGACCTGTTTATAAACTGTCAAAGCGATGTATGATTCAGCTCACCCACTTCCCCTACACATCTGCAGCTGTTAACTTTGCCCGACATGTGATGGCTGACATCCGATTGCAACCCGGATCCGACGGGTTCCATCTGTATTCGAATGTTGACAAACTGTCAAAGCGATGCCGGGATTTGTCTCACTCACCACCGAATGTTCCCATTCTGTCCACCAGATGTAAACACGTGCCGCTACATTTTCTGGATTTGTTGAAACAACCTTTGGCCTCGACCATGCCGCTAATTCAGAACGCCTATTCTCATAATGGTTAAATCACGTTGGTCCATCATGTGACATATATATATATATATATATATATATATATATATATATATATATATATATATATATATATATATACAGGAAGAAAAATAAGAATAAATAATAAATACAGGGTGCTTGAAATCAAAAACAGGAAAGATTTTATTGGAGGAAGGTGCTATAATGAAGAGGTGGAATGAGTATATAAGAGAATTATATAATGGAAAAAGGGAAGAATTAACAGAAGAAAGTAACTTAGAAGGCCCAGCTATTTTAAAAGAAGAGGCCGCTAACGCTATGAAACATATGAAGATAGGAAAAACAGCTGGGCCAGATGAAATCACAGTAGAAGAATTAGAAGTATTGGGAGAATGTGGGGTAGATATATTAACCAAGCCGGTCTCTCTGGCCGAGGGGTTACAACACTTTCTCCGTAATCCCGTTTATCACGCAGAGTCTCGTAGCAGGGCGAGAGCTGGGAGCGGTTCGACCCCCGCTGGTGACTTGCGGGATAACTGAGCCGGCCGCTCAGAAAGCAATGGCAAACTACTGAGCGTAATCTTGCCAAGAAATCAACATACATCTGAAAGATGCTGATGTTAACAGCGATGTCCTGTAAAGGATATGCAAAAAAAAAAAAATATTAACGAAAATGCTGAATGATATTTACAACAGTGGATATTTATCGAGCGATATGCTGAAATCTGTATTTATAGCAATACCAAAGAGACCAGGAACATTTGAATGTGAAGATTTTCGTACAATTAACCTCATAAACCACGTCACTAAGCTTCTACTAAGAATTATAATGAGAAGAACCAGAAAGAAGACAAAACTGGAAACTGGCGAAGAAAAGTATTGTTTTATGGAAGGAAAGGGTACAAACAATGCAATATATATATATATATATATATATATATATATATATATATATATATATATATATATATTATATATATATATATATATATATTACGAACACTGATAGAAAGGTCAATAGAGAAACAGAGAGACATATATTTATGCTTCATAGATTATAGTAAGGCATTTGATAAAGTAAAACATGATGAGCTGATTAAAATGTTGGAAGATATCAACATTGAGGAGAAAGATTTAAGAATAATAAAGAATATATACTGGAACCAAGTAGCAGCAATTACAATTCGAAATAAAGAGGGTAGTTAGTTAGTTAGTTAGTTAGTTAGTTAGTCGACAGATCATCCTCGTTGCACATCGAACCATTCAGTCCATAAGTGCTCGGATCCCCTCCTCAGCAAATCCCGCAGCGTGTAGCGGCTAACGACGCCAGTTCTGTGTTGGTTTATCAATCTTCTTTGGCTTCCTGCGTAGTGTTCTTGTTTGACCACCCTCTTTTAATTTGCTGCTCCCGCAGTCTGGCCATTGTTGTAGATTCACAGTCATCACTTGGTTCTCGCAAAAGTCTCACTTCTCGTAGAGCATTCAGAATGTCAGCCTGGTCCATGGCGCGTCCGCCCTCCACAGTAGCCTCACCTGCGAGCTTGTCAGCCCGCTCATTTCCTTGTACTCCCGCATGACCTGGCACGAAGATGAAACTAATCTTTGCCAGCCGAGACCGCTTCAGAGGCAGCAACAATTCTCTTCGGATCGACCCCTCTTCTATCCTCTTGATCATGTTCATTGAGTCGCTAAGGAAACAAGCCCTAGTGAATGTCTGTGTCTCGAGCCATGTTATTGCTTTACTTACTGCCATGACTTCCATGGTCAGGCTACTTGTGGTTTCAGTGAAAGCACCAGAGTCCTCCTTCACAATTCTCCCTCCTCCCCGAGCTGTAAAGGACCATGAGCTTCTCACATGTCGGACGACCGACCCATCTGTGTAGATGACCGCGTCACCGTCTAGCGAATTCTCGAAAATCAACGCTTGTACTTCAGCCTCAACAGCAGCCGGATTTTCTTGTCTGCATTTTTCTATCTAGTTGGATGCAAACTGAAAAGGATGTGCAGAAGTCTGTTGACACTTGCACCCTTTCCTCGCCAGGTTCTAAGCCCTCAAGTGAACACACCTGTTGAAGAATGTCTTCGGCTTGACCCATCCACGACCGTCCTCTTTTTAACCTGCTGCCCTTCACCTTCCTAATTCAAGAATAATAATTCCTAGGTCAATAATAATTCCTAGGTCAAGAATAAGAGCATTTCAGACTTCCAAGGTGCTGACCTCACCTGACAGAGGACTGACGAGGACAAGGGCAAAGGCCTCTTTGAACGCTACCTTGAGCAGGGCAACCAGACAGACATGGGAGGCCGC
This sequence comes from Cepaea nemoralis, assembly GCA_014155875.1. NCBI lineage: Eukaryota > Metazoa > Mollusca > Gastropoda > Stylommatophora > Helicidae > Cepaea > Cepaea nemoralis. Next base: position 148,591 of record JACEFZ010005488.1, read on the forward strand.
AATCTGGCCAAGGAGGTCACCTCAGACAGATGCAAGGCCCAGAACACTTCGGAGGAAGACACAGTGACAGTGAAAGAAATCAAGGCTGTGCTTCGACGATCAAAAAACAGTGCTCCAGGTCCTGATGGCATAAGATACGACGACATAAATAGGTGTACCGACAATGAGCTAGAGAAACTAGCAGACATGTACAACAACAGTATAGGGAGTGCTAGCATCAAGGAGGAATGGTTACACACTAGCTGACCCGGCCCGGCTTCGCCCAGTCCCTGGTGGGGAGCATCTCATTTAATTCATATAAGTAGTCATATAAGTTCTCGTTCCCGTTACCGACTGTCTGTCTGTCCTGTCTGTCTGTCTGTCTGTCTGTCTGTCTGTCTGTCTGTCTGTCTGTCTGTCTGTCTGTCTGTCTGTCTGTCTGTCTTTCTGTCTGTCTTTCTGTCTGTTCTGTCAGCTGGGGGAAGGGTGGTTTGAGGTGTGGGTGGGAAGAGGATGTGTGGGGTAGAATGCGGATGGGCGTGGGATGTGTGGGTTGGTGGGGGAATGTTTGTGGGGTGGCGAGTGTGTTTTGGTTGGGGGATCAGGTGAGGGCAGTGTGTGTGGGTGGGGGATGTGCGGGAGGGGGATGGGTCGGTTGGTGGGGTATGTATGTGTCCCTTGGTGTGCGTGTGTGTCGGTAGGTGGGGTGTGTATGTGTCCACTTGGTGCGCATGTGTGGTGGGTAGGTGGGGGTGTTGTGTGGGTGGGGTGAATGTATGGATAGGTGGGAGATGGGCTTCATACCATGGTAATTAGCCTTGTTTATGTTTACAACATTCATTTCACAATGTTTTATTTTTCTTCCTATGCAAATGTATAATGCTCTTGATGAACGAAAGACGAGTGATTGGAAGGGCCGAATGTAAGACGGGCCTGCGCGCCCAATTTGTGACCCTAATAAAGTTGATTTGATTTGATTTGATTTGATTTTCTGTCTGTCTGTCTGACCCGGCCCGGCATCGCCCAACTCCTGGTGTGGAGCATCTCATTTAATTCATATAAGTAGTCATATAAGCTCCCGTTCCCGTTCCCGACTATCTGTCTGTCTGTCTGTCTGTCTGTCTATCTGTCTGTCTGATCCGGCCCGGCTTCGCCCAGACCCTGATGGCGAGCATCTCATTTAATTCATATAAGTAGTCATAAGTTCCAGTTCCCGACTGTCTGTCTGTCTGTCTGTCTGTCTGTCTGTCTGTCTGTCTGTCTGTCTGTCTGTCTGTCTGTCTGTCTGTCCTGTCTGTCTGTCCTGTCTGTCTGTCTGTCCTGTCTGTCTGTCTGTCTGTCTGGCTGTCTGTCTGTCTGTCTGTCTGTCTGTCTGTCTGTCTGTCTGTCTGTCTGTCTGTCTGTCTGTCTGTCTGTCTGTCTGTCTGTCTGTCTGTCTGTCTGTCTGTCTGTCTGTCCGTCCCTCTCTGTCTGTCTGTCTATCTGCCTGTCTGTCTAATCATTTATTGGTTGCAGTTAGAACAACCTTAGATAAACGAAGACCAACTTACAAAAAGCATTAGAAAGAGCACTTGAAAGATCTTTACATCTTCCCCAACAATTAACTTGGGTAAATGGAGCGGCGGCAGCAGCATCAGCAGAAGAAGGAAAAGGAGGAGTAGGAGCTGGGAGGAGGAAGAGGGAGGTGGAGGAGGGAGGAGTAGGAGGGAGGAAGAGGAGAAAGAGAGAAGAGGAGGATGGAGGAGGGAGAAGATGGAAGAGGGGAGAGGAGGAGGAGGAGGAGGAATATAACGCATATGCCTGTAGATTTAATAATGGCTGAAGTTGTTCCATGTCTTCTTAGAGTTGGCGACAGTGTAAAGAAATATAAAATCTTCAATCTTAATAGATAAGGTAACTATTATTTATTCATTCTTTAAGCAAAAAAATATGAGTTACAATGTTATGCATTATGCATTATTTTTATGAAAACTTTGAAAATGCCTTACAGATTGTATCATTATTTATTATAACTCATATGCCGGTACATAACTATGGACAAAGAGTTATAAATCTTTGAAAACGATGCCACAATATGACTATAAGTTATACAGAAAAGTTATGCCCTTGAATAACTTTACAGAGTTAAGTCCCCTGAGATATATGAAATTATAATGAAAAATGGAAAATTAAATAATATTGGGTAAGCAGCCGATTTCACACTAAAAAAATATGACAGTGGGCTGCGCTGGAATGAAAGGAAGACGTGTAGAAAATTTCATCTCAATCGGATGGGCCGTTCGCGAGCGCATAAAGGACATATGGACAGACGGAGATCGCTTTATATATATATATATATATACTGATACTGCTGGTAGGACGTTTGAAGTTCTAGGTTTTCCCATATTCTAGACAACGACATTAAGAGGTTGAGCGACCAATGCTCTTCCTTCGAGATCTTTTTGTTCATGTAACGCCTTACAAGTTTCGAATATTTTCTGGTAGCAACCTGGTATCCCTTACAGGTGTAATTATCTACCCCCTCCCTCCTCAAATAATCCTTGGGATAGAACCTTGGCCATTGTATTTTCCTGTGATGGCGCTAATTGATACGCCGCTGAGACGTTCATAGCTATACACTTACAAGATTGTATACACCCCGATTGGAACATATGATTCGGTCGATTCTTTTCTGCGTCTTTCGTTTCACGAGTGCATTTTTCTCAGAGACTCCTTGGGGTCATCGCTGGAGCTACGGAGTTCGTGCTGTGTGCGACGCTTTCGGCATGCCGTTGTACCAAAAGAGACCGAGCCAAATGGGAGTAAACTCCGGGGCAATGATGTCTATCCTCTCGACTTTTAAGACTTTTAAAAAAAATTCCCCACCATCGTCATCTCGTGGCGTTTCCCGTGTAGAACTTCTCCCCCAAGCGAATCTTTTGAAATTTCTCTCTATCATCAACATTTGAAGAGAATAGAACAAGAATTGTTTCGGCGGAGGTAGCTTTTGCAAGATGGAAAACATACTGACCAACAGATGTAAACTGCAAAGAGAACAAGAGCGTTGAGGAGCTAGCTACACCGAACCTTTATTGTTGTATAGATGTGAGACGTGGACAATAAGCAGACAATCTGGACAACATCTAATGGCACGGAAATTTGGTTTCTGAGGAAAATTTTAAAAATAAATACCATGGACAGGCAGAAAACCAATTGACCAGGCCATACAAGAAACAAATGAAAACTGTAAATTGATTAGAAAAATTAGACGTAGACAGTCAAAATTTTTTGGCACATTATGAGAAGAAATAAATTATAGAACTTGATGACAACTGGCAAGATTGAGGGAAAAGAACAAAGGGAAAGCAGAGAAGAAAATATATGAATGGCATGGCCACGTGGCATGTTCGAGACAAGAACACTGAGCTGATCCACGATGCTGGTGATCGTGTGAGATGGCGAAACATTGCCGCCCATGCTTATCGGTATGGCACATGATGATCATGTTCTTTTCTGCTCTTTGTTTGCACACATCCGAAATATCTTATTTTTCTAAGTTTAAAAGGATTTAAAAGGCCCGAGAATCGACTTCATTGCACCAGGTTTTGTCCCATATGGTTCTTTCCACAAGACGACCTGCCGAAAGCCTCGCACAAAGCACGAACTCTGTAGCTCCAGCGACGACCCCCAGGAAAACTGCACTCATTAAACCAACGTCGTAGCCCGGATGTGAACACATAACCTTCGGAGCGCGAGAGAGGTGATGTAATGACGTCACCACGAAGGGAAACCACCGTCCCCCATCCCCAATCTTTCCTTTCATTTCCCTCATTGTTGTCTAAACAAAGAGTCTTCTTCCTAATTGAGTTCTCGCTGTACAGATCCATTTGTTCCCCTTCTTGTCCAGGACTCTTATGACGCAATAATATTCAAAGGCCGTAAATCCCCAAAGATATTGTATTTCTACACTGTCTGCTATCTGCACAATCAACGACATCATTCTGTACATAATCATCTGTTGCGTGTTGTGTAATCTACTGATCTGCCCTCGGTTAACACCGCACTCGACACTCCCCTCGGAACATGACAGGAAACTGCAATCGAGTCATTATCACTGAAAGATAATCTACTGGATCGTAATCAACTTCCATCAAGTGCCTTGTGGGATGGGATGAAGGATCATGATTCAGAACAACACCAGGTCTTCAACAGACTATATTAAACAAGTGGAAGACAGAAGATAAGAAAACATACTGACCAATAAAAGATATCAATTGCTGTGAGGAAAAGAGTGTTAAGTGCTGTATAGAACCTATCCTGTTATATACATGTGAAACATGGACAATAAACAGAGTAGCTGATGAACACAAATTGGAAGTGGACATGTAGTTTCTGAGAAAAATGCAAAGAATACAATGGGAGGGCAAGACAAAAAACATGTCTGAGACAGTTGTCTCATCTCATCTCATCATGTTCCTCTTGTACCTTGCGGTGTCGAGGTGAAGTATAAACAGCGGGAGAGTGCCTGCTTATGCGCTTCATGTATCGATATTTCCATGGACTCTGTTATTCCCCGCGTTCATCGTTTACGTGGTCGGCCTCTTCCTCTGCTTCCCTCTGGTCTGTACATCATTGCTTGTTGTGGTATGCTGTTAGTTGGTAACCTACTTGCATGGCCAAACCATTTGACTTGCTGCCTTCTAATAAAATCTAGTGCAGCTATAACCCCGACTTTAGTCCTGATTTCTTCATTTCTGAACTTATCTCTTCTTGATACATTGAGTATTCTTCTCAGGAATCTCATTTACTTCTTAGCTATTCTACGAGCAGTATGGAGATCCCCTGCCGGCTTGCTAGGCCAGTCGCAGGTTTAGGACAAAAATTTGACCATAGGGAGTCCATCCCCTATGGCGAGCCATAGCCCCGTTAGCCCATGACCTCGCTGTCATGGTTTCCCAGTCTACACCACGTGGAGATGGGGTTGACTTTTGTAGTCTGCGGGTCATCGGCAGGCTACTAATTTTCACTTTTCACCCCTCCTGGGAGAGGCTAGCCGATCCTAACCCTGCTGGCTGCAGGGCTAGGAGCAGTCCACACCTTGTAGACCCGACAGTTGTATTAGAAATAAATGAAAGCCGTAAAATGTGTAGAGAAATTAGATGCAGACAGTCAACATTATTTGGGCATGTTACGGGAAGACATAAACTAGAGCACTTGTTGACAGCTGGCAAGATTGAAGGGGACAAGAACAAGAGCACAGCAGAGAGAAAAATATCTGGATGGCTTGACCACGTGGTATGGTCGAGACAAGAACACAGAGCTGATTCACGACTCTGGTGATCGCGTGAGATGGCGAAACATGACCGCCCACGCTTACCGGCATGGTACATGATGATGATGATGAAATCTCTCAAGGCTAATGAGGATAGAGTCCGCGGGATAATCTCTCCACGTCCTCCACTGTCTATTCTTGCATAAACCTCACCAAGTTTCAATTGTTTTCTTCTCTGTATTCGGCCACAAAATGTGATCTGCCCCCTTCATATTTGTGTTATGTTTCCTTGTGTCTTAGTATATTTGTAAACATTGAGATCACTAATTTTGGCAGGTTCGTTGTACTATAAACATTCTTCTGTAAAGCCACAATTCTGTGTCGTGACAAGGATTTCTTCATTGTCCTAGTAATTGGTTCTTAAAACCATTTCACAATCACAGAACAACGAATGAGACAGTTCTTGAAGACGCAAGTGAAGACAGCAAACTGATTAGGGAAATTAGACATAAATAGTCAATATTCAGTGCGGAACATTCATCCCATCTTGTTCCTCTTGTACCTTGCCGTGTGGAGGTGATCCGTAAACAGCGGGAGAGTGCCCTTTTACGGACTTCATGTAACCAGATTCCCGTGGAGTCTACTAATCCCTCTGTCCATCGTTAAACGTGGTCCGTCTCTTCTTCTGTTTCCATTTGGTCTGTACATCATTGCTTCTTGTGGTATGCTGCCAGCTGGTAGTCTAGTTATGTGGCCAAACAATTTCACTTGTAATTTTTCTTGTCTCTTTTTCTGTCATTGTCCAGGCTAGGCATTGGTAGTATAGAGTTGGTATAAAGATGATGTTGCAGAGTGCGTTTTTTTTAAAAAAGTATCTACTGATACATGTTTGTTCTATAGTGTTGGTGTCATTTCATTTGTCGAATGCGTGGGTTTGAACTTTTTCTTCTATTTTCATTTTCGATCTTTGAAACAAATGAGAAGAAACACTTCAAAACATAGCAACAACCAGCAAAGTTAATAGGAAAAGACTAAGACGATCGCAAAAAAAAAAAAAAAAAAGGGTTTGGTCATCTAGCACGATGCAAACACAGACCTGTTGTTTTTTGTTGGGATCTCGTTTTGAACTCAAGCGTAGTGCACACTTGTCCTACATCCTCTAGTAGCTGCTACGACTGGGCAGCGCACTGGATTGATTTTTCCGTGTGGATTACCTACTTGTAGTGTACGTCCCAAAAGTCAATATTTTATTCCGAATGACATGTGTAGTGTCTGAACCCGCGACCTCGGCATCAGCGCAAAAGAAGTTTAAGAGCGAGCGCTCATATCAATTTAACCATGCTTACCTCCAACACAGACCTGATCCACGATTGGTGATCACGTGATTTGGCGAATCCTGGAAGACTGTACTTATCGGCATGGCTTATGAAGATGATTATGAAGATGATGTTCATACAATATTTGCTTACTGTTGTATTCAACTTACTCACACCAAGAGAAACGTTTACACAGCTGTCATATGCGGTGTCTGGGAAGAATTCTTGGCATTAAGTGGCAAGACACAATCACAAATACTGAAGTATTGGAAAGATAAGATTGTGTGGTGGTTTTGTCCATGCTCACTCTTCGTAGGACTTAGATGGAAAGGACACCTTAGGAGAATGGATGATGGTAGAATACTAAATGACACAATTTTATTGGTGAATTACAGATGGGTAAGAGATCTCGATGTCGGCCTCTGCTACGATACAAAGATGTGTGTAAGCGGGTACATGATTGATACAGATATTGATAATGCACATTGTAGCAACTGAACAGGTCGCAACTGAACATGCTGCATGGAAGGCAAAGATAAGAAATGGAATAAAAGCAAAGAATACAGTGACTGCAGATAAGCCAGACATTGAACGTGTGAGACGTCGGATGATTCGTGATGTTGGAAATAACCATGTGTTCACATGCATCCATCGTGGACGAACATTTACAGCGCGAATTGGTCTGATCAGTCACACTCACTACTGCAATGGGTTGTAGTTACTTTGCCTTTTTAAGCACAGTGTAACAAACTATCGCCTGTCAAGACGGAAAGGTGCAAATGAACAGTGATTTAAACAACAAAAAAACAAACAACTTACATCGCAGAAAGACAACAAATAAATTTATCTAATTACCATTTGTATCAGTAGCTACGGTGATGTATAACAAAGATAAAATCACATAAATCCTCAGAATTACACCTGGAACTGAAATCATTCCAAATATGTTTTGTTTTGTAGCAATTCTTAAACATCGGAGTGTTGCTGGCTGCTTGGACGCAAAGAAACTGTAGATTATAGCAGCTGATACAACTAGTATTATAGCAACTTTTCTTGTTATGAAAGTTTAGTGTGAACGCACGGAATTCTTCAGTTCGGGTGTCTGAGCTAGTTCAATGGATATAATACGGTCTAGTTTTTAAGGATTTCGAGTAGTTTCTACCCCTGTCCGACCTTCTCACCTGTGTGAATAGTTGGGTACCACTGAACCGTAACTGGGTATACATGAGGAGAGAGGCAGCGGAGGACTGGCAGAGACGGCCAGAAGAAAAGGGAGTGACAAACTGAAGGTAAGGAAACCTAGGAGTACAGCACGAACCATTTTCTGTACCATAGTACGCACTCTTCGTGCATCTCATTCTCTTTATATGGTCTCGTCACTTAAAGTGTTCATTATTCTTGCAGCTTCAAACAGTTGTTACTTTAAACGTTTCATCTCACACAATTATTACTTCAAATCCTAAAATCTCACAAAGTTGTTACTTTAACACCTTCAATCTCAGATATTGATTACTTTAACCCCTTCATCTCACACACGTATTAATTTAACTCCTTAATGTCACACAATTATTGCTTTAACTCCTTCATATCATACAATTATTACTTTAACTCCTTCAATTTCACACAGTTATAACTTCAACTCCTTCATCTCACACAATTGTTACTTTAATACCTTCACTCTCACACAATTATTACTTGAACTCCTTCAATCGCACATTATTATTACTTCAACTCCTTCATCTCACACAATTATTACTTTATCTCTTTCATCTCACAATTATTACTTTAACACCTTCATGTCACACAATTATTACTTTAACTACTTCATGGCACACAGTTATTACTTTGACTCCTTCATCTCACACAATTATTACTTTGACTCCTTCATCTCACACAACTATTACTTTGACTCCTTCATCTCACACAATTATTACTTTGACTCCTTCATCTCACACAATTATTACTTTGACTCCTTCATCTCACACAGTTATTACTTTGACTCCTTCATCTCACACAATTATTGCTTTAACTCCCTCATCTCACACAATTATTACTTAAACGCCTAAAATCTCACACAGTTATTACTTTATCTCCTTCATCTCATACAGTTGTTACTTTAATGCCTAAAATCTCACACAATTATTACTTTATCTCCTTCAATCTCAGATAATTATTACTTTAGCACCTTCAGTCTCACACAGTTATTACTTGAGTGCATTCTGTTGAATACAATATTTTAACCCCTACGGTTCCAAAACGTAAATGCTTTTATCCTTCAGATTAAGCTTTTAATTCTTCGGCATATGTGTTTGGCTATTCTTCGTGAATAATAATCAACGTGTCGTCTGTGATTGGTTGTTCTTCGTGTATACTAATCAACGTGTCTCATGTGATTGGTTATTCTTCATGTTTACAAATCAATATGCCATCTGTGATTGGCTATTCTTCATGTCTAACAATCAACATGTCACCTGTGATTTACTGTTCTTTATGTAAACCAATCAGCGTGTCATATGTGACATGAGTTACAGCCTTCTTCATCATTAATGGCTTTCACTAGCTTACATGGGACGCAGAGGTGTTTCCAAGGTACCAGGGCCGGGTTATATACTGGCCAAGACCTACTGACGCGTCCTCGTCGAGCGTCCTGGGCAACAGGTCCCTTCTGGGTCCTGGCTAAAGTCAGTAGGATCGCCGATTCCTCCGAAGTCGGAGAGTGTCTGCCTGTACGGCGAGGAACCACCAGTCTGCACACCAATAAGCCAGACATGGGACAACGGATACTCACGCAAAACTCAGGTCCTGTATGACATCACACTGATGTTGGACACCAGGATGCCTTCATCCGACATTCAGGACTTCGCGTTGGAGCTCAAGCCAACGAACACAAGCAAGCAAGCAAGCAAACTAGCTTACATCGTTTTCTCACATCCTTGTCTAATTCAGGGTCCTGTTTCTCATCATGCATCTATTTTTGCTTGTTTTCATGTTTTGTTTTGTGCAGGGATGGCTGGAATGTTTGCGGCATTTTTATAGAGGCATCAGAAAATGGACTTCCGAAGATTTCGACAGGACATTGAGCTTACGGACAGGACATTGAAAGTTCTGAGAGGACATTGCACTTACTGACAGGAAATTGAACGTTTTGAAAGGACTAGAGTTTAAGGACATGTCATTGAACGTTCTGATAGGACATGGAGCTTACGGACAGGAAACTGAACGTCCTGAGAGGATATGGAGCTTATGGACAGGGCATTGAATGTTCTGATAGGACATTGAGCGTTCTGAGAGATCACTGGGCGTTCTGACAGGACACGGAACTTTTGCACGGCACATTGAACGTTTTGAACAGAACATTGAACTTTCGGACATGACATTCAACGTTTTGAGAGGACATTGAACGTTGGGATAGGACATTGAACTTTCGCATTGGACACTGAACGTTGTGATAGGACATTGAGCTTTCCGACGGGACATTAAACGATCTCACAACGCATTGAACGTCCTGACTGAACTTCGAACGTTCTGAGAGGACATTCTACTTTCTGACAGGACATTCTACTTTTGGACAGGACATTAAACTTTCGGACAGGACATTAAAATTTCGTTCAGGACATTGAACTTTCGGACAAAGTTACCCGGATGTGGGATTTTCCGGCTGAGTGAAACTACATTAGCCGAAAGGGGAACTAACCCAGAGAGGAAGTGAGCAACAGCAACTGGTGTCAGGAAATGAGAGCTGGGTGCGTCACAGTTTCACTTTGACCTTTGGGGAACTGCAGATGGGGAACCCCCGAGGCTAATCAATGTGATAGGTCAAAATATTAGCAGGTATTGATTTTCTCCAGAAAGTGGGAAAGAGTAAAATAGCATAGGAGATAATGTCGTCCCTGTATTACTGGGGTGTATCACACAGAGAGATAGAAGAGTTACCTACAATGTATGCCGTAAGAGGCGATTGATGAAGGTTAACCTGAGACATCCTGCGTCAGCCTTAGAGAACCGTAGCTGCTAAATCCACGAATAGACAGCATATGGCTTGACATGAGTGGGTTGAGGGCGCTGACTCCATTGTACTATACAAGGTGGAAGTAGGAAGGTAGACGGAGGAGAAGGAAGAAGGAGAAAAAGAAGAAGGAGAAGGAGGAGAAGAAGGAGGAGGATGAGGATGAAAGAAGATGAAAAATAAGGATCAGAAGAAGAAAAAGATGAAGAAGAAAAAGCAGAAAGAGGAGGAGGGGAAGGATCAGAAGAAGAAGGAGGATTAGGAGGAAAGGAGGAGGAGGAGACGAAGATAAGGAGGAGGAAGAAAGAAGGAGGGGAGAAATAAGAAAAGAAAGAGTGAGAGGAAGATGAGAGGCAACAAAAGGAGAGGAGGAAATGAGGAGGATAGGAGGAGGAGAAGAAGAACAAAAGAAGAAGAAAAAGAAGAAGAAGAAGAAGAAGAAGAAGAAGAAGAAGAAGAAGAAGAAGAAGAAGAAGAAGAAGAAGAAGATAGAGAAGAAGAAGAAAACATAAATAAGGAAGGTAGTCACGGACTGTAAATATTGTCACATAATATATCATCACCACAGCAGCTACCGTCGCCCCTGTTTTTTTTTTCCCCCAAAAACATCTTCATCCTCCCCCAAAATTTTATTTTTTAAAAACCCTTTTATTCACTAAAAAAATTTTTTTAAAACAACCAACCC
>JACEFZ010005489.1:0-14354 GCA_014155875.1 Cepaea nemoralis
AGGGGGGCGGGGGCTTTTTTGGCCCAATTTTTTGTTTTTAAAGAACCAACTGACAAGTGAGGGCTGATGTGGTCAATATGTTTAGACCAACTGACAAGTGAGGGCTGATGTGGTCAATATGTTTAGACCAACTGACAAGTGAGGGCTGATGTGGCAATATGTTTAGACCAACTGACAAGTGAGGGCTGATGTGGTCAATATGTTTAGACCAACTGACAAGTGAGGGCTGATGTGGCCAATATGTTTAGACCAACTGACAAGTGAGGGCTGATGTGGCCAATATGTTTAGACCAACTGACAAGTGAACGAACGAACGAATGAACAAACTTTATTTTCAAAGGGTTAAGAATTGGGCACGCAGGCCCGTCTAACATTCTGCCCTTCTATCACTCTCTTTCATACATTATTTCATTCACACATCATTCAAGGCTAACAGACAACAACAACAATATAAACGATATGCATTATAAAGGCATGGGCAAAATGTGAACATTAAAACTACATGACACAGTAATATTAGATAATGGTCTGACACTTGTTGTTAGCCATGTGGAATATACTGGCCTACCAAAAGGGGACTGGCTGTTATACTAGGGTTTTATTATTATTATTATTATCTCTATTATTAAGGGGGAAGGTAATCCATATTGAGATAGTGTTCAAATAATTTGCGATTATATGAAAAGGGATTGGTGATGTCTTTGATTTCTTGTGGAAGATTGTTCCACAGCTGAGCTGCAGAGTACGTTAAGCTTGTTTTGTATAAGTCAATCCTAGGCTTCGGAATGTGTAATATATTTAAACGTTTACTGTGTCTAGCATTATATTTAAACAATGGCCAAAGGTAATTTGGGGCATTCCGATGCAGGATTTTGTGAATTAGTTTAGCTTTATTGAAAAGCAGGCGTTTACGGAGTGGTAGTAACTGAAGGCGTTTATACAGGCTAGGATTGTCAGTTAAATGTTTGCTATAAATTAGACTCATGGCCCGTTTCTGGAGTGAGTAAAGTCGCTTGGTGTTTGAATTAGAACAACCGTCCCAGATCGTAGAGCAGTAGTCAAAGTGTGTCTGTATATGAGAAGTATAGAATAGTTTCCTTGTGTCCTCATCAAGGAAGTTTTTAATTTTGGCGAGTTGGTAGACTTTTTTCGCTGTTTGTTTAATGAGCACTTGAACGTGGGAATTAAAGGTTAGGTTTCTATCAATGATTAGGCCTAATGTTTTGTGCTCAATTACACTTTCTACTGGCATGTTATCGATGTGAAGTTGAAGTGTTGTGTGTGAGCTTAGAGTCTGAAGTCTTTGTCTGGTTGTTAATAACATTGATTTTGTTTTAGTGATGTTAATTTGCATACGGTTTGAATAGCTCCACCTAACTACATTATTTAATTCTTGTTGTAAAGACGACTCAAGTAAAATACAGTTTTCAGCGTTTGTGTACACTGTACAGTCGTCTGCAAATAGATCGCAGGACGACGAAAGATGCAAAGGTAGATCGTTAATATATATGGCAAATAGTAGAGGGCCAAGAATAGAGCCTTGCGGTACTCCAATATTGAAGGTAGTGGTTTGAGACAGAGATTTATTATGTGATACTACTTGCTTTCTGTTTGATAGAAAAGATGATATTAGAGTGACTACATTAGGGCCAATTTTCATTGTCTCAAGTTTTTTAATTAAAATAAGATGATCTATCATATCAAATGCTTTCTTGAAATCAATAAACACAGTTCCACATAGACTGTTGTTGTTTATATTCTGGTGCCAATTTTCTATCATGTTTGTTAGGGCCGTATGGCAAGAATATTTTGGTCGAAATCCTGATCGGCTGTCAACAATAAGCTTGTTGCGAACTAAATACTGTAATGTTACTTTATGGATGTGTTTTTCTAGTGGCTTAGATAGTGATGATAGTAAAGAAATGGGTCTGTAATTGTTCGGGAGACCATTGTCTAATGAACCAGATTTAAGAAGAGGGTACACTTTGGCGATTTTGAGAGCTGATGGTTAGTGATATACAGATCACTGGCGCAGCACAATGGAGAATCCGGTTGCTGATTCCATCTAACCCAGATGAGGTTGTGTTTTTTAGGTTACTGAGGTAAGTGAATACTTCAGTGATTGTCATTAGCGGTATGTCGGAAAGTAGTGAGGGCTGATGTGGCCAATATGTTTAGACCAACTGACACGTGAGGGTTGATGTGGCCAATATGTTTAGACCAACTGACACATGAGGGCTGATGTGGTCAATATGTTTAGACCAACTGACATGTGATATTTTCTAGTACCTATTTTAGACTGGGTCAACAAGGGAGCCAAGGCCAATTTTTAAAATCCACGTCATTTAAAAGTTGAACCCATGATATCTGGGCGGGCAGTCAAGCATGTTAATCAATGTGCATCTGCGGCTCCCAGGCTGAGTAGTATGTAGTCGACTGAATATCTTCATAAATGACAGAAAGTCAGCAATGAATGTGTAAATTAAAACAACTGTTATGTGTTTGCTAAGGCAGTTTCCTGCTATAGGCCTATATGAAGTGATAGGATCATGACATGTTGTAGGCCTGAATGCACAGGGGAATATGATAGGATCATGACATTTTGTAGGCCTGAATGCACAGGGGAATATAATAGGATCATGACATTTTGTAGGCCTGAATGCACAGGGGAATATGATAGGATCATGACATTTTGTAGACCTGAATGCACAGGGGAATATGATAGGATCATGACATTTTGTAGACCTGAATGCACAGGGGAATATGATACGATCATGACATTTTGTAGGCCTGAATGCACAGGGGAATATGATAGGATCATGACATTTTGTAGGCCTGAATGCACAGAGGAATATGATAGGATCATGACATGTTGTAGGCCTGAATACACAGGGGAATATGATAGGATCATGACATGTTGTAGGCCTGAATACACAGGGGAATATGATAGGATCATGACATGTTGTAGGCCTGAATACACAGGGGAATATGATAGGATCATGACATGTTGTAGGCCTGAATACACAGGGGAATATGATAGGATCATGACATGTTGTAGGCCTGAATACACAGGGGAATATGATAGGATCATGACATGTTGTAGGCCTGAATGCACAGGGGAATATGATAGGATCATGACATGTTGTAGGCCTGAATGCACAGGGGAATATGATAGGATCATGACATGTTGTAGGCCTGAATGCACAGGGGAATATGATAGGATCATGACATTTTGTAGGCCTGAATGCACAGGGGAATATGATAGGATCATGACATTTTGTAGGCCTGAATGCACAGGGGAATATGATAGGATCATGACATTTTGTAGGCCTGAATGCACAGGGGAATATGATAGGATCATGACAAGCTCAGGAGTCGAACCATCGCCGACCGCACGCAATGGGTAAATGGATTACTAGAATAAGTGAGTATGACTGAACTATTATTAGCCGAGGTCAGATTTGTCTCACTGTTTTCAATGTGCAGATAGATCTGTGGTGTCTATATCTTAAAGCAGAGAAAAACAGGATTCATGGGAGAATGAGACAGTGATGTTTGCTGCCATTGTTCACTGGTATGGACATAATCACCACTGTCAAATGGAGATGGTAAAGTAGTCACTGCATCTATGTGTCAACATGATGGCTGTCTTTGCTGTCAACAGTGTGTCTAATGTCCCAGACAATCAGAGAAGAAAGAACAAGAAATATCTTAACACAACTGTTATAATTCAATGATTATGTGTATATAAAGTCAGAAAAGTCTTCAAGCTGATACAAGAGCCAGAAAAACTTACCTCGACATCATCAACAACCAGCAGTGGTCCATGTACAGGACAGTCCCCGTCATATTCTTGCCTGCAGTCCTCACAGTCTGCCATGTGAATACAGAAAACATGAATTATATGACTGGTTGCTGCACATTCTGATAGTGTGTTCTCTCCTGCTTATGTTCATACAATGAGAATTATATTTTGAGTGCTATATCTTTTTCTTCTTCTTCTGTGTTCATCAGGAGTCTTTTTTATTTTTTCGGACATTGATTGCATTGTGCCTGTTTACAGCAGAGCTGCGATACTTGCACCTTTTGGGCGACACATCTGACTTCTGTGGGAATTTGTTGACTGGGTTAACCTTCCTGGGTTTTTCTAAGGACATTCGACTCTCTCTTAGACGTAACTGCGTTGTGCCAGTTTACAACAGAGGTGCGCTATTTGAGCCTTTAGGCAGAAACATCCGACTTCTGTGGGCATGTGTTGACCGGGTTAACCTTCCCAAGTGTTTCAAAGGACTTTTCGACTCTCACTCAGACATAATTGCATTGTGCCTGTTTACAGCAGAGCTGTGATACTTGAGCCTTTAGGCCAACACATCCGACTTCTGCGGGCATTTGTTGACCAGGTTAACCATCCCGGGTGTTGAGTGGTATATAATCTCTCAAATGAGCAAACATAATAATGACCTCGAGATATACTCCAACTCCACAAATAAATAATATAGATGGAAATACGGTAAATTAATTTAGGGTATTTAGAATCTGACTGAGGTAAAAGTTCAGTCCATAATTTTTGTAATTTCTACTGAGGGTGAGGTGGTCATCTACACAGATGGGTCAAGTGCTCGACATGTAAGGAGCTCATCGGATTTTACAGCTCAGGTTGGAGGGAGAACTGTGACAACAAGTAGCCTGACTATGGAGGTCGTGGCAGTAACTGAAGCTGTAGCCTGACTGGAAACAAGCAATGAACTGGGCGGACATACTGAATGTTGTCAGAGAGGCGGGTGATTAAATGAATCAAGAAACAACTGCGAATCTGCAACCATGACCACACTGCAAGAACATCAAGTTAAGAGGGGTGAAGCCAGACAGAAGTGCTCTCAGGGGGCCAAAGATGAATATTCATCCAACACTAGAACTTGTGTCATAGACCACTGTGTTGTGTTGTTTGTCCTTCAAGAATGATGATGACCATTCATTTCATCCAGTGGGGTTGAAGGTATGGAGCCATGGGTTCTAAGATGGCTGATAAGGCCTATTTTGGCTCGAAATGTTCTTTGACAATGTGGGCAAGAATGCTTGACGTTTCTGGAGGAGGATTTCCTGCAGTGGTTTTTCTGTCCTGCCTTTTCTTCACAGCTCTTGCAGTCCTGGTTGCCTCACATATGACTGCACCCTTGCGTAATGATGCACGCCACAAATTTCGGTATCTGGCTGCAGCCTCCCAGGTGTCATGATGAATTCCAAAAGCATTCAGTGAAATTTTCAGAGTGTCTTTAAAGCGTTTCCTCTGGCCACCTTGGGAGCGTTTACCACAACGCAGTTCGCTGTAAAAAATTCGTTTAGGGAGCCTGTGATCTGGCATGCGAGTCAAGTGACCAGCCCAGCGAATCTGATTCTTCATCAGTAGAGTGTGGATACTGGGCATGGATGCTCTTTCTAGGACTTCAGTGTCTGGAATCTTGTCTTGCCATTTAATCTTCAGTAGCTTCCTTAGGCAGACTGTGTGGAAGTGGTTTAATTTCCTAGCGTGTCGCTGATAAACAGTCCAGGTTTCACAAGCATATAGCAGTGTGGATAATACAACTGCTTTGTAGACTTTTAGCTTTGTTTGCAGGCTTATTCCAGTTCTGTCCCATACATTCTTGTACAGTCTGCCAAAGGCCGCACTGGCCTTGGAGATTCTTGCATTCACTTCGTCATCAATTGTGGCAGCTTGTGACACAGTGCTGCCAAGATAGGTGAATTTGTCCACAACACTTAGTCTATGATCATTCACTTTGATATTCGGCACAGTGTGATTATTCCCTGGAGCTGGCTGGTACATAACTACAGTCTTCTCCAAGTTGATATTGAGCCCAAAGTTGGCACAGGCATGTGAGAAAGCTGAAACATTATGTTGCATGTCCGCCTCTGAGTTGGCGTACTAGAGCGCAATCATCAGCAAACAGGAGCTCTCTGACGGTGTCGCTGTTAATTTTGGTTTTAGCTTTCAGCCTTCTGAGATTGAATAACTTTCCATCCATACGGTAGTTGATGTCTATTCCAATGTCGTCGTTCTCGAAGGCATTCATCAACATGGCTGAAAACATGAGGCTGAACAGTGTTGGTGCCAGGACACATCCTTGCTTCACTCCATTGGTGACAGGAAAGGGTTCAGACAAGTTCGCCATTTTCCTGTACTCTTGCCTGCATGCCATCATGAAATAACCGCACTATTTGGACAAACTTTCGTGGACAGCCATATTTTGCCATAATCTTCCACAGTCCTTCTCTGCTGACTGTATCAAAAGCCTTGGTAAGGTCAATGAAAGTGGAGAACATTTCGCAGTTCTGTTCCTGACATTTCTCTTGCAGTTGCCTTCCAGCGAAAATCATGTCAACAGTTCCACGTTCTTTTCTGAAGCCACACTGACTCTCAGGAAGAAGACCTTGATCGAGATGGGCTGTGAGGCGATTGAGAAGAATTCTGGCGAGTATCTTCCCTGCAATTGAAAGCAAGGAGATGCCTCGGTGGTTGTCACAGGATTGGCGGTTTCCTTTACGTTTGTAAAGGTGGACTATTGACGCGTCCTTGAAATCTTGTGGGATGGTCTCGTTCACCCATATGTTTGTAAAGACTTGGTGAAGCTGCTCTGTTAGGACCGGCCCACCTGCCTTGTATATCTCTGCTGGGATGGAGTCAGGACCAGGTGCCTTGCCGCTGGAGAGTTGCTGGATGGCTTTGTTTACTTCCACTATGGTTGGCAGGTCATCAAGTGTCTCATTGGTAGGAACTTGAGGAAGGCAGTTGATGGTTTCATCATCGAAGAAGGAAGTTGCATTTAAGATGTTGCTGAAATGCTCTGCCCAGCGTTGAAGGATTTCTTTCTTATCGGTGATCAATGTTCCCCCATCTGCACTGAGGAGGGGAACTATGCCTGGTGATGTAGGACCATAGACCGCTTTCAGTGAGTCGTAGAAGTTTTTCATATCGTGTCTGTCAGCAAAGCCCTGCCTGAATTTCATCAGCTTTGCTGCTTAGCCAGGAGTCCCACATGTGCCGAAGTTTCTGCTGCACTACTCTCTGAATGTTCCTTGAAGGCATCTTTTTTTTATGTTGACTTTGGGTCATTCAAATGTGCCTTGAGGAGAAGATGTTTCTCGGCCAGCAATTGGTTGATGTCTTCGGAATTTTCATCAAACCAGTCATTATGCTTTCGGGGGGCTGTACCCAGGATTTCCATAGCAGTGTTGTAAATGATGTCCTTTAGGGCTCTCCATTCTGTTCCTGTATCCTGTTTAGCTGCAGCATTTGGCTTGAGGCGGTCTTCCAGCATATTTTCAAACGACTGCTGCATTTTTTTGCTGTTTAGGCGGGTGACATTTAGCTTTTTTTGCATTTTCACCCCTTGAGGACGCCGTGGTGGCCTGATGTGAATGTTTATTTTCGAGACAATGAGACGATGGTCTGTCCAACATTCGGCACCACACATGGATTTTGTCACTCGGACATCTTGTCTGTCACTCCTCCTGACAATGACATAGTCAATGAGGTGCCAGTGTTTCGAGCGAGGGTGCATCCATGATGTCCTATTTCTCATGGGGAGACGGAAAATTGTGTTCGTAATCAGGAGATCATGTTCGGATCATGTCTGAAGGAGGCGGAGTCCATTGCTGTTACAATTTCCGACTCCATGCTTTCCAATAATGCCACTCCAAGAGGTGGTGTCCGTGCCTACTCTGGCATTGAAATCCCCAAGGAGTATAAGTTTGTCTCCTTTGGGAACAGATGTTAATACATTGTGCAGGTCCTCATAGAACTTGTTCTTGACATCATCTTCGTTGGTCATAGTTGGTGCGTAGACACTCACAATGGTTGCATGCTTCCTTCCATTCAGCAGGGGCAACTTCATGGTCATGAGCCTGTCGTTTATAGCCTTTGGAAATCCAGCTAATTTGCCGAACAGGGCCGACTTAATGGCAAATCCCACTCCGGATTGGCGTCTTTCCTCACTTTTCCTTCCACTCCAGAAAAATGTGTAGCCGGCACCTATTTCACAGATTTGGCCTTCTTCTGCAAGTCGTGTCTCGCTCAGATGTTAATACATTGTGCAGGTCCTCATAGAACTTGTTCTTGACATCATCTTCGTTGGTCATAGTTGGTGCGTAGACACTCACAATGGTTGCATGCTTCCTTCCATTCAGCAGGGGCAACTTCATGGTCATGAGCCTGTCGTTTATAGCCTTTGGAAATCCAGCTAATTTGCCGACCAGGGCCGACTTAATGGCAAATCCCACTCCGGATTGGCGTCTTTCCTCGCTTTTCCTTCCACTCCAGAAAAATGTGTAGCCGGCAACTATTTCACAGATTTGGCCTTCTTCTGCAAGTCGTGTCTCGCTCAAGGCTGCAATGTCGATGTTGTACCTGCCCAGCTCTCTCCCAATCAGTGCTGTTCGTCTCTCTGGACCCGACGCGCCGTCTCTGTCAAGTAGGGTGCGTACATTCCAAGTTCCAATTGTTAAGGGAATATGGTTTACTCTTTTAGCTTTGCTTGTTTTATCTTTCTTTGTATGTCGACCGCAGTTAGGGTACCCACCAACCGCGGCTAGCTGGTTAGGTAGTGATGAAGCAGACAATGTTTAGGGCACCTTTTCTAGCCCCTTCCTCATGCTATGGAGGTGAGCAGTGTGTTCCTATAGAGGGCTGCTCAGTCGCTCAGGGGGCTGCCGAATCCCACTGCTGCTCCGGTCAGTAGAAGACGACCATATGGCCTGAGCCGCCTGTGTGCAGGTCTGCGACTACGGCTGCCAGCGTACCCACGCCTGCCGCTTTGCCGCTCGCCCATCGCCACAGGGCTTGAAGGTGATATGTGACGTTGGATGAAGAATGACTTGCGCGATGACTTGGATTAAAGTGAGGAAGAGTTGCGCAATTCGTCGACCTCACTCTCTCGCCTGAGTCCATCTGAATCCAGTGGCAGGACAAGTCAAGACAACTGGAGACGAATACAGGTGCAGTGGATGACCACCACTACACGCTGAAGGAGATACTGGGAGGGGATCCGAGCATTTATGGACTGAATGGTTCAATGTGCAATGAGGATTATCTGACAACAAACTGACTGTGCTGAGAGTTGACTCTCTAACTGACTGACTGACTGTGAGGTAGAGCAAATACACTAACACTCAACAGTGAACGGTTATTATAAACTGTTGACCCTGTTAATTAGTCAGATGAAGAAAGTTTGCAAGATGAAGAAAATGGCACAATGGAAAACAGGAGGAGAAGAGATGAGTCCACATTACAGAGGACAAGAGAAGAAGACTCTAGATATAGATCAGATTGCTGACACCAAAGATATAACGACAAGCCATGATACAGAGAAGATCAGTGGAGCACCAAACATTGATGAATCCTGCTAAGTTTTTCTCAGCACTACCAACCTGAATTAAAGATACCAACATCCTCCAATGCCACAAAACCGTGGAAGTATGCAGATGTAATAGAAGTAGAGTAGTAGGTGGGAAAAGGCTACGGCACGATTGAGCATCGGGGGAGAATGGGAAGAGAGATGCTCAAGTCGTGACGTAGTTGGTTGTCAAGGGGCAGTCAAGATCAGGGCCTGGAACTGGAAGGACGCCATGTTTATAGTACTTGCCATCAAATGTAAATAAACCTTATTTATATGAAACCAACAGTCTTTCTTAGTCCTTCACACTGTTATAGGACTAATTTTGGAGCCCACGACACAGGATTCGAGCCTGGTACAACGCGAAGTCTCAAAATGCTGTCTACTGAGTAAGATCGCGGAGTCTAAAAACGATGTCTACTATATAATACATCGAAGTAGCTCAAGATCCTTGGTCCGTTTGTGTCGATCGCCAGAAACAGAATTTCGGCACGGTTCTAAAGAAGTATTGAACATAACAAAGCGCAGTTGGAAAAATGGCCAATAAGTTATCTGTGAGAAGTACAGCAACCAAAAGCCCGGCCAGGGGTGGTTGTCTGTAAGTCTTTTTCAATACTTGATATTAAAATTTAATTGGCGTCAAGAAAAGGCTGAAGACCAACTTGCCATAACAGGTTGCAGCGCCTGCGATTGTCATCAAACCGGAGAGCATCAACTGTAAACACCATCCTAATGGCTCCTCTTGTCCATTACTCTGGCGAACGTGTCAGGAGTGTGCTGAAGCTCAAGTCAGTAAATCGATATCTCGAGCGAGCAGGAGTGTGCTGAAAGTCGGCCCAGTTTGATCGTGTCTTGAGCGAGCAAGAGTTTGGCTGAAGGGCAATCCAGTCTGATCGTTGTTTCAGGTGAGCAAGAACTTTTCAATAAGACCATCAAGTTCAGCCTCAATGTTAATAGGTTTTGTTCTGAGCGCTAACAACTGGAAAAAAGAACGTTGGTAAAAAACAATCAAGACAGCAAATAAATACCTCATTACTTCATGGATTGCCCCATGTTTTGTTGACGTGTCAGATTATCTCAGGGCTCTACTACAAATGATAGTCGCTCGCTAATCCTTTTGGGCTCTGTTACGTATGAGTCGTTCTCAAGACGTCGATTTGATGTACTCCATCTCAGAAGGGACCCAACCAAGGGTTGAAGTACTGTACTGAGGCATCCCAAGAAGAGAAAATACCTTAGAAGAAGGAATGAACTACCTGAAGTGCGCGATTGGTTTCAACTAATACAGCGTTGAATTTAACCTGACGGCGAACCTAGGAGAATACGTCTTGCGTGGATCGAGAAAGAAGAGTAGGGTAATTTGTATACCTATTAACTGATTGGACTGTTCTTACGGTATAAGTGATTTGTATTTCTTAAATTAGTAAATTACAAATGTGAAGTTGTTTGCTTGGTCTGTATAATAATATTTCAGCATGGCGGAACAAGACACCTTAGCACAAGTTTTGACGGGGGTAGGAACTACGGTAGGTAGACTTAATACGGTTATTAAACAACAGGGAATGGCAACTGAAATTGTTAAGTTTAGTGGACAGGCCAGAGAGTTTAAGAAGTGGATAACTTCCATAGAAAAATATGCGTATTTGGTCTCGGCAACGGATGAAGAAAAAATGAGACTGGCTTATCAGGCGGCAACTGAACCAGTTTCGGATCATATAAGAAGAAAGTTAGAGGCTAGAGTAGATGAGACATGGGAACAATTTAAAGAGGACCTAGCACGAAAGTACGTGGAAATAACGGATCCACAACATGCCACCAGCGTGAATTATATTTAAAAAAGTGTTCATGGAATATGAACATTTGCAATGGGCTCGTGAGATATCGGAAAAATAGACAAGATTGTGGATAGCAATATAAGTGTTGTGAAAACTTATGTCAAATTTATTTATAGAGAACAAAGATCTATTTCGTAAGATGTATTTTAAAAAATTGTTTTACAAAAATTTTTTTTATTGGCAAGGGAGGTAAATGTGAGTGTGTTAACTATTCATTACTGTGTGTAAATGTGGTCATGTTGACTATTCATTCTTTATACTTCTCACTCGGTGCGCACCGTTTCTTTACTTTTTCTAACTACATTGTTTCTGTCCATCTTGTGTTGTGGAAGAGTGAGGAATTTATAAGGTCAAAGGTATGATAACGATTTTACGAGCTGTTCTTATGATATGTATATTTTCTACAGGAACAATAAGGAGCCAAGAACGAGCCAGAAATAAATGACTATATAGTGGTTGACTATATAGCACGGGAAAGAGTGAAAGGATGGAATATTTACTTAAGTTGGAGTTGGTTTGGGGAAGATTAGAGGAACTGTAAGAGGTAAGAAAAAAAAGAGGGAATAGAGTAAGGGGATTAGGAGTAAAGATTTTTTCCTTTACAAGAAAAATTCTTTAATTAACATGGGGAGGTGTAACAGAAGTAGAGTAGTAGGTGGGAAAAGGCTACGGCACGATTGAGCATCGGGGGAGAATGGGAAGAGAGATGCTCAAGTCGTGACGTAGTTGGTTGTCAAGGGGCAGTCAAGATCAGGGCCTGGAACTGGAAGGACGCCATCAAATGTAAATAAACCTTATTTATATAAAACCAACAGTCTTTCTTAGTCCTTCACACTGTTATACAGAACTGAACAGACATGACTGACATCAAGGCAACAATGTAAAAAACAGCACCAAAACAATGAGTTCCAAACAACACAGCAAGTGAAACCAGCAGAAAAACCCTGCAAACAAAAGCAGAAAAGTAACACAATACAGGCCCCAAATATAACATGACAATAGAACAGCTGTAACAAGGTCTGAACATCTTTCTCCAAAATAAGAATCGGACTAGGACTCATGGAAACTGTCATGCATGTAGTTTTGTGTTCTTAAACATCCGTTGTGCTGATGCCGAGGTTAGGGGTTCAACCACTACACCGGACAGCTGGACTAAAATGTTGACCTATTGTCCTTGACTTGGCGACGCAAGTTACAAGTACCTCTGAAGTCGGAGTGGGTTCGCCTGTTGGCGAGGGACACTGTTAATAGGGAAAGCTAATCCACACGCAAAATTCAGTCCATCACTACTATAAATAGTGTGTATGGACTACGCTTGAGTTCAAAGCGAGCAACTACCCCCCCCCCCCCCCCCCCCCCCCCAAGTTGAATGACATACAATCCCTTCTTCTAGCTCTTCTTCTTTACCTTGTCTAGAATGGCTTGCAGATTACTTTCAGACTGCTTTAAATATTGTCCAATCAGCATATCTCATAATGTTTATATTTTGTTTTCGAGATGCTCGATGTTTCTGAGTATTGCCTCACTGTATATTTTGAAAGGATCAGGTAACTACAGCTAAAGCAGCAATAATACAACAATGGATAAGATAACAGCTATGATTGTAAATTGTACAAAAACAGCACACAAGTAAATACAAACAGCAACAACTGTGGGACAAGGATCACACTGTAACTAACCACAAAGTTCAACAAGTTCACAAACTTACAGAGAAAATCATCATCATCAAGGGTGGCAAGTGACATGTAGCATGGCACTCTGATCTTTCTAAATGGATACACGTGGATCTCCTCTTCCTCATCACCAGAGTCTGTTCGTTTCTTTCTCTAAAATAGTTGTGTATTACATAATAATTAAACAACATTAAATGATCAAGATATTCCACAAGTAGCTGCAGCCATGTTCAGTGTTATGTCAAACAGCACAACAAGTCACATCAACAGTTACAGTATTGTATTTGTCTGGTGACTATTACTGCAGATCACTCTACAGATATTGATGTGAAGAATTCTCTGATTGAGGAAACAAAACTTAACATTGCTCATTACTGCACTTTTCTAAAACTTCCGTTTCTTGTGTTCTGTCATTCTTTTGTGGACACATTTGTCAAATGTTTTTCTCATTCTTCTATCTATCACATATAGCCACTTCTATCAGTTTCTCCCAACCGTTTCCATTCATCCATCATACGCCACGCCGGTAAGCGTGGGAGGTCATGCTTCACCATTTCACTTGATCACCAGAATTGTGGATCAGTTCTGTGTTCCTGTCTTGACCATGCCATGTGGCCAAGCCATCCAGGTATTTACTTCTCTGCCCTCCCCTTGGTCTCTTCCTCTTGAACTTGCCAGTTGTCACCAAGTTCTCCAATTCATTTCTTCTCATAACATGTCCAAACAATTTTCACTGTCTACACCTAATTGCTCTACTCAGTTTACAATTTTCATTTGTTTCTTGAAGGACTTATTCATTGGTTTTTCTGTCTGTCCATGGTATTCTTTAAATTTTTCTCAGAAACTACATTTTCACAGCCATAATATGTCTTTTCAGCTTGACTGCTCATTACCCACACTTCACATCCATACAAAACTACAGGTTCTATGCAGCACCACAACACTCTTTTTCTCGTTGCAACTGACATCTTTTTATTGGCAAGTATGTTTCTCATCTTGAAAAAGGCTACCTTCGCCATGGTGATTCTTGCTCTAATCTCTTCAAGGCATCTCCTATCAGATCTTATGATTGCTCCGAGATAATTGTACCAATTTACTTGTTTAAGAATATTCCCATTTACTTGTATATTACATTGTGGTATTTTGTTCTTCCTAGTAACGACCATAATATGTGCCTTCTTACAATTTAATTCTAACCCTAGTTGTTCACTCTGTGCAACAACCGCATCTACTAAATGTTGTAGATCCTGCTCATTGTCTGCAATCAATACTGTATCATCCGCTTATCTAATGTTATTGATGTTTCATCCCTCAATGATGATTCCTTTCATATCTTCTATATTTATTAAAATATTTCACTGTACATGGAAAAAAGATCTGGAGACATTACACATCCCTGTCTCACACCCCTTTCTTTTCCCTTAATAGGGGCTTGAAATTTTTTTTTGGCCCAAATT
>JACEFZ010005490.1:0-14172 GCA_014155875.1 Cepaea nemoralis
AACGGGGAACATTAAAAAAAAAGTTTTTTTGGGGTTTTCATAAATGTGTATTCAAACGATAAAATAAGGATATTCAAATTGCTTTACAATCTATTTAATGTGAGAGAGAATACAGATTGTTACATATTCTAAATGTCTTTGTGCAGAAATTTATAACAATGAGTACTAATAATATCCTCATCATGAAATGTGCCATAATGGTAAGCTTTGTCGGTCATGTTTTGCCATCTCACTCGATCACCAGAGTGGTGGATCAGCTCAGTGTTCTTGTCTCGACCATACCACGTGACTAAGCCATCCATGCATATACTTCTCTGTCCTCCCCTTGTTCTCTTCCCCTCGATCTTGCTAGTTGTCACCAAGTTCTCCAATTTATTTCTTCTCATAACGTAACCAAGTAATTTTGACTGTCTACGTCTAATTTCTCTATTCAGTTTACGGTTTTCATTTGTTTCTTGTAGGACCTGGTCATTTGTTTTTCTGCCTGTCCATAGTATTCTTTGTATTTCCTCCAGAAACCACATTTTCACAGCAATCAAATGTTTTTCAGCCTGTCTGCTCATTGTCCACGCTTCACATCCATACAAAAGTACAGGTTCTATGTATGAAAGAACACTCTTGTTCTCGTTGCAAATTAGATCGTTTTATTGGTCAGTATATTTTTCATCTTGCAAAAGGCTGTCTTCGCCATGGCGATTCTTGTTCTAATCTCTTCAAGGCATCTTCTATCAGATGTTATGACTGTTCTGAGATAATTGTACCCATTCACTTGTTTAAAAATATTCCCATGTACTTGTATATGCAATCAATCAATCATGTGCCATGCCGGAAAGCGTAGGCGGTCATGACTCGCCATTTCATTAGAGCACCAGAGTCGTGGATCAACTCAGTGTTCCTGTCTCGACCATGCCATGTGGCCAAGCCATCCAGGTAGTTACTTCTCGGTATTCCCCTTGGTCTGTTCACTTCGATCCTGCCAGCTGTCACCAAGTTCTTCAGTCCATTTCTTCTCATAACATGTCCAAAACATTTTGACTGTCTATATATAATTTAACTAATCAATTTACGATTTTCATTTGTCTCATGTAGGGGAGACTGGGGAGAAATGGACCAGCAATTTTGTAGTTTTCAATTTTTGCTCATCACCGGAACAGATTTTATCGAAACATAACAAAACCATGACTAAAATGTTGTACATTCATTTATTTTAAAAGGGGAACACATTTAGCTCTATTTCTATATGTTTCTTTACAAAATGCATTTCAAAAATGTATATGAACATAGGGAGAAATTGACCACCATTGGGGTGAAATGGACCAGCACGTGGGGAGCAATGGACCATAGTGGGGAGAAATGGACCTTTTTTAAAAAGAAGCAGCAACAACTCATCCATATTGCTATAAGAAATAAATAATCATTAAAAGGATATCATTGTAGATTCCCTACTGGTATCTTCATGCGTCCATCTCTTCAACGGTGTCTTTAGGTTTTATTGATCATGTTCTCCTTATGCCATGTATCCTCTACTGAGGCATAGGTCATGAACAAACTCAAGCCATTGCGTTCTATGTTTTGCTATCTCCTGCAACTCCCACCACGTCCTCTCCATATTATTTCTATATTTTGTTTTATATTTATATTCTTCGCATGTTTTACGTCTCCCTCTATTTATTTCTCAGCTCTTGATTTTCTGGAATTCTTCTCGTTTTTATTGTTATTAGCCATATTATTAGCGAACAACTTGGGTTAGAATTAAATTCTAAGAAGACACAGTTTATGGTTGTCACTAAGAAGAAGGAAATACCACAATGTAAAATACAACTTCCGATAAACATGGCGACGACCTGTCGCGTTTATTCTTCAGGAGACGCTGTTTTTAGTATTTTCCTGTGGAGTATGTGGTGTTTTTTCGTATATGTTTATTGGAAGTGTTTAAAAGAAGCTACGGAAGGCGGGTGGTGGATGAAATTTTGAGAGCAGCCGACAGATAGTTGTCGGTTATGGTCTCAAGTTTCCCGACGGTAGGCAGAAGATCTCTTTCACGACACAATAGATGGCGTCACCGACCAGAATGGTCACTGGCATGGAAGGAAGGCAACGGCAGACTACCTTTTTTAACAGTGCTAAGTTTATTATAATTCGCCTAAAGACAGATCATCGCAAGACAAGGATAGAGACATTAAAATTAGCAACATGGAATGTTAGGACGTTAAACAGAGAGATATTAGGGATGTGAGAAAAGCGAGAAGGACAGGAGCGGGATTAAGATACATGAAGATTTAAAGATTATTTATTCTGGAGGAGATGATCGACTATCGATTATCATGGACCGGCAAACATCAAATTCTGTTCAAAAATATTGGGCCGTGTCAGACAGAGTTCTATTAGTTAAATTAAGCGGCAGACCTTTTAGCATAAATGTTATTCAAGTATATGCCCCAACAGGGGAATCTAGTGAAGATAGTGTAGAGGAATGTTATAATTACATAGAGTCTGTTTTGAAGAAATGTAAACATTCAGAAATAAACATCATAATAGGAGACTTCAATGCAAAAGTAATCTATCAAGGAGATAGATACACAGTAGGAAACTATGCTTTAGGAGAGAGAAATGAAAGAGGATACTGACTTGTAGAGTGGGCAAAAGAGTAGAAAATGATTGCAGGAAACACCTGGTATAAACAACACCCTAGAAGATTATGGACATGGTGGAGTCCTGATAACAGGGTTAGAAACCAGACTGATTACATTCTGATTAGCAGAAGATTTAGAAATCCGTTAACAGTAGCAAAAACAGTTCCCAGTGCGGATTGTTACAGTGACCACAGATTACTTACAGGTACATTGAGGATAAAGTTAAAGAAAGTCAACAGGAAACACTAAATATGATTTCTATACATTGAGTAATCACAAGGAAATACAAAACAAATTCCACCTAGACGTACAGAACATGTTTGATATATTGTCTGATCTAGAGATCCTATTCCACGATGTGGATGATCAATGGGAAATGTTGAAGAATTCAATCAGTTTGGCTGCAGAAACAACCATTCCAAAATTAAAGAAGGTGGGTCGTAAGAAATGGATGACTGAAGAAATTGTACACCTAATGGAAACAAGATAACAAACATAATACGGCCAAATATGAAGACATTCACAGACAAGTCAGAATATTATGAAAGGAGACAAAAGAAGCATGGCTTGAGAAAAATTGCTTAAAAATTTAAAAACAATACAACAGTCAAAATACCAAATTAGTGGAAGAAATAATTCAGGAATTTATTAATAAAAGAACAAGTACAACAGCAGGTTGTCTAAAAACTAAAGATGGCGAAATCATAAAATAAAAAGATCAGATTCTACATGTATGATCAGATTATGTGACAAACCTTTATCATGATAACAGATATGAACAGTATGATATTCGATTTAATAATGAAGGACTGCCAACTTTGAAGATGGAGGTTCGAAATGTTCTTAAACATGTGAAGGCTGGCAAGGCCCCCGGTTCAGATAACATCACAAAAGAATGACTTAAAGCTTTAGAAGAATATGGAATAGATCAAATCACCAGACTGCTGAACACATTAATAATATCGGAGATATACCTTCTGAATTATGTAATTGTGTATTTATTGCAATCTCAAAGAAATAAGGAGCCTTGAAATGTGATCAACATAGAACAATTAGTATAATGAGACACATCACGAAGATTTTGCAACGAATTATCATGCAAAGAGTGATTAAGAAAATGCAACCTGAAATAGGTAAGAAGCAATGTAGGGTTTGTAGAAGGAAAGGGTACAGTAAATGCTGTGTATATGCTACGATCAGTTATTGAACGTTTTATAGAAGTAAACAAAGATATACATGTTTGCTTTATTGCCCACACAAAGGCTTTCGATGAGTGAGACATGTCAACATGGTAGATATGCTTGCAGATCTACAAATTGATGGGAAAGACATTAGACTTATTAAAAACATATATTGGAAACAACAAACTGCCATAAGGATTGATAATGAAGTGGGACAATATCAGCCTATTAAGAGAGGTGTTATGCAGGGATGTGTAATGTCTCCAGATCCTTTTTCCCTATACAGTGAAAATATTTTCAGAAATGTAGAAGATATAAATTGGATCAACATTCGAGGACGAAACATCAATAACATTAGATATGCAGATGATAAAGTAAATTACAAACTGAAATAGGGGACGAACAATGTGGGTTTGTAGAAGGAAAGGGTACAGTAAATGATGTGTCTATGCTGCGAACAGTTATTGAACGTGCTATAGAAGTAAACAAGGATATACATCTTTGCTTTATTGACTACACAAAAGCTTTTGATAGAGTTTGACATGTCAACATGGTTGATATGCTTGCAGATCTATAAATTGATGGGAAAAACATTACACTTATAAAAAACATATATTGGAAACAACAAACTGCCATAAGGATTGATAATGAAGTGGGACAATATCAGCCTATTAAGAGAGGTGTTATGCAGGGATGTGTAATGTCTCCAGATCCTTTTTCCCTATACAGTGAAAATATTTTCAGAAATGTAGAAGATATAAATTGGATCAACATTCGAGGACGAAACATCAATAACATTAGATATGCAGATGATAAAGTAAATTACAAACTGAAATAGGGGACGAACAATGTGGGTTTGTAGAAGGAAAGGGTACAGTAAATGATGTGTCTATGCTGCGAACAGTTATTGAACGTGCTATAGAAGTAAACAAGGATATACATCTTTGCTTTATTGACTACACAAAAGCTTTTGATAGAGTTTGACATGTCAACATGGTTGATATGCTTGCAGATCTATAAATTGATGGGAAAAACATTACACTTATAAAAAACATATATTGGAAACAACAAACTGCCATAAGGATTGATAATGAAGTGGGACAATATCAGCCTATTAAGAGATGTGTTAGGCAGGGATGTGTAATGTCTCCAGATCTGTTTTCCCTGTACAGTGAAAATATTTTCAGAAATGTAGAGGATATAAATGGAATCAGCATTGGAGGACGAAACATCAATAACATTAGATATGTAGATGATACAGTATTGATTGCAGACAATGAGCAAGATCTGCAATAAATAGGGGATGCGGTTGTTATACACCGTGAGCAGCTGGGGTTATAATTAAATTGTAAAAAGACACAGGTTATGGCCGTCACTACGAAGAACGAAGTACCATAATGTAATATCAAGTAAATGGGAATATTATTCAACAAGTGAATCGATACAATTATCTCTGAACAGTCATAACATCTGATGGGAGATGCCTTGAAGAGATTAGAACAAGAATCGCCATGGCGAACGTCGCCTTTAGCAAGATGGCAAACATTCTGTCCAATAAAAAGATGTCAATTTAAAAGAGAAAAAGAGTGTTGAGGGGATACATACAGCCTGTTCTTTTGTATGGGTGTGAACCTTGGACAATGGGCAGTCAAGCTGACAAACATCTTATGTCTGCAGAAATATGGTTTCTGAGGAAAATGCAAATAATACCATGGACAGACAGAAAAACCAATGACCAAGTACTACAGGAGACAAATGAAACTCGTAAATTGATAAGAGAAATTAGACGTAGACAGTCAAAATTTTGTGGACTTGTTATGAGAAGAAATGGATTGGAGAACTTATGACAACTGGCAAGATCGAGGTGAAGAGAACAAGAGGAAGACAGATAAGAAATTACCTAGATGGCTTGGCCACGCGGCATGGTCGAGACATGAACATTGAGCTCATCCACGACTATGGTGGTCGAGTCAGATGGCGAAACATAACCGCCCACGCTTATCGGCATGGCACATGATGATGATGAGAGAAGTAAATACCTGGATATCTTAGCCACGTGGTATGGTCGAGACAAATCAAATCAAATCAAATCAACTTTATTAGAGTCACAAATTGGGCGCGCAGACCCGTCTTACATTCGGCCCTTCCAATCACTCGCCTTTCATTCATCAAGAGCATTATACATTTACATAGGAAGAAACATAAACATTGTGAAATGAATGTTATAAACATAAACAAGGCAAATTACCATGTTATGAGGCCCATCTCCCACATACCCATACATCACCCCACCCACACACACCCCACCTACCCACATACACGCACACCAAGGGATACATACATACCCCACCAACCGACCCATCCCCCTTCCGCAAATCCCCCACCCACACACTCTCCCCTCACCTGTTCCCCCAACCAAAACACCATCGCCACCCACAAACATTCCCCCACTAACCCACAAATCCCACGCCCACCCACATACACATCCTAACCCACACATCCTCTCCCCATCCACACCTCAAACCACCCATCCCCCAGCCACATCTCCATTGACCACATATTCACCACCCACGCACACAATCCCCCACCAACCCACACATCGCACATCCACTCACACATCCCCAAACCATACACACACACCCCCACCAACTGACATCTCCTTACACCCCCCCCCACACACACATCTCCCTAACCACCCATACATCCCCAATCCTCACACACACACACACCCCACCACCCACACATACATCCTCCACCCACCCATACATGCCTTAACCCAATCCGCACTACACAATCCCCCACCCGCACATCACATACATCCCCTACCACGCAATATTCCCAACCCACGCACCACACACACACATATCCCTCGCCAACACATCCCACACCCACATACCACCACACATCCCCACCTACACACCACACACATATCCCCCACCCACATACCGCACAATATTCCCACCCACACCCACACAGATTCCCTTTCCCATCCACCCCACATACCCCCACCCACACACCACAAAAATTCCCCATCCACACTCACATAACTCACCCACACAATATCCCTAACCAACACACCACACACCTCTCCCCACCCACACACGCATTCTCTACCCGTCCACCAACACACACACACACACACACTCACGCACACATCCTCCACTAAGCACCCACACACCCCCACCCACACACCCCCAACCAAACATCTCTCGATCACAATACCCCTACCCACACACATCCTCCACTCACTCACGCATCCCACCCCGACACATACACATCCCTCACCCACCTACACATCCCTAAGCCACTCACACACCCCACCCACAAATTCCCCATCCACGCACACATCTCCCACACCACAACACCCACATACCTCCCCCAACCACCACATATCCCCTACTCACCCACACATATACCCCACCCATACACACATTCCCCGCACCCATCACACACATCCCACACACCACACACTATCCTCCACCCACACACATATCCTCACTCATACCACCACAAACATACCCTCCACCCACACATCATGCACACATCCCCCACCAACACACCGCACACATATCTCAAACCCACACACCATACACTTCTCCCCACCCGCCCTTGCATCCCCAATCCACCCAACACAATTCCCTACCCACACAACCCCGCCACCCACACATACTTCCTCAAACCACCCACACATCAACACCCACATAAACACACACACCCCACATCCGTCCCATACACACATCCCCCACACCCATTCCCACACCCCTACTTTCATCCCCACACATCCATCCACACATCCCACCAACACCCACAAATATCACTACCCACAAAAACCCACACACCCCAACCCATCCAAACGCATACCCCCACCCACACATCCCCCATCCACACATATCCCCACACTCATACACATCCTCCACACACACTCACACCTCCTCACATCTAGACACATACACAATGTCTCACGTTAGCATTGAAACTAGTATGAACAAACTCCCACACTTTACTCACACACATACACTGACAATTGTCATGAACAGTCTCATAAAAATGTTAAACATGGAGAAAAATTTGTACATAAAAAGTATGTGACGTAAACATAGTGATGCTCCCATACACAGAGATACACACAGAGAAGACACACATACACACACACACACACACACACACACACACACACATTCACTCTCACGCTCACTAATTCTGTCTCTCATTCACACTCACTGACTCTCTCACTCAAACTACAGTAATGTATATAAGTTTATATTATGCATGATAAAATCAAATGGTATTTAACTGATAATATGACAGATGAGATTACACAAACATATGGATTCGCGTGTTACACAACATGCGTGTTACATGACATGCATCTGCTCAGCTCTCTCTCTCTCTCTCTCTCTCTCTCTCTCTCTCTCTCTCTCTCTCTCTCTCTCTCTCTCTCTCTGTTTGTCTCTCTCTCTCTGTATTCTTTCATATACACACACTGACACGCATGCGCGCGCTCACACACACACACACTAACACATCAACTCTCGAACTGTCTCACTCTCTCACACACAATCCTTCACACACACACTCACTCTCTCAATCACACTCTCTCACACATATACATACGCATGAACGCATGCACGCACGCACACACTCCCTCACTCACTCTCACACATACACGTACGAATGCATGCACTGACACATTCCCCTACCATTTCTCGCTCAATCACTCTCTCCACACACGTGCGCATACACACATTCACTCTCTCACTCTCTCTGACACCCACTTTCTCTCTCTCTCTCTCTCTCTCTCTCTCTCTCTCTCTCTCTCTCTCTCTCTCTCTCTCTCTCTCTCTCTCTCCCACACGCACACACATATATAGTGAACAATTATAGTTAAACAATTATAATGAACGATTATAATGAACAATTATACCAGTAAATGAATTATGGTTGCATATAGTCGGTATGGATTAAGTATTGAAAGAGTTTTCGCTTAAATGTGTAGGGACTCATTGGAGTTTTCAAATCTGGAGGCAGATCATTCCATAAGTGCGCACCAGAATAGGCGAAACATGTTTTGTATAGGTCCAATCTAGGCTTTGAGACATGTAACAAATTTAGGCGCTTGCTGTTCATTGCATTACATTGAATCAGCGGCAGAAGATACTCTGGAGTATTTTGAGATATAATTTTGTTCACTAATTTGGCTTTGTTGAAAAGGAAGCGCTTTTGAAGTGGTAGAAGTCTTAGATGACTGTACGAATTATTACTTTCAACGTGCTTTATGCCAGAAACCAGACGAATAGCGCGGTTTTGTAGAGAACATAGTCGTTTTAAATTAGATTTAGGGCAACCATCCCAAACTGTGGAACAGTAATCGAGATGTGATTGGATATAGCATGTATAGAATATTTTTCGTGTGCTTTCGTCCAGGAAGTGCTGAATTTTAGCAAGTTGGTAAACTTTTTGTGCTATTTTCTTGGTAAGAGCGTGAACATGAGAGCTCCAGTTCAAATGGCTGTCAATTAAAAGACCTAGTGTTTTATGTTCAGTCACATTAACTATAGGTAACGTGCCCATGCGGAGTTCGAGCGGTGATCCAGTTATGGCTAGTGTCTGTAGTTTTTGTCAGGTCGTTATTAGCATGGATTTGGTTTTGTCGATGTTAATTTGCATGCGGTTTTCATTGCTCCATCTAGTAAGATTATCAAGTTCCTTTTGTAAAGAATTCTCTAATTCACTACGGTTTTCTTGACTAGTATATATAGTACAGTCGTCTGCAAATAGATCACAAGTTGTATTGATATATAAAGAAAGATCATTAATATAAACTGCAAAAAGCAGCTGACCTAGTATTGAGACCTGAGGCACACTAATATTAAGCTGTGTGGGTTTTGACAGACAGTTGTGGAAGGACACGACTTGTTGTCTGTCGGATAGAAATGACGTAATTATGTTCACCATGTTGGTGCTTGTCTTCATTTGTTTTAGTTTTCTAATTAAAATATAGTGATCTACCATATCAAAAGCTTTTTTAAAGTCTACAAACACCGCTCCACAAATTCTACCGTTGTTGATGTTTAAGTGCCAGTTATCGGTCATTTTTGTTAGAGCACTATGGCAAGAATATTTAGGTCGAAACCCAGATTGACTGTTAATTATTAGATCGTTGTTAGCTAAATGGTGTAACGTTATTGTATGAATGTGTTTTTCTAGTGGTTTTGATAGCGACGATAGTAAGGAAATAGGTCTATAATTACCCAAAACGCTTTTATCGATTGAGCCATTTTTAATCAGCGGAAACACTTTGGCAATTTTAAATGCAGATGGAAAGTAGTTTTTGGCCAGGCACTGGTTATATATGAACGTTAAGGACTCACTAATGACTGGTGCAGCACAACGAAGAATTCTATTACTGATACCATCTAGGCCGTGTGAGTTTGTTGATTTGAGGTTTAAGAGATATTTATAAACGTCTGCAACAGACATTAAAGGAATCTCAGCGGGAATATTTCTGTTGCACTTCTCCTCACAGAATGATGCCAGTGAACTTAAATTACACGATGAGTCTGGTATTGAAGACTTAAGACTCTCTATTTCTGATTGAAAGAACCAACTGAATTCATCGCATGTTATAGAATTTGGTATTGCTGATTCTGTAGGGTGTTTCTTATTGGTTAGCAAGTTAATAGCCTTCCATATATTTGTACTGTTTGAATTATCTACAATCAAATTTTTAAAATGGTCTTTTTTTATCCTACGAATTTCATATTTAACTTTATTCCTTAGTCTGCGGTAATTGATGAAGTCTTTATTTCTGTGTGCTGTATCTCGCTCTCTCAAAATTTCCAGAACTTCACTAGTGACCCATGGGGAGTTATGTTGATTTTTGACTCGAACTACTTTGATTGGCACGTGTTTATTGAACACATTGTAGACTGTCTTCGTCCAGAAAGCTAATGCATCGTCCGGATCAGGAAGTTGGTAAACGTGATCAAGGGCTGCTTTTCTTGAGTCTTGCAAAAATAAATCTTGGTTGAATGCTTTAAAATGTCTAAATTTGATACTTACATGTTTATGTTTAATAGATTTGAACCCAATTCTTGACCATGTACAACATACAGGGTAGTGGTCACTAACTGTACTAACAGGAACAGAACATTCAATAAAATTATCCGGACAAGTAACATATATATGATCAATTATAGTTGAGGATGTGTCAGTAACCCTTGTGGGACGGTTTATTAGTTGTTTGAAATTGTAAGAAAGAATGATATCGTCCCATGTTTGGTTGGATTTACTAATATCTATGTTAAAGTCACTTAGTATCATAATGTCAAGGTATGTGTCCTGCAGATAGTCAAACCACGCAGTAGGGTAACACCTATATTACATGCACCTGTAAACGCATGCGAGAATGATTCTAAGCTCTGTAGATTAACGTGGAGTGGACGTGGTGATTGTGGCGAGACCGTCGGTTGCAGAAAGAATAAGTATAGTCGTTAGAGTACACTTTATTTTCGGAACCCAGTGATGGTTAAGATGTTAGTGTACGAAAGGTAAAAGTACGTAATACTCCTGCCCGCTGCCTGCGTGCAAGGGGCTTCCGATTCTGATTTCGATTTTACAAAATAGGATGTTCCGACCCTGTTCAACCGTCGATTGGCTATATTTGGGGCCCAAAATGTTGCTTATCTTTCTGTTTGCGGAGATAGGGCTGCGTGTTTAGCTTCTTGGAATCTATGCGTGTTCTGACTTGGTATGGATTTAATCTGTATTACCGTTGCTCGTGTCTGGTCAGAGTCGCGCACTTATAATGCCTGGTTTTGTTCGATCCCCGTGCCGTTCTTGTTTTCTCAGGGAGTGGATTATCGGGAGTCGTCCCTCTTTAGACTCCACCTATCTCTCCTGTGTCTTGGTCTAATGTCCTAACTGAGTGGTCCATCGCTTCTTTCAAATCTTCTGTCGCAAACGACTTGAACTTTTGACCTTGATGGAGTCCCTTCTCCAATTCAGTGTGTGCTTTCTTGGTCGATTTTTGTTTTCACTTTCTTTTTCTTTCTCCCATCTGTTACTTCCTCTTCTGTCTGGGGCTTGCGCTTGGTGTCGTCTATTTCTGAAGTTTCATTCCTTGTCTGTTTCTAGAGCTTTTCTATCTGTGCTATTTCTTCTTGGATTTTTGTCAGTTTACCCTCAAACTCGGCCTTGAATGCAGCTATTAGAGCGACATCCTGCTCGATCTTCTGCTGAACGCGCTGCAGTTCGTCCAGGATGCGCCGAATGGCTGTTGTCGGTGTTTCTTGTACCTGGTCGCTTCTCAGGAAACACATTTATCTCTAGGCTTTGTATCGTCTATATTAAATTCTACATCAGCTACCTCTGTGGTTTCGTCTTTCGTTTACTTGTCTAAAATTCTGCCATCGTCTCTGGGAGAGTGAGCCATTGCTAGCGAGTTGTGTCAGTAAGACTGTAACAACTTCATCCCCTGCAGGATCATGGCAGTAGAAAATATAAAATCTACTTCTACGAAGCCAGGAACATGGGATATTTAAAAGGAACAAAGTGTTATGTAATATTAATTTGACTTTGCCAGTATAGAGGGAATACTGCGAAAGAAAGAACTCAAAAGTTAATGTCCATTTGTATGTATCACTATACTGCATGAACCAAAGGGCAAGATTCCAAGCGCTATCTGGATATATAAAATACAAGTAAAAACAGCAAAAGAAATAGTTAAGTGGGAAGCCAGGGAGTTAGGATATTGCTGTATCAGATCTAGCGAAATGAGTTCTGAACCAAAGTTATTGCGAAAAGACCCAAAATGAGTGATGTATACGAATTATAAACAAAGCCTAAGCTGATCACACTGTGAGAACTCCAATGCCAGTGTATGTGTCGCGACGAATATGCAAATAAATGCAAATGGAAACCAATATTCTGAGGCCAACAGAATTGCTTTAAAGTACACTTGTACGCTTGGTCATTGTATGATGCAGGACAGCGTCGGATCTAGGCGATTTTGATTCAGGGGGAAGACAGCAATGTGCAAATGTCCCTCTCCTTGCTATCAATTACGTGGCTAACTTGCCCTGAACGGTCACGGCTTTCTCAACCAGTCTGGTAGAGTGTGATTAAATGCCACCAACACCAGGAGAGCATGCCAGCGGAACATTACAAACCAGAAGATAATGGTGATAAAAACGCCAGACTATAAAAAACTGAAACCTATAATTATCGCTTATCAGTTATCAGTTACTGCACTCCGGACAGGTCCATAAGTGTTCAGACACCCCCCCCCCCCCCCCCCAGCATAAGTATCAGCGTTCGGTGGCTAATAGTGCCAGTTCTGTGTTGGTTAACGAGGCACCTCGTTTCTCCGATGTACCTCTCATGTCTGGCCGTGCCAATTCTTACTCCCAAGTCTTTCATCCTGGACAGCGATGTGGATTCACTGACGTCAAAGTCTTCTGTTCTAAACGTGTCTTTAAGGGCGTTAATAACATCGGCACGATCCATGGGCTGGCCATCTACAGGGGGTGCATAGCCAGCCAGTTTATCAGCTCGTTCATTTCCCTCGACTCCCGCATGTTCCGGGACGAAGATGAAGGTGACTTTACGGACAACAGACTTCCTCAGCGACTCAGTCCATGTCTACGTACAGATCCAGCTTCGACCTTCCGAATCATGCTCATTGAATCACTTAGTACACACACGTTGGTATAATGCTGTGATTCTGGCCATAGAAAAGCCTGTGTTACTGCCGTCACCTCCATCGTCATGCTGCTCGTGGGTATAGTGTAGGCACCACTGGATTCTTGGACGGTTCGGCCCGCTGAAAGGGCTATAAATGCCCATGCACTTCTCTGCTTCTTTATCGACTAAAAATTGGCTTCATAAGAAACAAAGATAAAAGACAGTCTTCACCTCTAGGCAACTTGGATATACTGAATTAAGCTGAAAATTAATGTTATCTAACGACACGATTGTCTAGGTACTCACTGAACAGATACGCAAACAGAAAATAGTTCCAGTTATTCACTATTTGTCTGAAGCAAATTTAAAGACACAGCTTTACAATACAACAGTAATATTAAAATACAAACCAATGCTTTTCTCTTAGTGAAGTTAGGAACAGAAGTAATAAACAATAGGTTTTACGATTTATGCCTGGCTTACTTTGTTGCCACTCGTCAAGTAAACCTACATATTGTATATTTATATTTCGCATGTTAAAAGAGAAATCATAACAGAGCTATTTTCTGATAAAGTTCCAATGTGGAGTAATTTTTATGCCCCAAAACCAAACAATTTTTTTTTACCCCAAAAAAAAAAAAAAAGTTAAACTGTGGGAAAATTTTTTTTTGTTT
>JACEFZ010005491.1:0-13461 GCA_014155875.1 Cepaea nemoralis
ACTGGCTGTTATACTAGGGTTTTGTTATTATTATTATTATCTCTATTATTAAGGGGAAGATAATCCGTACTGAGATAGTGTTCGAGTAATTTGCGATTATATGAATAGGGATTGGTGATGTCTTTGATTTCTTGTGGAAGATTGTTCCACAGCTGAGCTGCAGAGTACGTTAAGCTTGTTTTGTATAAGTCAATCCTAGGCTTCGGAATGTGTAATATATTTAAACGTTTACTGTGTCTAGCATTATATTTAAACAATGGCCAAAGGTAATTTGGGGCATTCCGATGCAGGATTTGTGAATTAGTTTAGCTTTATTGAAAAGCAGGCGTTTGCGGAGAGGTAGTAACTGAAGGTGTTTATACAGGCTAGGATTGTCAGATAAATGTTTGTTATAAATTAGACTCATGGCCCGTTTCTGGAGTGAGTAAAGTCGTTTGGTGTTTGAATTAGAACAACCGTCCCAGATTGTAGAGCAGTAGTCAATGTGTGTCTGTATATGAGAAGTATAGAATAGTTTCCTTGTGTCCTCATCAAGGAAGTTTTTAATTTTGGCGAGTTGGTAGACTTTTTTCGCTGTTTGTTTAATAAGCGCTTGAACGTGGGAATTAAAGGTTAGGTTTGTATCAATGATTATGCCTAATGTTTTGTGCTCAATTACACTTTCTACTGGCATGTTATCGAAGAGAGACAGACGGAGACCAAGAAAGAAGATGCTAGACAAGTGTGACATCATGACATGGAGATAAATGGCTTTCAGAAATGATTGAAAGTACACGAGATATATGGCTGTGTAATGCTTGACCACCAGTCGGTACACGGTATGTATTATAAGAAGTGGATATTGCCAACATATCTTCTTATAGTCAAAGTCCTTGTGCCTTTAGTGATCCATGGAAGCCTTGAAGATATGGTTTTATAGAAGAATGATGCAAATTCCCTGGACAATTAAAACTAGCAGTTTGGACATTATGAAGGAGGCTCATCGCAAAGACAACTTATCACAAACATAAGTAACAGGCAGTCATCATTTTTTGGGGGTCAAATTACGAGAATATAACAATTGTAACAAGCTCAGACAACCGGGAAGATGTGTGGAAAGATAGATAAAGGAGGACTGAAAGGGAAACGTATTAACAGTCTTGTGTCGTGGCACGAAAGGGAATCAGAATCAAGTCATGAATTGATCCATGCTGTCGAGGATCGCAATTTGTGGATGAGCAAGGTCGTTCAACCCAGTCGGTCAAGGTCACTTGACGACGATGATTGCTGAAATTAAAACGTCAGCGTTTTTATGTACGAGAAAATTGTGCAAATATAAAGTGGTCGTAACTATCTTAAATATTCTCTGCCTTGTAACAAATAAACATTAACGTGTCTTGAATTTATGCCGACGTGATTAATGTGCTTGTGGCTTTATTGCCAATTGGCAATTTTTGTTTTAGAGATTGGCATAACAATTAACAGATTGTTTTGGTGTAGAGTTTGTCCTGGCAATATACAAATCGTGTTCAGAGCATTCAGTTACGTCTTCCGCTGTGAATTCCTGACATTACCGAAGAACGTAGCAATAAATATTAATAAAGAATGTTTTGTCTTCTCATATTTTGTCTTCTTATCAAAAACTGGAACACATCGTGAGAACCGGAAAGATTAGCGCGAAGATAGATAGAGGAAAACAGCGGGAGAAGATTCTTGACAGTTTTGTGTCATGACACGGAAGGGAATCAACACACGAACTCATCCATGCCGTCGGAGATCGCAATTCGTGGACAGGCATGATCGCCCACGCCAGCCGACAAGGAGCTGGATGATGACGATAATGAAAGGATATTGGAAGGCAAGAAGATTGACTTCATTGCGCCGGAGTTTACCCCAGGTGGCCTGATTTCTTTCCTCACAGCGACCTGCCGAAAACATCACAATGTTTGACTTCATTGCGCCGGAGTTTACCCCAGGTGGCCTGGTTTCTTTCCTCACAGCGACCTGCCGAAAACGTCACAATGTTTGACTTCATTGCGCTGGATTTTACCCCAGGTGGCCTGGTTTCTTTCCTCACAGCGACCTGCCGAAAACATCACAATACTTGACTTCATTGCGCCGGATTTACCCCAGGTGGCCTGGTTTCTTTCCTCACAGCGACCTGCCGAAAACGTCACAATTTACGAAGTCTGTAACTCAAGCGACGAGTTCCAGGAGTCTCCGAGTGTACAGATGAACCTAATGATGGAATCCTCTAGCGAATGCACGACCTCCAGGGTGTGGGGCAGGCGTCGTTGCCATGGAGACCTTTCCCTCATTCCACAACATATAAAAGAATAGTCCCATCTCGTTTAGGGGCGCCAACCATTAATTCCCCAAATGTATTCTCACGCATGTATGCACACATTGTGACGGTCAGCATGGTCCAATGGATATTCGTTCTTAAACTTCCGTTGTGCTGATGCCAAAATAGCAGAATCATCCATAACACCCGTAAGTTGGACTAAAACGGGTACTTTGGGTCCTTGATTTGGGGACGTAAATTACACGTACCCAAGAAGCCGGTGTGGATTCGCCTGATGATGAGGGATACTGGTAATAGGGAAAGCTAATTCACACGCACAAATCAGTCCACTGTACCAGAACAGTAACACATGTATGGACTAGGCTTGAGTTCAAAGCGAGCCATTGCTAACACAAAAATACACAAACTATATAATTAACAACGGCTCGTCTCAAACGCATGTTTCATTCTCACGTGCCATGGCGAACATAAACACTTTATTCTCAGTTAAAACGAGCACCAAGTATGGCTAGGAAACTCGACAAAATGAGAACACGCGCATAGATACAGACTGTTAATTGCGAAATTTATTTGTTTGCAGATGTGAGAATATATTTTGTCATGCCGATAAGTATAGGCAGTCGCGTTTCGCCACCTCACGTGATCACCATGATCGTGGATCAACGCTGTGTTTTCGATGTCTCCATTATGCAATGTGATCAAACCATATAGATATTTACCTCTGTCTTGCCTTTGTTCTTTTCCCCACAATCTTGCCAGTTGTCACCAAGTTATCCGGTGTATTCTTCTCATAATATGCCCGAAAATCTATCTTGATTGTCAAGTCTTATTTCTCTAATCAGTTTACCAGTTCCAGTTCCAATTTTCAAAACAAAAATTCCAAATTCGTCCTCGTCTAACCTGCTTCATCAGCTGTGGTTATTATTGAGGATCGTGGTTTTTGTGGGTTTATTCACCCTAATTCTTGTCTTGTGAGTCCTATCTCGGACTGGTTATGTAGCGTTTGTGTCTGTGACGTCAGCAGTGGTCGGCGGCTATCCTTTGTGCTCTTCTGTTGTTGTGGTTTTCTTTGT
Organism: Cepaea nemoralis; assembly: GCA_014155875.1. Taxonomy (NCBI): domain Eukaryota; kingdom Metazoa; phylum Mollusca; class Gastropoda; order Stylommatophora; family Helicidae; genus Cepaea; species Cepaea nemoralis. Next base: position 3,358 of record JACEFZ010005491.1, read on the forward strand.
TGCTGTAGGCTCCTGGCTCGTCTGGCTGCAGTCCTTATAAGGACTTTTTATTGGGTTTTTTAATCTCCTGTTCTGTGCTCTGTGCATTGCCCGTATCTTTTGTGTGCAGTCCTTAAAGGGACTTATTGTTTTCCCACTCCAGGAGTCGTTGTTTAGATTGCCTCGCCTTTTCTAGGCAGTAGGCATCGTGGGCGGCGCACTCCTCTTCGTACTCTCTCCATTCGTCTTCGTCGACCTGTTGTACGAACCACTCCTCTACCTGGCAGGATGCTGATTTCATCTCGGGTTGCTTAGATATCGTGGCTGGACTACTGGTTACTGATTGCTGCTTCTGATTGGTCTGTGGCTTGGCTCCTTCGTGCGTCTTTTTGCTTCCTTTTTTGTGCATTGTTTTCATCAGTTTTTCGACGTTTTTTTGTGGTGCTTCATCTTGCTTCATCTCTTCTGTTGGTTTGGGTTGATGCTGCATCCTTTCGGCTCTCAGTAGTTCTCTTTCGGTCTTGATCTTTTGTAGGATTTCCTCGTTTTCCCTCTTCATTTCAGCCATGCACTGGATCTCTTGTTTGATGTTGAGCTGGATTTCTTTCATGTCGGCCAGCAGCTTCTCATTATTGTTGGTCGGATTCGTTGTCAGCAGTGCCTTGACTTGTTTCTTCAACTCGTCTATCTGCTTTTGAAAATGATCTCTTTCAGCTTGTGCTATGCCCGTGGCTGTCTCGCCTCTCTGCATTGCTTCCTTGAAAGGTGTCTTTGTGATGATGGCGATTTTTAAGACGTCTCTCTGTCTCTGCAGGTACGGACAGCCCAGGTATCTTGCTCCATGTTTGCCCAGGCAGTTGGCGCACTTTCTTTTGTTGTTGGGTGCTCGGAAGTCCGTGTCCATCTTGGCCAGCGGACACTCCTTGAAGGCGTGGTGAGCGGCGCAGTATCGGCAGATTTCCGTTTTACTGCGACACGTAGCTCTACTGTGGCCGGCCTTCTGATATCTGGAACATTGCGTGATTCTTGGTATGAATCTCTCTGGCTGTTGAGTTTTCTTGTTGTATGACACTGTGGTCGGCATCTCGCTGCCCTCCGATGTCACCACTGCCAGGGTTCTAGGTATCTTGGAGTAGGTGAGAAGCCGCTCCGCCTTCAAGAAACGGATGTGAAGATTCTCTTCACGTAGCTGCTTCATGATTTCTTCATCTGTCAGCTCCACAGGAATACGCTTGATAACCCATCGGACTGTTTTTGAGTCGGTGTTTCCGACTCTGGTGTCTTTCTCCTCCTTCTCTGCTGTCTTGGTTCTTGACTATGTTGGGCTGTCAATCATCTCCCTCGTAGTAGCTTCAGTGATGGCTGTAGTATCAGGCTCTTTGGTGCAGCTAGCAGGTGGGCTCTCGACGTTCTTCTTCTTGTTGTCGGCTCCCACGCTGCACATCTTTGCAACAGCGTGTTTCTTGTTCTTGGATTTTCAACGTGACATTTTCCCGCTGATCAGGCTTCTTGACAGAATAATGCGACTTGACTCGTTAGCGCTCGCAGTGCGAAAATGACGACGAACCTAAAAGAGGACGTAATCAGTTTACGGTTTGCATTTGTTGCTTGTAAGACTTGCTTATTAGTCTGTCTGTCTGTCTGTCTGTCTGTCTGTCTGTCTGTCTGTCTGTCTGTCTGTCTGCCTGCCTGTCTGCCTGTCTGCCTGTCTGTCTACCTGTCTGTCTGTCTGTCTGTCTGTCTGTCTTGTCTGTCTGTCTGTCTTGTCTGTCTGTCTGTCTGGTCTGTCTGTCTGTCTGTCTGTCTGTCTGTCTGTCTGTCTGTCTGTCTGTCTGTCTGTCTGTCTTGTCTTGTCTGTCTGTCTGTCTGTCTGTCTGTCTGTCTGTCTGTCTGTCTGTCTGTTCATTGTTCTTGCATGATATTCTTTGCATTTTCTGCAGAAGTCACATTTCCACTGCCATTAGATGTTTTTCAGCTTGTCTGCTCATTGTCCACGCTTCACATCCACACACAAGTAAAGGTTCTATATAGAACTTCAACACTCCTTCAATATCGTTGAAATTGACATATTTTTATTGGTCAGTGAGGGAATGAATGGAGCATTCTTAAACATGATTAAAACTAAGTTTGTATGTATTCTATTTATTAAAACTATGGAAAACATAACTGAAAGTCCTTGACAGGCATCTGTATTTGTATGTATGTTTCCTTTTTTCAAGCTGTCTAGACAGATGAGTATTTTGTGTTTCTTATACTCCAGTAGTAGCTTTCACTTCAGCCAACATCCCTTTTTCGATAACATTTCGTACACTTTCTGGCAGTAAATTTCCAGACTTATCTAGAAAATCAGTAACTTCTACTAATTTTATAAACCAGCAGAAGAGAAAAATAATCTCCTAATAGGTACTTATTCTTAAATTTATAGAAATAAATAAACTTTTGGTTGCATAGATAAGCATGAAGTAAGTAAAGACTTACATCTTTGCTTCAATAGCTACATAAAGGATTTGATAAAGCAAGACATGTCGACATGATACAAATATGTTCAGATCTCCGAATTGATTGCAAAGACGTTAAACTTGTGAAACAGACGCGGGGAATGTCAGGCTTGCCGGTCGCATAAGACCCGCAGAATAATTTAATCCGGCCCTGCCAAGGCAAACGAAGAATGGACTAGAAATGTAATAAATCTAGGAGATTTATAAACAATCATCAATAAATCTAACGGAACATCATCAATACCGGATAACATGGCACGAATCGCCAACCTGAAGCTGTTCTAGTCGCCATATTAGGGGTGAGTTAATTGACTGTTTGACCAGATGTAGCAGGCTAATTTTTAAGTTTATAATTGTGTATGGCCCGTGAATGCTTTTATAAATATCAAAGAAGCCCTTGGGTAAAACATGTTTTCAGCCCTTGCTCTCAAATTACCATATATTGGAAATAACAGGCTGCCATAAAAATTAATAAAGACGGTGGGTTAACATCGGGCTATAAAGAGAGGTGTGCGATATGGATGTGTAATGTCTACGGACCTTGTTTTTCATGTATGGTGGAAATATAATGAGAAAGTTAGAGAATATGAGAGAAATCACCATTGAGAATATGTCATCATTGGTATAAGATATGTAGATAATACATTGTTGATTGCACACAATGAATATGATCTGCAAATTTAATTAATGAGGTTATTGTACACAGTGAACAATCAGAGTTAACATTAAAATGTTAGAAAACAGATTATGGTCGTCTCCAAAAGGAAAGAAATAATGCAATGTAACATCCAGGTAAATGAGAACTTCTGATAGAAGGTGAATTGTAGAGATTAAAACAAGATTAGTTATGGTACATGCAGATTTTTGCAAGATGGAAATCATAGGTAACAATAAAGTTTTATCAGTTGCAATGATAAAAGGTATTGAAGTGCTATATAGAACCATTACTGTTATACGCATGTGAAACAGACAATAAATAGACAAACTTACACAGTCTGATTGATAGCTGTGGGAATATGGTTTCTGACGACACGCAAAGAATACGATGGACAGACAGAAAAAAAAAAGGAAAATTCTTCAAGAAATGTAAAAGCCGTAAACGTATTAAAGAAATTATATGTTGATTTAGAAATGTTTTGGAGAGCTAAGAAATTAATTTGAAAATTTAGTGACAAGAAGAAGAAGAAGAAGGAGGAGGAGGAGGAGGAGGAGGAGGAGGAGAAGAAGAAGAAGAAGAAGAAGAAGAAGAAGAAGAAGAAGAAGAAGAAGAAGAATGGTAACATGCACTGTTATTTCAGGTATCTGGTATTTATATTGGAAATCTGGTGTGCTGGAGCGTGTCCGCTTCCTCCATGTTTAACATACAAGTTAGAGGAACGGGATATCCTCGTGGTCTAGTGGAAAGCGATGAAAAGAAGTGTAAAAGAGAAAAGAGATTGGTGAAAGGGAATGAGGGGGGGGGGGAAATCAAATACAGTAAGGAAGCCAAAATGTATGAAGGATGGAAAATATGACAGACAGACAGACAGACAGACAGACAGACAGACAGGCAGGCAGACAGGCAGACAGACAGACAGACAGACAGACAGACAGACAGACAGACAGACAGACAGACAGACAGACAGACAGACAGACAGAATTAAAGAAATATATTAACAGTGAAGAAGTAAAACCGACATAGGTAAACATGTAAGGCACAAGTTAAGAAAATAGACCTAGTATAAAAGGTAAAAAATTATTCAATATAACGGGCTGTGTGGATCTTGTCTTCAATGTAGTCGAAATATAAAATTTATTGTCGTTTTGTTTCATGTAGTCGAAATATAAAATAGCTTGTCCTTTTCTTCCATAAAGTCGACATATAAAATAGCTTGTCCTTTTCTTCCATGTAGTCGAAATATAAAATTGCTTGTCCTTTTCTTCCATGTAGTCGAAATATAAAATTGTTTGTCCTTTTCTTCCATGTAGTCGAAATATAAAATCGCTAGTTCTTTTCTTTTATAAAGTTGAAATATGAAATTTCTTGTTCATTTCTTCTAAGCAGTCGAAATATAAAATTGCTTGTCCTTTAAATACATATAGTCGAAATATAAAATTGCTTGTTCTTTCCTTCCATGTAGTCGAAATATAAAATTGCTTGTTCTTTCCTTCCATGTAGTCGAAATATAAAATTGCTTGTTCTTTCCTTCCTTGTAGTCGAAATATAAAATTGCTTGTCCCTTTCCATGTAGTCGAAATATTAAATTGCTTGTTCTTCTTTCCTTCTATGTAGTCGAAATATAAAATTGATTGTCCTTTCCTTCCATGTAGTCGAAATTTAACATTGCTTGTCCTTTCCTACCATGTAGTCGAAATATAAAATTGCTTGTCCTCTCCTTCTATGTAGTCGAAATATTAAGCTGTTTTTCCTTTCCTCCCATGTAAGGGAAATATAAAATTTCTTGTCCTTTCCTTCCATGTAGTCGAAATATAAAATTGCTTGTCCTTTCTTTCTATGTAGTCGAAATATAAAATTGCTTGTCCTTTCTTTCTATGTAGTCGAAATATAAAATTGCTTGCCTTTTCCTTCCACGTAGTCGAAATATAAAATTGCTTGTCCTTTCCTTCCATGTATTCAAAATATAAAATTGCTTTTCCTTTTTTTCCATGTAGTCAAAATATAAAATTGCTTGTACTTTGCAGGACGTTGCAATCACACACACACCTACTAGTTGTTTGTGATTAAAACATAAAAAAAATGTTTCCTGCCATGACTATCTAATGTGATATAGTCATACATTTTATAGACTTAAATGCACGAAGGGATAGGTGGCAAATCTTTCCCTCACTTAGCAGGCGACGAGCCCACGCTTGGATCTCACTACCTACGACGTTATCTGCACAGTTGTTTATTAACTTCGCTAACGGGCCCCCGCTTGTTAATGATTTACTAGACAGTTGTACCTTCAGCAGTTTGCCATTGCTTTCTGAACGAGAAGTCAACGTTTTAGTCCAACTGACCATCCCGTCACCAGCGCACATCGAGTTTAAGCGCGCGTGCGTCAAACCTTTCCGCCGTGTAGCCCTCCCATAATATAATCGACATAAATGTCTACACAACAACATGTACTTTGGATGACAAAATCATGGCCACGACAACCTTGACTTAACACCCAGTGACACCTTCCCCCTAAGCCATTCCTGATTCAGCTCTGTCTTTGGGAAGTAAATATTCTAAAAATATACGCACTTTCCCTCTTGAATGAACGTAACATAAATGTAACTTGTCAGTCACGTGCATTCGCTGATTATGAGGTACATTATTTCAGCAATCAGTTCCTGTCCTCATAGATCAGTGGTTCTCAACCGGTGGGGAATTCCCCCCCAGGGGGGAATTTTGGGGTTTCCAGGGGGGGGGGGGGGAATGAAGATTATTTCAAGATCGCGTTAATACAAGAACCGATTACTTGATCTTGTTTTTCCCTTCATACTTTACGGTTCTGTACGTCTCACCCTTCTAAAATTCATTTTATAAAGTAAGTAGACCCACATATCACGTTTTATGTGGACGTCAAGACTTGTTTTAGTATGTGCTATTAAATTTAGCTTCAATTATTACGTATACTGTGTAGGGGCAGGGGGAAATTTTTAGGGAGGAAATACGAAAGGGGGGGGGGGGGAGAATGACGTTCTAAAAATATGGTGAGGGGGGGGGAATGACGTCCTAAAAATATGGTGAAGGGGGGCACGGGCCAAAAAAGGTTGAGAACCACTGTCATAGATGGTCTACAGGACTGCGCCTAGTATCCACGAGTTTTCACACGTTGGGACAACATTCCGCTAGATAACTAGGGTTATGCTAACTCTTTCTAGCGCCGAATATTGAGCGGCGCTCACTAAACCCGATACGCCACATTGTGCCAACGACTTCAGGTGGAGGAGCGCAATTGGGAGAGTATAAACCTTACCCTAGGGGGAGGAAATACAACCTAGAGACAATGTCATGGTAGGACAAACAAGGCCATGATGACTGGATTTAGGATTGGAGCTCCGACAAGCGGCCAGTTAGAGCATTGCTTTGCTGCCCGGTAGCTTCTGCAGCTTGTCTTGTTCCAGACGTATTGGTGTTATTTTTCCTCTGGAGTAAACTAGGCAGGCAAGGAAGGGATCATGCTGCATGGGCAACACACGGTCTCTACAATTCAGCCCATGCTTTGTGCCATGGAGAGTTATAACTTCATTCCTGGTCTTAACCGGCCTCGGAATCAAAGCGAGAGGTAACAGTTACGAGTTATAAGTCCTTGTCAGTTGGTCCTGCTCTACCAAGCCTGTGTCCTTAGTACTACTCTTCTTTATGGCAGTGAAGCCTGGACAACTTACTCACACCAAGAGAAACGTTTAAACAGCTTTCATATGCGGTGTCTGCGAAGAATACTTGGTAATAAATGGCAAGACAAAATCACAAATACTGATGTATTGGAAAGATCGGGTTGTGTGACGGTTTGTTCCATGCTGAGTCTTCGTAGACTTAGATGGATAGGACACGTTAGGAGGATGGATGATGGTAGAATATCAACAGACACCTGTTTTGGTGAATTACAGATGGGTAAGAGATCTCAGGGTCGGCCACTGCTACGATGCAAAAATGTGTGTAAGCGGGACATGATTGACACAGGCATTGATATTGCACCTTGAGAGCAAGTCACAGCTGATCGTGTTTTACGGATGGCAAAGATAAGAAATGGAATGGAAAATATGATTGCAGATATGTGAGCGTGGGAGACGTCAAATGGTGCGTGATGATGGAAATGACCGTATGTTCACATGCCTCCATCGTGGACGAACATTTACAGCGCAAATTGGTCTGATCATTTCTATTCGCCGCCGCAATGTGTTGTAGTTATTATGCCTTTTTAGAAGCAAAGTGTAACAAACTATCGTCTATCAAGACGTCAAGGTGCAATAGCAGTATATTAACTCTTTACAAGCAGTCAGCCGCAGCGAGAAAGGAAGGCCATGAATATGAAGATTAAGTCGCTAAAAACAGCGATGTTGTAACATCTCCCGAGTACCACCTATCGTTGCTCCATATAAAAAAGGAATACAATGGAGGCTGGTCCAGTGAATGAAGAATAAATCGTGGAGCTGAAGTAATAACATATCAGTGTATAAGGTCAGCATGGCCGAATGAATAAGAGAACTCGATTTTAAATATCCCGTGTGCTTTTGCCGAGATAGCGAGTTCAGCCCTTACACCGGTTAGTTGGGCTAAAATGTTGACTTCTCATCCTTGACTTGGGGGGGGGGGGTAAATTACAAGTACCTCTGAAGTCAGAGTGGGTTCGCCTGACAATGTGGGAGCAATGATGATAGGGAAAGCTAATCCACAAGCAAGAATCTGTCCAGTGCAGTAAAAGTTGTAGCACGTGTATGGAATACGCTTGAACTCAAAGGGAGCGAAGCGCCCCCCCCCCCCCACCCCCTCAAATCAGTGTGTGAGAAATGTACTACAAACTCATCCAACGTTTTCTTTCGTGTTCGACGCTGTGATGTACCATTAAAAGAAAATACTACCACCACCACCACCACCACCACCACCGCCGCCGCCGCTGCTGCTGCTGCTGCTGCTGCTGCTACTACTACTAATATTACTACCATGTCACAAAGTGAATGTTGACTAAGTGACAGATAGAGTGGCTATGGTTGTGTCTAGGGTATGTCCTTGTAACAATATGAGGTTGAACAACAGATTAACCAAGATGCATCACACCCAAACACCAGTCAGTGAACAAGCGTTAATTTGCGCACATAATATTCCTTTAATGATGAATTAACACAGACACATGTAGCATATAAATCCAGGAACAATAATTCTCTAAGAATATATCTCCATCCCAGTGGAACACGTCGAATAACACTGCCTCTCAAGGCTACTCAAATATCGTCCCACACGACAGGTATACTAGCCTCTCTCTAGGCCCGACTCAAAATAACCCACTATGGGTCTCGAATTCCACTCACTATCCCTGGAACCCACAGTGCGGAGTTATCTTCCAAAACTCCGTCACAATTCTTCACTTTATCAGGCCATGACCTTCTCCTGGTCTGGTCTACACTCAACTCCCTCTCAGCTCGGAGTTCAAACATTCAACTGCCCGTCAATCTTTGTCCCTCTCTTTTCAACAATTCTATCCCCCACAATGCCTCACACACAACACACAACCTCACTGCTCCAACTGTCTGTCTCACCAGCTGACCTCTTCTCAGCTCGCCCCTTCAATTACTGTCCTCTCATTTACGCCCTCTGGGGGACCCACCATCCGCCCCATTTTATCTCGTGAACTGTTTATCTTGTACGGCCACTCACCTTAATGCCACTGAACACAGGCATGTGACACTACCCCACCCTCAAAAGGAAAACATCGTTTTCAAATGTTGGGCGACTAATACTTATCAAATATGTGACCCAGACACATTGCCTGGGTAGTCGTCAGTATAAATCCAACTTACTCTAGCTACCACATTACATAGTACATCAAATACTCATAGTAAACTCCCATAATCCCAACACATAAATACAAACAACTTTCTATCTTTTGTATCAATGCATGAACTAATACATCACATAATAATAATAATAATACATCATAGAAAAGCATTATACTTATGTACCCCACAGGTCTCTTACTACTTCACGACCACACAATACTATTTGTGTACCGACCCTATATCAGGTGGTTCTGTTCTTGCATAACCCACCTCTGATTCCTGTCGATGCTGTGTCTACCTTTCATGTACCCATCACTCATGGTACCTCTACAATTACAACATCTGTTTGTTATCCCTAGCCCTGGGTCAGTAATGTCGCGACAACTTTTTGACCTGACTCAACTTTCTATTGTATATTTCACCGTACACTTGAGTCTCTGTTTAGTTTAAAATCTTTATTCAATCTTGGGCCCCTATATCTGGCACCTTTCTTTCTGTGAACGCCTTATGCCTATGTGCCTGCACATGCACATCCCGAGTGTTCTATAATCGGTCTCTATGTGTTAACGGAATATACTTGCCCACAGCAGTTTCCGCCATCTGAAAAGTGGCGAGTTGGGGAACATTGTTTTCCTCTCGAAGCACCATTACCCCTTTGACTGCCTATGTTTACTCCCTACACCCATGTGAACATTTGTTCAGAGTAGTTCTTGTCTTTGGGAGCCACTAGCACTATATTTGGGATCCATTCCATCTGCCAGTGAATATCCTTTTCCGAGTTCCCCGGTCTACTTTTAAGTGCTTTTACCTAGCTATATCCTAATTAGGTCTCTTGTGGTAACTACCTTATGCTTACACTATTTTTGGTCCCCAAAAAACTACTTCCCCCTCTGTACACTCTTTTAATCCTATAACATTTCTATGATGAGATTGCCACTGGTGAGTCTAAAACACATGCGTCACTCTTCCTTTATGTATGGTGTTTTTACTGTTATCACGGCATTGGGTAGTATTTTACGTCCCCCTTTAAAAGTTTTGGATCTAAACTTTTTTCCCGTATAATCCCAGGGTTGCACTAAAAATCTTTTTCACCCCGATGGACGTAATCCCGGGTCCCTAATTGTTTTTTAAAAAACCTGAGTCTTCGATTTTTTAACAT
>JACEFZ010005492.1:0-2500 GCA_014155875.1 Cepaea nemoralis
CATCTATTAGGGAAGCTGCCCGAACTATCACTTTACTTAAATCAAATTTTCACATGTTTGGCGTTAGTGCGAAGTCGATTAAATGCAACATCTCAGATGATGACATCGCTATCAGAGGTTTTAAAACCATTAGAAGAGATCCCTATCAGAAACAAGAGACGGGTATTGCAGTTTATATTTCCAACTCGCTTAACGCCCACCGCAGGCTAGACTTTGAAAGCTGTGAGATTGAGTGTGTATGATAGAGTTAAACTTCAAAATCGCATACCGCTAGTAGTTGGCTATCTTTATCGAAACCCCAGTGCAGGAAATATCTGGTATGAAAAATTCACCACTATGATGGATGTAGTCTTAGTAATGCTAGGGAAATAATATGCTAGGTGACTTCAACATAGACGCTAACAAATCAAACAAAACATGGGAAAAACATAATAGAGTCATATAATTTCCAACAGTTAGTCAAACAAGCCACTAGAATCACTAAATCATCTGCCACACTTATAGATCATATTTATACTACGTGTGCTGATAACATCACAGAATGTAGTGTACCTTCAATGCAATGAGCGATCACTATCCAGTATGTTGCACGTGGTCGAAAAGGGCACCAAAACTCCCAACACAAACATATAAGCATAAAATATAGAAATTACAAAAATTTCAATCGAGACGTCTTCTTACAAGATTTGGTCAACTCATCTCTTGATTATGTTTACCAGCTTCCTGACCCAGACGATGCTCTGGACCCACTGGCTAAAGACCTTTCTAAGTATATTTGATAAACATGTTCCATTTAAGGAAGTTCGTGTTAAACATCACACAAAGCCCCCGTGGATCACACAGGAGGTATTGAAATTTTGAGAATCGGGACAGGGCACACTAAAAATAGAGATCCTAACTATGTACCGTAGTCTGAGAAACAAAGTTCAATATGTTATTCGGAAGGAAAAGAAAAACTATTTTAAGAACATAGTAATAGATAAAACCAACACTAAAGATATATGGAAAGCAATTAATACCTTGACAAACAAACACAAATCATCACAATCATTACCATCAAATCAGGTTACATGTGATCAATTCAGTAGATTACTTTCAGTCCGACATAAACCAACTGAAGGCTGCAATACCAGATGCGCCTCATGACATATCTTTATTATCATCATTCTGTGAGAACAAATGCTATGGACACATTCCTCCAACATACCGCTAATGACGACAACTGAAGTATTTACTCATCTCCGTAATCTAAAAAACAATAACTCATCAGGACTAGATGGAATTAGTAGTCGGATCCTTCGCATTGCTGCACCGGCGATCTGCGAGTCACTAACTTTTATATATAATCAATGTCTAACCAGAGGTCACTTCCCATCAGCCTTTAAAATCGCTAAAGTGTATCCTCATTTAAAAGCTGGTCCTCTAGACGATCGTCTCATGAGTAATTATAGACCAATTTCCATATTATCCTCATTATCCAAACCGCTAGAAAAGCACATTCCCAAAACAACACTAGATCACTTAGTTCGCCATAAACTGATAGTTGACAGTCAGTCAGGATTTCGGCCAACATATTCTTGCCATACGGCACTAACAAACATGATAGAAAACTGGCATCAAAATATTAACAACAATACTCTATGTGGAGCGGTGTTTATAGACTTTAGGAAAGCATTCGATATGATAGATCATACTATTCTAATTAAAAAACTAGAAACAATGAAAGTAAGTTTTAATATAGTGACATTAATAAAATCATTCTTATTAGACAGAAAGCAAGTAGTATCACACAATAAAGTTTTATCTCAAGCCATTACCATTAATATTGGAGTACCTCAGGGGTCTATTCTTGGCCCTCTATTATTTGCCATTTATATATATATATATAAATGATCTTCCATTAAATCTGTCGTCGTCCTGCGATCTATTTGCTGATGACTGCACAGTATATACAAACGCTGTTGATCTAATGTGCTAGAATTATCCTTGCAACAGGAAATAAATAGTGTAGTTAACTGGAGTCATGCAAACCGCATGCAAATTAACATTACTAAAACAAAGTCTATGTTAATAGGAACCAGGCAAAGACTTCACACTCTAAACTCGCAGAGAACTCTTCAGCTGCACATTGGCAGCACGCCTGTAGAAAGTGTCACCGAGCACAAGACACTGGGTGTTATCATAGATCAAAATCTAACTTTTAACTCACATGTTCATGCTCTAGTTAAACAAATAGCCAAAAAAGTATACCAACTTGCCAAAATTAAAAATTTCCTTGACGAAAACACAAGAAAGATATTCTATACTTCTCATATACAAACACATATTGATTACTGCTCCACAGTCTGGGATGGATGCTCCAAATCAATAACAAAACGCCTATATTCACTCCAGAAAAGGGCAGTGCATTTAATTAATGGTGAAAAGCTTACCGACAATTCTAACCTATATAAACGTCTCCGGTTACTGCCACTCCACAAGCGCCTGCTTTTTAATAAGA
>JACEFZ010005492.1:10000-22500 GCA_014155875.1 Cepaea nemoralis
GGCTGTTGAACGAGGGGACGGGGGCGTATGGGAATATCCTGAGTGCAGTGATGTCGGTTCTTAGATCAACTCAACTCAAATACAATGTAATTAAAAAAAGAAGTCATGTGGTAACTAACCTATTTGATTTCGAACACCTTGGTAGCGAAGTATGTTATTTTCTTCAGTCTTTGTGCACAGGAAGCTGTGACATCTCACTGACCACGAGTGACCAACATGGACACATTTTTGGCTGGAGATATCTAAGCAGCCTGTAAATTGTGAGAACAAAAATGCAATAGATGTTCTATGCTTGTTGCTAGTGGTGTTAAACGTTATCCTAATTTCATCTCGACTTCACTCCATTTACATCATTAATTAAAAGCGGTTGTCATCCTTAAATTATCCTCCTTCTAAATGTATTATACCGTGCTGAGCTATGCTATCATATAGGGTAAAATAGTTGCATGTCCTTTGCAGGACGTTGCAATCAACCCATCGTTTATTGATTGTTTGTGATTTGCTAGGAAATTTTACGGTCAAAGGTTTGCTAGTGTTTTCCAAACGACCAGCGCCACGTAACAACGACATCAACATTATGATAATCTGCTTCCAAATGGTCCGCGCCTAAATTCAAACTCTCGACTCGGTGCGTTTCACTGGCTCATAAGCCACAGAAGCCATATTGAAATCAGAACATATAACGACGTTTAGAAAAACAGATGTCTGTCTGTCTGTCTGTCTGTCTGTCTGTCTGTCTGTCTGTCTGTCTGTCTGTCTGTCTGTCTGTCTGTCTGTCTGTCTGTCTGTCTGTCTGTCTGTCTGTCTGTCTGTCTGTCTGTCTGTCTGTCCGTCCGTCCGTCCGTCCGTCCGTCCGTCCGTCCGTCCGTCCGTCCGTCCGTCCGTCCGTCCGTCGTCCGTCCGTCCGTCCGTCCGTCCGTCCGTCCGCCCGCCCGCCCGCCCGCCCGCCCGCCCGCCCGCCCGCCCGCCCGCCCGCCCGCCCGCCCGCCCGCCGCCCGCCCGCCCGCCCGCCCGCCCGCCCGCCCGCCCGCCCGCCCGCCCGTCCGTCCGTCCGTCCGTCCGTCCGTCCGTCCGTCCGTCCGTCCGTCTGTCTGTCTGTCTGTCTGTCTGTCTGTCTGTCTGTCTGTCTGTCTGTCTGTCTGTCTGACACATATATTAGGAAGGAGGACAAAACTTCTCACCGATTGCAGTCACCGCAGGGGCGTTTGAACGCGTCTCAAGTTTGATGGAATTTATACACTTTCCAATTCATGCCTTGTGATCACCACACTCACTAGCACACTCACGCGTACGCACGCGCGTACAGACACACACACACGCGCGAGATGTAAATGGTAAGTTTTACTAGAACACGATCACAAATAACAAACTATGGACTTTGTTGCGGTCAAAGTCTTCTTATGTACACAAACAACAAACACCGACACAACTGCATGAAAAACTCTGCAGGAATATATATATCTTTTTTGTGAACTGGACACCTGCGTGTATGATTCTAATCCGCGTGTATGATTCTAACAAAGCTACTGAACCGGGATGTAGTAGTGCTTTAATGTAATCCGGGGAATACACAATGCTTCACTATCCACAAACTCACCTTCCTGGTAGATCTGATAGGAACCGTGCTCACATCTGTACGTCACGCATCTGGTTTCATAGTTGATTCTGAAAAGTTCGCTATGTTCGTAATAGTCCGTCCGGTTAACTGTGCAGGCGTATTCTGGAACAGCATTGACAACAGACAAGTGAACGTTTCCATTGAGCAAGGAATAAGATCTCAAAGAATGTATGAATGATCTGACTATTCTACAAGAGGTTTGACTTGGGCGGCTAAGTGTATGTGTGTTCTTTGTTTTGGGTGGTCGAAACCTTCAGAATGTAATGACCCGAGTGAGTAAACATAACTCGAGTAATTTGAACTAGAAGTAGTTCGTTTGGAGTATTTTGGTTTTGTTGCGCACGCTTGCTTTGAACTCAAGTGTAGTCCCAACGCATTACGTCTAGTAGTTCTGGACTGAATTTTGCTTGTGGATTAGCTTTCCCTATTAAAAGTGTCCCTCGCCATCAGGCGAACCCACTCTGACTTCAGAGGTACTTGTAATTTACGTCCCCAAGTCAAGGACGAGAGGTCAACATTGTAGTCCAACTGTCCTGTGTAGGGGTTGAACCCCTTGGCTCGGCATCTTTACGTCGGATGTTTAAGAACAAGCGTTTTTATCCATTCAGCCATGCTGACCTCCGCCTGGAGTATGAAAACTGTGTAGTGATGTGAGCTGAGTAAGTGTGCATTTATTTAAGCGCTCGCTCGCTTGAACTAGAGTGTACTGAAATTGTGCTGCTACTGCTGATAGTTGCAATTACTAGTGAGTGCACTGGACTAATTTTGCGTGAGGATCAGCTTTTCCTTATAACAAGATGACGGGACACATGAGAAGTCATACTGGATATCGCTGTGTGGATAATTCTTGTCGTCACATTCTGTAGACCTGAATGCACGGATAAATAGGTTACCAGTCTTTCCCTGACTTAGCGCAACGACGAGCGTTTGCGTCGAACTCTCGTTCGTCCGCCCTCATGACATTTCCGCACAGCTCCCTAACAACTTCGCTAACGCCCCCGACGAACTTACGTCTGTAATATTCTGGAATGTGGCTGAGGGGTTTGCCAGCAGCGATGTTTAGTGGGGGTTCAAAGTATGGGCTGTATCTTTCCCCGTGTCTAGCTGCGTGTAGAAGGAGTTGGTCAACTTCTGCTCCCATGGTGACCGCCAACATGCCAAACAGCAGTAGGATCTTCATCTTACCTGGCAACATGACACAGGAAGGAGTGGTTAGTATATGTCCACAGATAGAACTGGCACATACGTGCGTGACTCTTTCTTTCTTTCTTTCTTTCTTTCTTTCTTTCTTTCTTTCTTTCTTTCTTTCTTCTTTCTTTCTTTCTTTCTTTCTTTCTTTCAACCAAGCTGAAAAATATCTATGAAGTAGATGGATAAAAATGTCAAAGAACCGTGTTCTGATGACAGGCGTAGCACTCAGCCGGTGTGTAAAACTCCATCAGCTTGTAACACTCTACGAACTTGTAACATTCCACTAGCTTGTACTCGTAACACTCTCTTAACATAAAAAAAAAAAACTCCACCAATTGGTTACACTCCACAAACTTGTAACTTTCCAACGCCACGTAACACTTCCTCAATTTATAACACTCTAACGACTTGTAACGCCCCACCGACTTGTAACACTCCACCAGCTTTTAATTCTTCACCAACGTGTAACACTCCAACACCCTGTAACACTCCAACACCTGGTAACACCCAACACCCTGTAACACTCCACCAGCTTTTAATTCTTCACCAACGTGTAACACTCCAACACCTGGTAACACCCAACACCCTGTAACACTCCACCAGCTTTTAATACTCCACCAACTTGTATCTCCTAATATCAGAACATTAAAATAAATCATAGAAAATATCGCAGTAAGACAGAGAAGACAAGGGCAAAATAACTGTTAATGGTCATACCTATATCAGAGAACAAGACAGATAAGACAAGGGCAAAATAACTGTTAATGGTCATACCTATATCAGAGAAAAAGTCAGGCCTGCGCAGGGTCATAATAACATTGGATCGGGAATGCAAGGAATGACCGGCAGACTGCGCTGAAAGAGAAGTGCAACGATTAACCCGCGACAATTCGCGACCAGGTGATGTAATCATCTACGTGGATGGCGCTGTGTTAAGAGGTAAAAGAAGTGCCCGGAGGTTTGTGGCGAAGGTTGGTGAACGGTGTTTGGTGCAGGAGAGCCTGGCATACGATCATATCTAAGAATGGAGGTGGAGGTAGCCACGGTGACGTTCTGCTGATAATTGTAACGGACTCAAAAAGTATATTGAGAAAGGTGAAAACAGGCATGCTACGAGCTGAATGGCATTCTTACATGTAAAAAAAAAAATAGACAGTTTCTGTTGGATCTCCCCTCCCCCATCACACCTTCCCCACATGACATGCTGGTGTGATGGGAAATGTGCAGGCGGACATATTGCCTGGGTCTGCATCTCTTCTTGGTGGCATATTCGTGCATGATAAGGCAGATGTGATCGGGGTTCTTTGGAATCGTGTGTATAGTGTCCCTCCCACTGTCTCGTGTTTTCAGCAGAGTGTAAGCAGTTTTCATCATCATCATCATCATCATCATCATCATCATCATCATCATCATCATCATCATCATCATCATCATCATCATCATCATCATCATCATCATCAACATCATCATTGTCAGGGTCTTAAACCTGGCTCGTTGTACCTAACATATGTGAGACAAGTACAAGTACAAAATGATTGGACTTGACACACAATGACACGAAGTTCAATGGATTTATTCACAATTCACATGCAAGACAATCTAGTTTGGCATGTGATGATCATTACAATACATATACAATACATCAGTACACTTACAGACAAAACCTACAGCATCACAGTCTACCTTACAAAATATACAAGTACTCGACTTTCGGGCACAGAAACGATACGAAGCCTTTCTCAACCCACACGTCTTGTCTTGTCCGAGTCCCCAAGCAGTCTGCCGGTTTCCTTACACAGTGCTTGCCCTGTGGACTGGCTTCACGAGGACTGCGTGCGTCCTGCTTTGTCCTTGCCTGACCGCTGACGATCGCGTCAGCCCGCAACCTGTGGGCAGGTAACTGGTACTCACCTGGCGGCCGTAACGATGTTATTGCATCCCGGCTGGCGACTATTCGCCTGGCGGGCGTAACGATGTTCCTGCATCTCGGTTGGAGACATAGAGATTCTGACACGCTCCCCAGGGGCTTATTCATGAAAGATTTTATATTTCATGCATAATCTACCTAGACATAGGGTTTATATTTTAACCATATCAGAATCGACCTTTCTGTTGTCATGTACATTGGCATAGAAATACATAAGAAATGCAAGTTGTATGTTAAGTCGTGCGGTGTTCAATCTTCACCACTTTCCAAGTTTCATCCTCTCGATGGATGATCACCTGAGTTGCAATATTGACCCAGTCAGATCGGTAGCATCAGCTACAATGCAACTACCTCGCAACCTCTAAAAAAACTGAATAATATGCTTTTTGCAACAAAAAACATCGGGTAAGACCGTAATACGACTTTTTATAAGCCGTATTCAACGCTCGAGTTCCGACCTCATTTGGCCGGGAGTTCTTCCGTTGGTCTACAACTCCGGTAACCCTATACCATACCTAGCTGATGAATATTTGGAGTGTTGACAATCTGGCAACACAATGGCTATTTTTGTACAACACATCTCTGAATACATTTCCATTTACCGCCCTTAGTGTAATAAAGTAATAACAACAAAAATGAAAGGGACATAATTTCAAAAGATTTCAAATCTAAATTATTACAACTATTATTCTATTTCTCAGCGTCATAGCTTGATGCTTTTCCATACTAGCGAAAAAATGTCGGTAGTGTGAATAAGTTAATCAAGATATGATTCTAAGATTACATTAGTCGAAAAATGTTAATACACAATTCGTGTATTTGAAATTGGTGTTTCATAATTATTTTAGAAGCGTCATACATTTTTAAGATTTTTGTTTATCGTCTGCTACTTTTAGCTAAATTTACAAATCATCCGGAAGTACACACGAACAGCTGATGTTGTTAACAATTCTATCACACACTTGTTCCGCTCTGGTGTAGCAATGCGAAATGTTCTGATAGTTAATGTGTTCGTTGTTTCGCTGGAAAACTTCTGGATTCTGATTAACTGCAGTGGTGTAAATGTCAAAGTTCAGTTCACACTTTCGTTCACGGATTAAAATGTCACTGGATATGATCCACTCGCAGATATCAATGATAACTTGATTAGTTCGCTTCAGGTAAGTTGAAAGCGCATGTGGCACTGTTCTTGTTTTATAATATATACAATTAATATTGTTCGCTTTCTACCACACACTACATAATTATTCACGATGATTACTACATTAATAATAAAATAAGAAACAATATTTACAGTGGGAATGAACCCTATCACATCACATCATCGATGTACACAGCTTTTCTGGAAAAAAAAAAACAAATTGGCACTCATTCCGAATTCCGGTCCCAAATAGATCCGCAGTGAATAGGTCAGGGGTAAGGGTTAGGGTCAGTGTTTAGTTAACAACTAACCCTAACCCTTAACCCCTGACCTATTCACTGCGGAACTATTTGGGACCGGAATTCGGAAGAGTGCCAACAAATTCACTGATGGCTGTGTTGGTCTGAGTGTTTTCTAACACACTGCACTCAGACATTAGTGCTTACTGGTCGTTCGGACAACGGGACAAAAGATCAGCAATCGTGTTGGTTGTTGACCTGTGCGCTTCAGGCGGTGTAGGGTAGTCGTGGTTGTTCAGGGGCGGCAGCGTGGTAACAGGTGTTTGGCGGGCTGGAGGTGTCGAGCTCTCACCGTCAGACAGGCTCTTGGTTGAGCGTCCCCTATTCCGACTGACCAGCTGGAAACCGTCTTCATCCTCCTGACTATGTTGATCTGTTTGGGAGTTCGAGGTGACTTTTTGTGGCAGTCTAGGTCCCTTCTTGATTTGTACTTTGGCCGGACATTTATTACTCCAGTGGGAGTCCACCCCACAGACTGTACTCGCCGTACGGCGCCACGGAACTCTGATGAAGAGACGGTGTAGCTTGTCTTCTACCCCGTCCAACTCCATGTCCGCGTAATGTGGCAGAGGTTTTTTCGGGTTGCACAGAAGTAACCACGTGTCCGTGCTGTTTTTAAGTTTATGCACTTCCGAAATATCCGCGGCTATTTGCTTCACTGTCTCAACCTTTGCAGTTGTAGGCATCCAGTGAATCATAGCCTTTGTCTTTTCTTTCTCTATGTTATCAATTACAATAGTTACTTTAGGATCCTGCAGTTTATGCTTCGTCCCGTGAAGCCGTTCATAATGAGCCGCAATTGCTAAGTCAGCGTAGCGTACCATCTTTTAGGGTCCTCACAACGGTAGATGGATTTTATCCCTTCCCTACCGATCCCGCAAGACCCCCTCAAGACGCTCGCCTTCAGCGAGTGGTTGAACCGGAATACATGAGGTCCTGATATTGAAAACACTAGTGTGTTTGCTTGGTTGACTTTGACACGTTTTACAATTTGGTTTTCCATCTTATATAATCCGTGGCAGAGGAAATCAATAATACAGATTTACACGGGGTGAAAACAATTGAAAACACTTCCACAAAATTGAAATCACTGATATGTTTGAATAATCCGTGACAGAGGAAATTTTTATCCAGATCTACACGTGGTGAAAACTATCGAAATCACTTCCACAAAATTAATATCACTGATATGTTTAAATAATCAGTGAAAAAGAAAATCTTTAATCCAAATCTGCACGTGGTGTTGACACATCAATCCAGAAACAACACAAACAAATAAAATTCTAACTTTAAAAAAAAAAAACCTTTATTGAGTGTTAAAATCGTTGCAAAGTGTATTGTTCGTGTTTTTACAGAGCGTTGCATGTGGACGTGCAGGTGACATATGCGCAAATTTACAAACATTTTATAAATTGGAACATTTATTCATTTAGAAAATTCATTATTTAAAAATTAAAACTATAAGTTTATCCACGCCTAGGGGTCAAATTACATCAACAC
This sequence comes from Cepaea nemoralis, assembly GCA_014155875.1. Classification (NCBI taxonomy): domain Eukaryota; kingdom Metazoa; phylum Mollusca; class Gastropoda; order Stylommatophora; family Helicidae; genus Cepaea; species Cepaea nemoralis. The sequence goes on from JACEFZ010005492.1 coordinate 17,677, forward strand.
TACCGACAAAGATATATACATACCAAATATACATACACATTTATGTGTATATTTCCACCCACCCACACCCACCCACACACACACACACACACACACACACACACACACACACACACACACACACACACACACACACACACACACACACACACACTTATACGTATATGTACAGACATATCTATGCAAAATTCTAACGTATCTAAAATAAATCCATTATTTTTAATTAAAACTGTTTTTAATCACCTACATGACTATAGATAACTTCTTTAAACACAAAAAGATGAGTTAGAAAATTTTCACGTGTTTAAATAAGATGCATTAATTTTATGAAAACTTTCAAAATGCCTTAAAGATGTTATCATTATATATTATAACGCATATGCCTGTAGATAACTGTAGATAAACATTTTATAAAACGTTGAGAAAAATGCAAGAATTATTTAAATTACATATACAGCAATGCTGTTAAAAGTTATGTCCCTTGATATAACTTTTGTTAAGTTAAGTCCCCTTGCTATATATTAATTATAATGTAATGAAAAATCTAAATTTTACATAAATAACTGTTGTAAACTAACATACTATGTCAGTTGGCTGCCATGGAATGAGAAGAATATCTGTAGAAAATTTCATCTCAATCGGATGGACCGCTCTCGAACGCAGAAAGGACACCCATCCATACATACATACATTTTTTTAATATATATATATAGATATGCATATGGAAATCCCCCCCCCCCCCCCCCCCCCCCCCTAAACAGAAAAATAAAAAATACAAAATTGGAAGCCACAATTTAAATAGAATGACAATGTACATGTTATTGCCCAAGATCACGGAAATCAATGTATTATTATCTCCAGAAAGCAAGAGATAGATCAAGACAGAATGTGTGTGTGTGTGTGTGTGTGTGTGTGTGTGTGTGAGAGGGAGAGAGAGAGAGAGAGAGAGAGAGAGAGAGAGAGAGAGAGAGAGAGAGAGAGAGAGAGAGAGAGAGAGAGAGAGATGGACGGACAGGTGTAACATGCATTCCACTTGTGGAGATGGAAATGAAACGAGGAATGTGTGTTTACATGCACTATGCCATAAATGTCATATTATCATAACTGTATATGCATGTATTTGTTTTATTAACGTATGTGACACATAACACTAACAAACGGCAACGCTCTCTAATATACACAAACAAAGAAACACGCATTAGACCTTGTAAATATACATTGCTTTGTATGAAATAAACGTTGGAAAAACAAAAACATAAACAAATTATCGGCTGTCAAGACGGCAAGGTGCCAATGGTAATTATTAAATTAACGAATGTATGTTCAACCAACCATTTTATTATGCAAGTCTCTTTTGCATTATAGTGGAAAGGATAATAAATAAAATATCATGAGAAATGTCAACAACAACAACAACAACAAAAACATATCTGATATACCTTCTTGTGTTTTTACTGCACTTAGGCTTGAGTGGTACATGGCTATGTCATAATCATGCAACAAAAATAAATAAATAAATACATAAATAAATAAGTAAATAAATAAATAAATAAAATACAGAGGTTCCAAGGAAGCTGACAGGGGGACGCTCTGTAAAGGATGGTTTGTTTTCACATATCCTTTACAGGATATCGCTGTCAACATCAGCATCTTTTAGCTGATTGTTGAATTTCTTGGCAGGATTGCGCTCGGTGGTTTGCCATTGCTTTCTGAGCGACCGGCTCACATACCCCGTAAGTTACCGACGCGGAGAGAACCGCTACCAATTCTCGTGCACGTCACGTCACGTTACGAGAGTGTGCGGGATTACGGAGAAAGTCGTGTAAAACCTAGAGCAGGGATGCCGGCCCTGTTAAGGATATGCAACTAATTTTATTGTATTTACTATAGGGGAAATAATTGCATCTAGGTTGAAGTCAAATTACGGCTATAGCAATCAAGGGGAACAATTATAGATTTCACTATATTTGTACTGACAGCTATTTTGCAAGAGAAGTATATTTTTATTCCTGTGAAATTTTATTCATATTCTAGAAAGTAAACATTGAATGTTACTATCATAAAAGCTATATACAGTTTTGAATATTATTTAAAATTTTAGGCACCAAGTTGTTGTATAATAAATAATGTTCAGTAAATTATTTATTTCTTTATCTGCTAGGCCACGTCTGTCTAAACAGAAGTTACCCATACTCTCGTTTCTCTTCACAACGTAAAGAAGAATTTGTTTCCAACACAGGCCATAACAGTTCCAAGTTTGACTGCAACCGTTTCTATGAAATGATATTCTTGCATATAGGCAGGGGAAAGATAGAGAGCAAACAGCCCAGGAGCTGCAGGCAACAGTAGACAATGTGATTGACTGGTGCACTGAAATGAGTGCTGTCATCCACCCAGAAAAGGCAGCTGTTTTGTGGTGCTCTCTGGACAACAGGATTGTGAGAGCTGATGTCCCAAGCCTCACGATAGATGGTATAACCGTCAACAGAGAGAACAAACTGAAGTATCTGGGAATCACATTTGAAAGGAGCCTGTCCTTCAAAGACCATGTGGAGACGGTTGTGACAAGGTCTCAAAAGGGACTCAATGCACTTAAAACTATGGCTGCAATGGACACAGAGCAGAGAATTCTTTTCACACTATACCAGCATTTGATCCTCTCAGTGATTGATTATGGACTAGGACTGCTCACTGTCTCAAAGAGTCAGCTGGTGAAATTAGAGCGCATACAAAGCGAAGCGATGCGAGTCATTCTGGGATGCCCCAGAGACACCCCAGTTGTGTGTATGCGTTACATCCTTGGTTTGCCGTCTGTTGCAGGTAGGCTCAAGGTGATGCAGGCAAAGGCATACCTCAGAGTAGCTGCAGACACAGATCACCCATTGCATGAGGCGCTGGACGCCGTTAAGGGTCAGCGACTGATAAGAGGGAAATCATGGATGGCTCAGGCGGAGGATACGATCAGGTAGGTGTGCCCATTGGAGAACATTAGGAGAGGAGAAGAGTGGGTCAGAGTGTCAGCGGAACAGTCAGACTTGTGCAGAGTTATAATCACATTGAGCCGGGAGTGCAGGGAGTGGCCAGCAGGGGCCACGGAAGTGGAAATCCAGCAACTAATTCAGGATAATGCTCGCTCAGGTGATGTGATTATCTACACAGATGGTTGGGTGTTGAGAGATAGGAGAAGTGCCTGGGGGTTCTTAGCAAAAGCCAATGGTCAAAAGCAAAAGCCAAAAGACCCTGGAACCACTACTCGAAGCAATCAGACAGGAAACGAACATCAAAGGCATTTTTATAACTAGGGGAGGAGAGCGGAAGTTGCTCGCGTACGCGGACGACACCGCTTTCTTCCCCGCCAACAACAAATCCATTACACATATACTCCACACCTTTACACAGTTTGGAAAGGGGAGTGGAGCAAAATTAAACATACACAAATCACACATAATGGGTCTCGGTAAGTGGCGAAACAAAGCAGACTTTACTCTCGACTTAACAGCCACAGACAACATCAGACTATATGGGATAACATTTCCTAACAACTCCCGACAGATACACGCACAGACATGGAAAAACCTCACACAACAAATTATAGACATGCTATACAAATACAAATATAAGACATCCACAATACTTGGTAGGAGCATCATAGTTAACACATTCATCATTCCCAAAATAATATATTTAGTTATAGTGCTAGACCCTCCTAAACAGACAGTCACAGACATCAACAAACGTATCAGACGTTTCATCTTTGGCAGCACAATCTATTGCATACAACATAAGACACTCATACAGGACAAAAAACAAGGAGGGATAGCACTGCAAGACATACACACAAAAATACAAGCACTTAGAATTCAACACATAGGACACATACTCAGTCAATCAGAACAGTACCCACTAGCACTCTGTTACCTAGAACTCAGACTGCAACACGCAGGAGAATACAACTCAATACACCACACCACTTCGGTACACCACCCGCATTCTACAAACATGCATACAAACACTTCAAGGAAACGAACATTTAATACATCAAACAACACACCAGGTTTACAAATACCTGATTAAACAACAAGAACCTCCACTACAACTCAGAATAAAAAGAGGACAAAAATATTACATACAGGACTACACATGCACTTTCACTAATCTTCACAATCCACACATAAAACCCAAAGCCAGAGAAATTATGTACCGATTGATTTTTAGTATGACACACCCGTCGGAACGACAAGCACACAGGTCAAAACAAATAGCACCATGTCAACTCTGCAGAAAAAGTATACTGTAAACCGAAGATCACATTTATTACACATGTCAAACAGTCCAAGCCGCATTAGACACACTAAGACAACTCATTGAAACATTCACTAAAAGAAAACAGATATGTACAAAGCAATATTTTTAAACACTATTCCTAAACTACAAAAGACAACCACACGAGTTTGTTGACTGCACTGGCAGAATATCGGTATCTTGTTTGGTCCTTTAGAAATGCAGCAAAGTACAGTTTTAAAACCTTTAGCTCACATATAATACTGCACGCGTTTCACAATAAAATCACACAAATATTCACAAACACATTGACATAACGAAATAAAACCAGCTAATCAATTTACTCATTTGAATACCCATAATATGTATGAATGTGGACATGCACACATATATGTGTATGCTTGTATGGTAGAATGTAAAATATAGAATATGAATATACAGGTTTATCTTGTATGTTTATCATATAATACTGACACCCGATCGTCTTGACAGACAATAGCTGGTTTCTATGCAAGGCATAAATTTAAAATGTATAGCAGTTTG